>OY750773.1:12742500-12851823 GCA_963556745.1 Catoptria pinella
TGAAATTTTGTGAGCATGTTCAATAATTATACAATGTGTCACAAAAATACCCCTAATGCCGAATATGTTAGATAGGGACCATCAAACTGAACAACTTCTACTATGGGACCAACTGTAAAATCGCGAAAAAAAAGTCAGCTGTTTCATACATTTTGATATTTTCGATTTTAATTTTTGTATGAAACAGCTGATTTCTTGTTTTCGCGATTTCAGAGTTGGTCCCATAGTAAAAGTTGATCAGTTTGATGGTCACTTTAAACCATATTTGGCATTAGGGGTATTTTTGTAACATGTTACTTACAATTTATTGGTTCATTCAGATATGAAACTTTCGAAAAAAATAAAGAAACGTTTAACTTTTTCGAAAAATGTCACAAACGCGAGGTCCACATCTCCCAGAGTCACTAGTAATTTTGGAGATTATGGAGAAAATTCTTATTTTTTTTTTGACAAAACCAAGAAAATCCCGATAACTATGTCGCTATGCTATCTCTTATCCTCGACGTACAGTCAACAGCACGCTGGGCTACCACAACAAAGCAATTAATTTTCAATCAATTTTAAACTTAAATGCGAAGACATTAAGGTTAAAAGTTAATTGCAGGTTTTCCTCAGTTTTGTATAGTCGACGTGCTGATCGTACACACTATCGTCGTATAAAATAAATACTAATATGTGTTCGCATCGGCAGCACGTTCAACATGGATGACTTCAAGCGGTTCTACTCGAACGAGGAGGAGGCCAAGTCTATCCCTTACTTCTGGGAGAAGTTCGACCCGCAGCACTACAGCATCTGGTACGCCGAGTACAAGTACCCCGAGGAGCTCGCCAAGGTGTTCATGAGCTGCAACCTCATCACAGGTACGCTCGCTCGAGGCTAACCTCGAGTTCAGATACGAGTGCCTTTGCTTAATTTTATAGTCGAGTGACGATACGAATATCGTGTTTTTAACCGTAAAATAATCAAGATGTTTTATGAAACTACAACATATATCTTTACCTGCTCAAAATAAAGAATATTAGATCGTTTACCGTCGAATCAAAAATAGGTCAGTTTCGATAATTTTGAATATTCTGGCCTGGCGAAAACTCGATCGCCGCGCGGCGAGAGCGGCCTATCGTTCGATCGTCCTCGCGCCGTCGGGCTTCTGTACGTTTAGTACTATCATACGACGTGTTACAAAAATACGAGTAATGCCGAATATCGTCGTTAGAAGCCTTCGAACTGAACAGTTTTTAATACGGGACCAACTCTGAAATTGCGAAAATAAAAATTGCTGTAATTTTTGTATGAAACGGCAGATTTTTTTTCGCGATTTCAGTGTCGGTCCCGTAGTGAAAGTCGTTCAGTTCGACGGCCCCTACGTACCATATTCGGCGTTACTGATATTCGTTCCCCTCTGGCGCAGGCATGTTCCAGCGGCTGGACAAGATGCGCAAGCAGGCGTTCGCGTCGGTGTGCCTGTTCGGCGCCGACAACGACTCCTCCATATCGGGCGTGTGGGTGTGGCGCGGACACGAGCTCGCCTTCACGCTCGCGCCCGACTGGCAGGTACTGCCCTACTGCCATACTATGTGTCATACGAACCTTTCCTGAACTGAGTCATTACAGCCCCACGGTCTAGCCGGCTCATAATGTTGTACTGAATATCATTTTGTCCCATGGGAAATGATGTCATTTGCTGCTGATTTGGGCTTAAATGTGTATTTGTCTTGGGCGACCTTGAATCCCTCGTCCTCGGGGTTCAATATAACGCCCGGGACATAATACACTACTTTAAGCCCTTATTGCATAATCTACTATTACCGGTATTTATAATACATTTCAATCTCATTGGCGGAACATCGCGCGTCACGATGCGAGAACACAATTTCGATGTAAGTGGTGGGGCACGGCTACGCGCACAGTAGCTAACCGATAAGATTGAATCGCATTATAACGGTAAAATAACGTTATTTATTGGAATAACGGCAATGATGACGTTTGTGACATTATTTCATTTTATTCTCAATAATCTCTTAAATTTGACCCAAATAACGTTAATTTTAAAGTAACGTTTTCATTCCCTGCTGGCAGGTCGACTACGAGTCTTACGACTGGAAGAAACTAGACCCCAACGACGAGGAAACTAAGCGCCTCGTGAAGGAGTACTTCTCGTGGAGCGGCAAGGACAAGGCCGGCCGGCCCTTCAACCAGGGCAAGGTCTTCAAGTGAAACGGCGCCTCAACTCAAGTGAAAGTGATCAATCTGTCGGGCAAACCAGCTTGTATTTAATAAATTGTTTTTATTTACGTAGCTTGTTATTTTGATGTACACGACACACACGAACTTGTGCGTGATTTATGAAAGAAAAACACGTGCAAGCCTATTTCAAATTTAGTCTAAAAACTTAAAGTAGAGGTTTCTATAAGCTATTCTCCTCTGATCAGCTGATCTGCAACCATATTTACCGCCGATAAGCTGGTTTTTTAAACGACTTCAAAAAAGGCGATTCTATTTATTAAATTAAATATTTATTAAATTAATACTTCACATGTAAATAAATAAATATAAATATTTGACAACATCACAAACATTGCTCCGATTCCAAAGTAAGTAGCTAAAGCACTTGTGTTATGGAAATCAGAGACAACGGTGGTATCACAAACACCCAGACCTGACCCAATATAGAAAAGTTCGTTTTCTAAATTGACCCAACCGGGGATCGAACCCGGGACCTCAGAGATGGTGACACTTTGAAAACCGGTGTACAAAGCCACTCGACCACGGAGGTCGTCTATGTTCGTTTGTATGTTTTTTATTGTGTATGTTTACCGATTACTCTAAAGCGGCTGGACCGAATTGAATGGTTCAAACGTTATTTCAGCAGTTTGTTCCCATATTAGTGCAATTTTTTTAATTTTGAAAATCGGTTCAGTAGTTTTCAAGTAATCGTGAATATACTATAATTTCGGTAGTAACTACCTCGATGATATGGTCGTAAAACTAAACTTCTTTGTTAATGAACCGATTTACAGCTTGGCCAGAAAGAGATGAAATTAAATAAAATGGAACTAAAATTTTTCAGTACAAAATATAGTAAGTGTTGCCAAGTTATTCGTGATTTTGACGTGTTTGCATAGAAAGTGGCGCCCTCATTTTTTGTCAACTCTTTATGGTCAAGCTGTAGATGATTTTTTTTTTGTTGGAAAGGGGATACCTTAGGTGTACCTAATTTTATTGACATTGGACCTTGGGGGTGTAGGTACTTCTATTAAGAATATAAAAGCAATCCACTGTTAATACTGCAGTTTCATTACATGTGTATGAAGTTTCATCAAAATCGGTTCATTCGTTTCGAAAATTAAAGACTTGAAAATGAAATGCCGTGACGAATCAACGCTCTTAATTCGGAATTCTGGGGGGAAGTGGATGAAAAAGTCAAGAAAGGAAAGCAAAAATTTATATTTTCTCCATGTTTCAGACTTCTTTCTAAACTGATAGAATTGTTTTTATTTTAACATTAGTACTTTCATTCTTACATATTGTGTCAACTGAACCTAGTCGCAGGTCGTAGGGCTCGTCGAGCGACACGTCGGAGCACAGTAAAGCGGTCTAACATCGGCGGCGAACAAGGATTACAAGTAAACACATTCAAATATAACACGTAACGTTATTACTTAGTAAATGCATGGCAGTTGCGCGCCCCCGGCCGACGCGACGCGACGACCGCGACCGTCACCCAGTATTCGCCATCACTAAAGTGATACTGGTAATTTATACTTTTGTTACCGTCGCGATGCATTTTATTAGATTAAAATCACAGGTATTAAACGCGTTTAAAACTAAACATAGGTGTTTAATTAGACACCTTCCTTTCCCCGACGTTTCGACCGAGTTACATCGGCCGTGGTCAACACTGCAGATAATTTGTAGCCATCTTCTCGATTAAAGTTATTTGGATGTTTTTTTAAATTTAAATCGCTTCACGTACGACTCGTGCATAAAAAGGTAGGTGTTTGAATACCTATGTTTAGTCTGAACGCTTTTAATATCTGTGATTTTAAACTAATACTAATACTGGTAATACACTCATTTACCTACGTTATTGTATGACCAAGTCATGAAACTAACCATTAACCAGTAGCTGCGACCGCCGCGTGCCGTCGACCGAGGGCTCTCAGATTGTGCTCTACAAAAACTTTGCAGTGGTTCACATTGTTGCTCCTCGATACAAATATAAGCAACTTTCGCCTCGGGCACTCGTGCTGTCAGAAACATAATTATTTAATCTTGCATTCAGTTCATCTAATCTTTAGGAAATCATTTCATTATAGTGACTAATTTATTGCATTGCATTTATACACTTCTTATCTTAAGACGATGACACGGGACAGACTTTACACATAGAAGATTTTGAAATAGGTTCACAGTACAGTGGTCGCTACTATTGAGTAGGAGTAATGCAGAACATGGTACGTAGTATAAATCTGTGACATGATCATTCCCGTGCTGTACGTCCTCGGCGGCGCGGCGCCCGCCAGCGGCTTCCTGGACGCGCACTTGCGCACTGCTACACGCTCTCGCACTATCACACACGATACGCGACTATCGCATATAACCGCAATATAATATACTTCGAACAATTCAATAAACATCGAAAAATGCGTAGTCAACGGTGGCTAATAGGAGAGATATAAACGACGCTATAAATATATTCATATAACTAATGAACTTGGTAAATTTACATCTCAAAAATGATAACATTTTGTCGAGTTAGTAGAGAATACCTATTAGTTTAGTTTATAAAAGGATCGCGGGGGATGACGCCGCGACGCCCCGCCCGAAGCTCGTCCTGCGAACAACACAAGGTACCCAATTATAATACCTACCTACATTAATATTAACTAGGTATAACTAAGTAATACAGCTAGTTTTAGAACTGATATGCTCGGGTAACGTACAGTGACCAGTGTGGTGTGGTGGGCGGGCGCGGGCGCGGGGGCGGGCGCGGACGCGGGCGGCAGCTAGCTAGCGGGCGCGTGCTCGCCGCACTCCCTGCGTCATAATACGTGTTATAATAAATACGGTTTTCAATTCAGATAAGTATGTTAATCAGCATTGCCCTGTCAACATGAGTAAGTTACCCCACTATAGTAATCATTACGCTATAGTTGGTGGTAGGTACGTACTGATTGGAGTCGGAGTCGTGGTCGGGGTCGCGCGTGTGGCATTCGCAGCGGCACTCCTCGGGCGCCACGTAGCTGAACACCACGTCGCGCGCTGCCGGCAGCGTCTGAATGCGCGTCGGCTGCTTGCGCCGCTCCGGCACCTCCGAGAAGTCGATCCACTCCGCCTTTCCACCCATTTCCACTCCTGGCGTATTCAACAATTAAATAATCAGTAGTTGACACATCAAAAATATAAAAATCAATGCTCTTACCACTGAGCTACCGAGTCACTCAGTGGTAAGAGCATTGGACCGTACTTCCAAAGGCCGCGGGTTTGATTTCCGTCCAAGAATATAATCTGGTGCAATAAAATTTTTTTGTAGTATATTATTTAGTATTGTATAAAAATAGCATTGTGAATGCTAAATCTCAAATTTCGAAAATCAATGCTTCACGATCATGAATATGAAACCTGTAGTTTTTTTGACGTTTGCTTAGTACAAACACAGAATAAACTTGTAAGTATATACTGAATTCTTCCGTGCTTCAGAAGGCTCATTAAACCATATGGTCCCGTTGCATTTTACAGTCGATAACAACCATAAAAGTAGTCGATGTAGTTAATGACGATGTCTACTGACAATATTCGGTCGGTCCTAGTCGGTAGTACCTTCGCTGCCGCTGCGTGTGCGCGCGCGGTCGGGGCGCGGCGGTGCGCCCGCGGAGCCGGTGCGCTGACGGCGCGGCAGCTTGATGCGCAGCTTGTCGCCCTCCGCGCCGCTCGCCGTGCTCGCCGCCGACACCGTCTGTGTCACCTGCGATGCCTGCAACCGTTCACCGATTAAATATGTTAAATTGGTGAAAAAGAATTTTATTATGAAAAAACCATTCCTCAATAATTAAATAGGTACCTGTGGAGCGGGTGGCAGGGCTGGGCGCGGCGCGTGCGCGTGCACGTGCGGCGGGCGCGGGCGTTGCACGGGGGCCACGGCAACGCGCGCGCCGCCGCGCTCGCGCACTGGCACCATCGGTAGCGCCAGTGAACGCTCCTGCGGCAGCGTCGTCGGCACGTACGGCAGCTCATCCTCGAACGACTCCTGAACCACGAGCCCACGCTGCTCCACGTCGTTGCCGGCGCGCGGCGGCGCCGCCTCCGAGCTCGCCTCCGAGCCCGATGAGTCCCGCGCCTCCTGCGGGCTCAGCCCCACGCGCGGCAGCTCCACGTCCCTCTCCCACCGCTCCCGCTCCGTCTCCATGCAGACGCCCGGCTGCGGTTTGACCGCCTCCCGCACCTCCTCCGCATCCGGGAAACTCGGAAACGACCCGGATATCTCGCTCGTGACGCTCGGGGTCTTTGTTATGCTAAATTGAGTGGTGAACACTTGGTCCCTGCTGCCGACGTGCGTCATGAAGATTAGTCGCTCTCGCTTGCGGGACCGGTCGCCGTCGGATGCGACCTCCGCCGGCGCCGGGGCCGTAGATCCCGTCGGCGTCGGCGCCTCGGTCGACCCGACCGCGATCGGGGAGCTCTCGGAGCTCGTCGCTCGTTCTACGCTCGTCGTCGCGGCGGAAGAGCACGGTCTGGGCGCGACATCGATCGACCGGCTCGCCTCCGGAGACGCAGCCGGGCCGGGTGCGAGGATGTCCTCTGCCGTGGTTCTCTCAGTCGGTGAGTGGAGCGGGATGATGATGCTGCCGTCGGGTAGAACTGTCCGTTGAATCGGCTTCGGTCGGTCGCCAGCGCCGACGCTGACGGCGGGCGAGGAGGAGCGCGGCACGGGCCCGGCGGTGGACACGGGCGTGGGCAGCGCGGGTGCAGCGCGTGGCTGCGGGGCGGACGCAGGTCGCGCCTCAGGCTCGCTCGCTCGCACCACGCCGGCCTCCTCGGGCGGCGTGCGCAAAGGGATGTGGATAATGCCCTCCTTGGTGTCCTCGTAGTATTTCAGCCGCTCGCTGCCGCGCCGCGATCGGTCCGGCTGTGGAACGAGCTGACGCGCCTGCTGCACCACCGGTGAGCCTTCGCGGGAGCTCGGCGACGGTGAAGTCACGCTTTTACGCGGAGTTCTAAACAATGATAACACGGAACCGCGAATTTTCGTAGCGGATGTCGGTGTTGTGGAACGATCGCGACTTCTACTTCTCGAGCGGCCGTCGTTCAAGCTCTTTTTGCGGCGTAGCGCGTCCGACGGTGACTCAGGGGAAGCGATGGTCTCCCGGGACTTAAACAAAGAACAAAAGGAAGATTTACGGGAGGTAACGATGCCGGACGGCGAGGGCGTGCGGCTGTCGCGCGGCGGGCGACGCGCGGGCGCCGGCTCCGATGCCAGGTCCGTAGGCCGCGTGGCGCGACCGACGCTGCCGCCAACGCCCTGCTCCAAGATCACCGGCTTGGACGCGGCGCCCGCCAACGGCACGCGTTCGTTTTCTTCATCTTCGACGTCGTCGTCGTACTCTTCACTGGGTTTTAACCGTATTCGAATGATGTCTTTAGATTGACTTTTAGCTCTCTGTTCCGTCGGGTCGCGACGCTCCCGCGACCTTGCTTGTCTTTCTTCGGCCCGCGCTCGATTTCTTGTTTCCTTTTGTTTCTTTTCCTGGTCCAGAGGGGCCGGTACGGACTCGCAGGACGCTCGCGTGTTTGAAGTCGCCGGCGGCAGCGCCGGCTCAATGACTATCGAGTGAGCGTCTGCCGCCGGGGTCTGTCTCAGGACCGGCGGGCGCGGGGTTGCCCGCTCGACGGTCGCCTCGGTGCGCACCTCGCGGCGGTCGCGAGCGTCCACGGGCGCGGTCACCACCACCGGAACTACCGACGGCAGAACGGGCTGAGGGTCGGCGCTCAGCTTCGCCATCTCTAGCAGCCGCTCCTCGACGGCGGCCGCGCAGATCTCTGGATCGGTTTCGATAGGCTTTGGCCCGCAGAAAGAGGTCTCGAGCAGCATCCTGTGCGGTGACGGCGAGCGCGAGGCGCCAGACGCGACCGACAACCGCGTCTCGCGGCCGCGACTGAAAGCGGAGAGCGCAGAGTGCGCAGAGCACTGCGAGCCGACGCTGGAGATGCGGCTGGTGCGGCCCGACACCGCCAGCAGCGCCGTCTCGGAGCCCTGGCTGTCCTTGCGTGAGTGGCGGCGCGAGGGTGGCGCGGGCGCGGGCCGCTCGCCCGGTGCCGGCTCCAGGAAGGCGAGTTCCTCCGTGGAGGAGCGCAGATCGAGCGCGCCGTCCTCGCGGAAGCCGAGCTCGCCGGCGCCGGCCGCGGAACCTGCGAACAGCGCCAGCTCGGGTGAGCTGTCGCGCGAGTCCTGGTGGCTGGAGCTGGAGGCGCGCGAGATATCGATGCGCGGCGCGGCCGGCGCCTGCAGCGCGCCCGGCGTCGAGTGCGAGCGCGCGCGCTGCTCCGGCGGTGCGAGGGCGTCCGCGCTGCTCGCGCCCGCTACCGAATTCGAGTCCTCGCGGATCTCGGGCAGTCGGATCGCTTGCTTCGTCTCCGGGCTCGACTGCAACAGTTAATTTGAGAATACATTATTGTGACCGCAGACGCTAGGTAAGAATAAAAGTTACTAGATGCCATATTTTCTTCTGTTCGGAGCAAGCTTCTTGAACGTCACATCCTGAACTGAAGATGGAATGCGACATCTGGTAACGTCGAAAGAAGAAAGGAGGCGACAGATACATACGGGTGCCCTCACCTCGTCGGAGACGTCGTGGTCGAAGGAGGCGATGGGCGCGGGCCCGCGGCGCGGTTGCCGCGTGGCGCCGCCCTCCGCCATGCGCGCGCTACTGCCGCCGTCGCCGCCCGCACATCGCGCGCGGCACCCGCCCGCCCTCTGCATATACAACTCAAGTAACTCAACATCACATTTGTTGGAGTGATCCTTTGAACACACGCAGGTTTATTAAGACGTTTTTATTAGGTCGCTTTTTGTTTATAATTTAGATATCTGTTTGATCCCTTATGTGGTATTTATACGAGTCGACTTGACAGGCAATTTGGCAGGCGATTTTAATCAATAAGCACTTTTCATTGAGAATCGTTTGTAAAATCTAATCGCAAACCTAATTTCAATAAGGTGGCGATTCGATTTTTCAAGCGATTAACGATAAAAAGTGCTAATTGACTAAAATCGCCTGCCAAGTTGCCTCGCCTGGCAAGTCGACCCGTGTAAATACGCCGCCTTAGGTTATTATATATCTCTTCTATGTATATGTTGTGGCCTAGGCTAAAATAGACATTGTTTAAAACTACGGCCATTTCTGTCTTTCTTTAGATATAGTAAATACAAAAATATATATATCAAAAAATTTACTGTCCATTAGAGTGATCTGCGGCAATTTCACTCGAGAATGTAGGGATGGCAAAGAGTAAAACAGACTAAAATACCTACATCGTTTTGTACCGCAAGTGCTCTGAAGTTGGTCACTTTTATTGTATGTACCTACACATACATGAATTAACTGCATTTTACAAGCATTCGCACACTTTGTCTAGGTAGGATAATTAACGGTTGCGTGCGGCTACGAGGCCTACTGCTACGACTCTGCTACGATTGCTACAACTACGAAACATTTTGCTACCAATTACAAAGTGTGTCGTTACATTTGGGAATTTGGGATGGAAGAACATAATTTTTTTACGTTTTGTTTGTGTTACTACAGGGTGTTTGGTAATAAAATAGGGTAAATGGGTACTATGCTAGGCATACAACCCGGAAAAGAATAATATAAAACCTGAAAACCACAATTTGACTGAAATCATTTTTTTATGAAAAATAAAACCCGCATATTGGCAACTTTTGAACGAAGTGGTGTTTTGCTTTTGCCCATTAAATAATGAGATTGTCTGCATCCTATCCTGCATCTAGGGTTGTCACTTTGCAATTTTGTATTTTTCCATACAAATAAAAAACCAAATTTTTTTATTCATTATCCGGGATTGTATGCATGCTGGTAGTCTATCTACCATCCAGATTTATAGGTGATGAGGGTATTACCAAACACTCTATAGTGTGGCTGTTTATAAAAATACGTTTTAAACCTAGGTACCTTTAGTTATCACATAGGGTTTCGATTAGTTATTTTATTAAATGGCGAAAAGCCGACCCGAAATAAATGAACCAAAGACATAAAGTTGGATTTAACTAGATATTTACCGGGCATAGCGTGCTCGGGCGCCACGCTCAAACCGCGATGAACATTCATCAAATCGAAAGGTTAACTACTTACATTATGGCTACCATAATAATATTGAAAATAAATAAGTAAAGTGCGTTTGGTAGGTCATTAATGTTAGTAAGCTTAAGTGACGGCATGACGGAAAACTTCTGCCTTGGACGAGGGAGGGCGACCCGAACAAACAGATGACAGAAATGGAGACAGTTCGTCAATAATTTGAACTATGATTTTAGCAAAGGCTAATAATAAATAATAAAAATAATAAAAATGTATTTATTTTCCATCACACAATGGTTGGTTACACAAAGTACTTATACTAATAGTTACAAAAATAAAGAAGCCATTATGTGAGGACTGATGCCCGAGATAGGTTTTCATAAAAAAACCCGTATTACAGGTCACCAGTGCCCCAACATGGTAGGTACATTTATTTTGTATTATGAGAGTTAGGTAGTTAAGATGTGAGCTGTGTAGATGTTTGTTGAAGAGTGTCAGTAATATATATTTAGTCTATGGATAGATAAGATTTAGTGTGTGCATGAAGTGTGGGATGTGTTGTGTGTAGGGGTGTGTGTGTGTATGTGTGGGTGCTTGTGTGTACGATTGTTATACGATTAATTTTGTGCCTTATATGGGAGCTTTATGATTTGTGGAATTGTAGACAACAGTAATAGTTGTTGTTATTAATATTCATGTTGTTGGTTGTTGTGGTTTTTTATTTAATAAGTAGCAGGAAGTGCTCGGTGTCGTCGTAGTCGAGAGTTAGGAGCCATTCAATTATAACTGTTTTACACCGAAAGCCATGGAGAGGGTAGACTTCCAAGATCTTATTCAACTTATTATAAATGAACGGGCCCAGAAAACAGAAGAATTGATGAGAGTGGCTAGTGTTTAATGTTTGAGTACGACACACATTATGTTTTATACGCTTACCCTTCATAAGATTTGGGTCATAAGGCAGCTGGGAATGTTGCTTAAGCGCTGTCCGGAGAATGAATAGCTGTCTTACGGTAAGCAGGCCCCATTCTTTGTACAGATCAGTTGATGGAAAGCGAAAAGGGAGGCCAGCGCCTACCTTTAAAATAGCCCTTTGCGCTCTCTCCAAATGGATCAGGTGGGATTTGGCTGCACCGCCCCATGTGGTGATGCAATATTCTAGAAGAGATTTACAGAGCGCAGAATACACCATTTTGATGACCTTGCGATCTGCTACGTGTCTGAGGTTCTTGAATACGTAGATCAGTTTGCGTAGGCGAGTCACCAGCAAATCAATGTGCGCTTTAAAGGTCAGCGTTTGATCCACTGTTACACCAAGATACTTCAGAGAATCCGTTCTCTGGAGAATGGGACAGGAACAGTCATCGGTTGTTAAATAACAGCTGTGGGCGGTTATAGACATGGATAGGGGGGGTAGTGAATGGGATCTATGAGCAAACGCTATGTATTTGGTTTTTGAGGTATTGAGCGCAAGTAAGTTATTTCGAAGCCAATTACCAACTGCCGTCAGCCCGTTCTGAGCACTATTATAGACCTCATCCCAAGTATCTCCACAAAAAAACAGTGCTGTGTCATCTGCGAATGTAAATATTGTACCGTTGTGGAGCTGCATATTGCAGAGGCTGTTAATATAAATGAGAAACAGAGTCGGGCCGTTGATGCTTCCCTGTGGCAGGCCGTAAGTTAATGTCTCTTCATCGCTAAGCCACCCATCAATCGCAACTCTCTGCTTCCTGTCACTAAGATAATTCTGGTAAAGTTTTAACGGTAAACCCCTCACTCCCATCCTGTCCAGTTTCCACATTAGGTGCGGGATAGAGACCGTGTCAAAGGCTTTCGCCAGATCGAGGAATATAGTGACACATTTCTTTTTCTGATCCATTTTAGTTATGATTAAATTCGTGAGATTATGTACCGCGTCGTTAGTCGATTTGCCTGGTCGGAACCCAAACTGAGATGGAGATAACAATTTCTTTGTTTCTAAAAATTTGGTTAACTGTTTATTCATTATACGTTCTAGAATTTTAGATAAAGTTGGCAGAATCGATATTGGACGAAAGTTATTGACACACCCTCCATCCCCACCCTTGAGGACTGGCTTAATCAGAGCAAGCTTAAATACACTAGGGAAAACACCCGTTGAGATAGCGAGATTACAGATGTGAGTGATGGGTGTAAGTAAGTAGCACGAATACCGCTTTATGATTTGTCCAGAAATTTGGTCGATTCCGACTGCACAATTATCTCTCAAGCTATTAATTATCAATTGAACCTCGCACTCGTCAGTGGGCAGCATATTGAAAGATTCAGATATTGAAGGCGAAGTATCGTTATTGATAGGCAGCTGGGGATTTACAGATGAATTGGTAATAGTTTCTGCAAGGCTTTTACCTATACCCGCGAAAAATTTATTTACCGTGTTGACACTGCCATGGGGGTCCGTTTCAGATAACAGACAACTAGAATGGTCAGGTGCTTTTTTTTGATTGCTGATTTTTTTAATTGCTTCCCAAAGCTTCTTTTTATTTTTTAAAGCCTTTTCAATCTCTTGTTTTTCATAATTTCTTTTCGCTCTTTTCAATTTCTGTTTACAAAAATTTCTATATCTTTTGTATGTGACTTTCAGAACTTCATTAGTGGGATCTCTTTTTAGTTTTTTATGTATGACATCTCTATTTTTTAGGCAACGTAATAAACCTTTGGTGATCCAAGGCTTAGCAACTCTCTTCCTGTTGGGGCTTTTAACCTGTTTAGAATTAGTTTGTATTGCAGTTGAAAGAAGAGAGACAAGAAGGTCCGCGGCTGTGTTTGCATCGTTACAATTCATTATATGCTCAAAGTCAGTTGACTGGATCGCTAAGTCAAGACCATTATAGTCAATTCGAGTAGTAAAGTTTTTCGAATACTCTAGGGGTGAGGTCAAGTTAATACTCAACGCTACACAGTCGTGGTCAGTTACGGATGTTTCTATAACAAAGCAAGAGGCATCACGTTTTGTTTTGATCATCATGTGGTCCAGGCACGTCTTACCATGTGTAGGCAATGTATGGCCAGGTAAGATGGCGTGGGATGCCAGCATGTTCAAATATTCGTGAGAGCGCAAGTCACTAGTGTTTGGCATAATGTCGATATTTATGTCGCCACATATGATTATATTTGTGAACATACACAGACGAGAAAGCAACGAATTCAGGGCGGTGATAAAATTAGCTGTATTTAATTGGCTTGGAGGACGATATATACCAATAATACACGTGTCATTATTAAGTTGCAGTAAAAGGCAGTTCGCGTCATTAACCATAGGTTCTTCAACTAAGGATTGACACAATTTTTTATAATAAATAACAACACCTTCATTCTGAGTTGCCTGCGAAGTTGTAGCCGCATTACTGTAGCCTTCAAGGTCTGGAATAGGGTTTCCTGAAGTAAGCCAGCATTCTGAAAGTACTATAACGTCCCAATCTATCTTAGATCTCAAAGCCAAGGTGTTGAAGTCATGTAAATTGCAATTTAAACTTCTTATGTTTTGGGAGATAATTTTGAGTGAATTGTTGTGGTGGATATGAGTTTTAATATTTTCAATGTCGCATAACATAGCCTCAGCTACAGATAGAGAATCTAACCCTGAATTTATAATTTCTATGTTTTGATTAATCATTTTTATTTTAATAAAATATGGATAAATAATTAACTTTTAAAATAATGTTAGATTCTCTGTGAGGTAAGTGCAAACTGGGAGGCAATGCGCGACATGCATTAACATAATTTCTCAAAAACTTTATTTTTACATTATGAGTATGTTGAAATAGAGCGATTATGAAATAGAGATGCGATAAACGAATAAAATCAAGCACTGTAAGGTTGTGTGTAGATTGTAAGTGTATATGTTGATTTAGGATCAGTGTGGTGTTGTTTTTGTGTGTAAGTATGATTAATAATAATAATAATATGATATTTGTAATATAAAAACTGTTTTCTATCCTGAGGTTATAGAGAAAACATATAAAAAAGTACAAAAAAGCAAAGGAAATTATACATAGTCACATGATCAATTTGAGAAGGTCATCTTCTTCCATGATATGAACCGGGGCTGCACCTTCTGACTTCCTAACATACACCTTCCCGTACGAAGTCCATGTCGCAAATAGTTTCTTGGTTTTGACATAGTTTCTGGCAATATAAGCGATTCGACGAGCTTTGAAGGTTAGAACCTCTGATATGAAGATATTTCGGGTAGGTCCAGTAAGTTTAATGTGGTTGGTGTTAAGTGGATTCTCTTTAAGTTCACGTTTCTTTTTATTTTCAGTTTTATATGCGGCTATAAAAGATTCTTTCCGGCTGGTACTGGTGAAATCGACAACTATAACTTCGGTGTTAGAACGGTGTATATCCTTTATTTCAGTTTCCAGGATCGGAGGCTCCAGTCCAAGAGCTGATCCGATATCTTTGACAATATTTGTAATAGTTACTTTGTTTTCATTAGACTGCTTTGGAATATTACGAACTTCAACCGTAGAACCGCGAACAAACCTTTCTAAGAATTCCAATTTGTTTTCAAGTGTCGAGACTTGGGATTTGATCTGAGTATTTTCAGACTGCAATGAATCTACCTTCAATATGAGTTCATCATATTTTAAAGTCATGGATTCGAGTGACTTTTTAATCTCTTGATTTTGAGTCATTATTACACTCATAGCATTACTTAGCGAATCATACTGTTCGTTTTGTTGAGTCTTAATTTCTGTAAATAAGCACCTCATTTCCATTCCAATTGATGAGCTATCAGAAAGTTCGTTGAAGGTTCGCTTTTGGCGCTTCGTAATATTTTGATGGCTGTCCTCTCGGTAATTTTGGGTATTTAACGTGGGATCACAGCCGTAATGTACAATTTGTGGCGCCTTGAGTTGGGAGGCCGATGATGACGGCGGTGGCGAGTGAATAATCGACATCGACATTCTAAAGGTACTGCTGCGTTCGACGAACAACGGCCGAAATCCGGAGACAGAGTATCGCACCCCGTAGCAGACGATAACTTCGTAGACGTGCCGCGCGTCTCGTAGCGAAGTCGTAGTAGCCCCGTAGCACTTAGTCCGATAGGATTTGTTGTTTTTGTCACCTCTGGTTAACGTCTCGATAGCCGGTGCGGCAATAGTGCACTCCACAGACGACCGACCGCGGTTCAAATCACGATAAAACCCGCAATCACAAATAACACTTTTTAAAAATTATTTTAATTTTAAAGATATTTTCTAGATCGCTCCGGTAACAGAATACACGTCCACTCTCAAACGCGACCGAGGGGCGAGAGAGCGAGAGGGTCAATGAATGAAGCCGGTATCTGTAAATGCAACTGCAGCTCGAAGACACTGGCCCTAGATTGCAAAACGTGGATTTACTAAACACAAAACTAATGCTAGGTATAATCGTATTAAAGTGCTTTTGATATTCAGAAAAATATCCCATAGTTTTTATTGAATCATGCAACATAAATAACCGTAACATTTGGTTGAGTTGACTATCTTGATTATTATTGAATTCACTACTGCGAGTTTGAAATAGAATAACAGTACAAATTACTTAATCCTTACATTACATTTTTATACAGTCTTATTATCGTTGATAGATTAGATTAAATTGATTTTAAATAATTTATTTTTTCCAGTTTGGGGTCAAAGACAGCTGACATGGATGCAACGCAGTAAAATAAAAGTCAAACAACAAGAAATTAATTAAAACTAATTATAACACAATTGCGAGGAAAAAGCCCAAAATAATTTAACACAGCGACAAAGAGTGAAAAAATACAAATATTTCAATATTTTATTCTCTCTCAAATTATTGTATATTATGAATAATTTGATAATAATAAACGTATGTTTGATTTAACCTAAGAACGTACACGTACACATCTATTTATTCCAAAAATGCATATGGATTTTAACCTCTTTGTTGTTACAAAAATTTATTACCTGGCTAAATTGAGAATGCTCTGTTAACTCGCATATAACCTGCAGTATGGTACTAATTTAACTTTATAGGGATAATTTGTGATAGTTTGTGTTTTATAACACACGCACGTGTGTGTAATACGGTTATAGCTCGGTTTATGGCCCTAAAAGTGATGTATATAAGGCTCCTTTACAAGCATGTGTGTTGAAAAAAAAAATTATATTATAAAAGTTGCACGAGTTTGATTCTGATATCTTGCTACTTTAATGTAAGTTGTGTCAAATAATAACTTTTATTTGAAATAATTAATTTAAACACTTTTTTGGATTTAACTACTTTACGTTAATTATCTCTGTTTTATTTGAAAGTAAGTGACCACGAATCCTTTTCGGGGCCTGTGGTCAAATACTAATGTTTTTAACTTTGTATGATCAACTATAATGAACAAGAAAATGTATCCCTTTTTTTATTAAACATGCTTTTAAAATTACTAATATTATACGTATAAATGTGCAACGCACCTGTTTGGACGGCCCTTTCCCTAGAAGAGCCACACACACACACACCAGAACAGATGCTCGTTTTCGTTTTGTATACTTAAAATGCAATGAGATCAGTATGTAGAAATTGTATACGCGTACCTATTAAATTGCACGCTATGGATTACGGAGTTTCAGCACCGGGCGTCGTTAGATCAAACGATATTAACACATATACGATATTGACATATAATTCCAGGTTATATAAGTGGGCACCACTGAACTGACACTTTAATGATTCAACAGCACACATTCACGTGACGGCGTGACGGTACCTCGCGGGGGATGTCCGTGAAGCTGCCGTGGTTAGTGAACCCCGTGACGCGGGGCGCGGGGAGCGCGCGGCCGGGCGTGGACGTGCCCGCGGGCCGACCTACCTGATGATGAGGGGCTCATCGCGCCCGCGTGATGTCAGCGGTCAGCGCCCATCGACGCATGCCGCGCGCATGCGCCACCACCGCCGCGCATGCGCCCGCCCTGCCCTACTTCTCCGAAAGCCTTTGCCCTTTCGACACACGCGAGATAGATGTTACCAGGTAGGGGTAGTTTCCTCTTGAATTTGGTAAAACAGATTTTGTCGATAGTTAGCATTGCAATTGCACGTGTGAACAATCAAAATAATATTGTGTAAACTTTTTCTCATATAAAGTCCTGAAGATCTAAAAAAATATTGAAGAAACTTGGACCAATAAAGAATTTATTAATTATATTCAACTTCGTCCTCTAAATTACATCCTCTAGGGGATCTCAAATTAATGTAGAAATGGAGTAAAAAGAGCAATAAATGAAAAACTTCATTCGAAGTTTTGAAAGTTTGAACAGGGAGGAAGTGTAATCGTTAAAGTGTGCACCCTGGCCGGAGATGGCGCATTCCGCCGGCACGCGCCCGCCGCCGCCGCCGCCGCCGCCCGCTTCAATCGATCACGCGCGCACGCCCGGCACGCCGCCGCCGCCGCCGCCGCCGCCGCCGCCGCTGATCTAACACTGCAACCTTCACCTACACACCATTATATGATGCGATTTTCTTCGAAAAAAACTCCATTCATTAAACCAAGCAAACACGATGGAGATTTATTGATATAGATAGGTACCTTAAACTTGACCCAGCCTCGGCTGCTTGATACGTGTCTTAATTAACGGTCAAGAGAAGAACGAGGATAAGCAGGAATTTTAATTAAGATTAATCCTCTTGTTGCAATAACCTATTGAATAATTTTAATTAAGCTAGTACCTACTTAGGTAATCTGTCTGGAAATATTGTTTCCCACAGTTACAATATTGCTTTCTCAATTTTTTGCATTTTTCGAAAAAAGTACGAATGCGAAACGAATTCTATCCTTTTTCCTCCTCCTTTTTTGAAGACGGTTAATAATAAAGAAGTTAGTGTAATGGTAACGAATACGACAGTATTTTTTGGATTTCCTGAAAAGTTCTGAACCGATTTAAAAAATAATGGGACCATCTCGCAGGAAAACTCAATTAAACAAAAAAATAATCATCAAAATTGGTCGTAAATGTCGAAGTTATGCGCAAACAACGATAAAAGAATATACAATCGAATTGAAAACCTCCTCCTCTTTTGAAGTCGGTTAAAAATGACGTCCTAGGCTAGCGATTTCCAGATTTAATTTCATCGGATTCCACAAGAGGAGGGGCTAACTAGGGCACATGTCGTTGTTTTATTTTTGGCAGTTAACAGGTTGGCTGGTTGGCTGTGGGCCCCGAGGTTGATGTCCTCTGGTGCGAGTGCGTGTCACATAACCAAGGAGGTTAATATCCTATAAAATTGTGAAAAATTGAGTTCCTATGAAAATTGTGTCATCCATCGGATTCAGCACTTTATGCAGGTTTAGCTATTTCCTACTAGCGTCGATTAGTTTTATTAATTTGATCGAATTTTCAACTTGGGGACTCAGCACAGGTTGAATAAGTATAATCGATGACCTCAATACTGCGTAAGTTGATTAAGAATTTGATTAACGCCGAAGCGGGGAAACGTTTATTATACTGAACTATTTTTAGCGGCACCCATTCCTCCGTAGCCTGACCTCGGCACGTGGGAATTTCGACCAATAATACTTATTTTACTAGGCTGGGGTGGTCGGTACCGTCACGCGTTAGCTGGAGTTACGTTATACAGGGTGTATTTTTATTCACTCTCCTTTTAAGGATGTGTTCAGTGAACACATCCTAAAAAGGAGAATGAATAAAAATAGTTCAGTGCATGAAACTGTACAAGTTGTACAACTCCAAGAAACATGTCTAAATACTTCACAAGATTTTGGTCATCTCTTACTAAACTGATCATGTGATCTCTTTGATTTGTATGGATAGTCTATTTGTTTTTTACATATTTGGCCCTATAGAAACCTAAGAGAAAGTTGTTCAGTTTCATGGACTGAATACGTCCTTAAAATTTGAAGAGTGAATAAAAAATAAAAATACAGCCTGTATATAATACTGTAAGCAGCATTGTTCCATCGATCAAACCAAATGTGACAAAATGATAGACTAGGCACGGTCATAATAATTTTATTAACAACAGAACGGGTCCACTGTATGGTACTGGGTACATGCAACACTCCAACAGAGCCTAATAATATCATATCATACAAACAAACGTGTAGTATTAGTAAATATATTTTATAATCTCATTCTCCTTTATAAGTTAGCCTAACTATCGAGTAAGGATACGTTCTTAATACTTCGATTAACTTGATATACTTTACAATGTGTACCCCTAGGGATGCTCCCTCGTGCTAGTCGGACAACATGGTTATTGATGTTTGTTTCATCTATATAAGTATCGATTACAAAGCAATAACATCTACATAGTTATGTTTATTTTATATAAGATATTCATACACATATGCAGTAGCTATAGGTAGAGATACCATTACACTACGGTAGCGCAATATTTATTAAAATACACATTTCTATTTTGTAGAAATTCTTCAAACCACTAACTATAAGCACAGATTTACATCCAAACGAGAAGACATGGTACATTGCGAGTATTGCGACTATACAATTACTAATATTTATGGAATGTTTTTTGTGCTACGAGTAACACAACTAAAGTGTATTCGATTACAATAAACATACATCTATATTGGCTCGAAACAAACGGCTATATATCTTATTAAATCTTATGATACAAGTAGGTGTGAAGATTATTGCTGAAACCCTAGAGTAGAGCCAGTCGTTCTCACCGGCGGGTATACTCACTCGCAGACAGACGGCACTACGTCATAGCACTTTTACCACACAACTTCGATCCTACTATATCTACATTTTCAATTTTCAAAAATATTTATGTTATTCCAAAACGTTTTTGTTGATTTTCTAAAGAAACGTATACGTTGCTAAAAGTGAATAGAGTACGTCTATATGGACATGGACATCTATATTACATTTCGTGAAGATGCGTCTCTTTATGTCATCCAATTTTATACAGTCTGCTATAATAGCTGTGATGTGCTGCCTCGTCGCTGCGCCGCAGTTTATTAATTTCCGGAAGTGACGGCGTTCCTTATTGTCTCCGACGTTACCTACCTACATTACATACTCAAATAGTAATGGCTAATGAGTATTATTCATATCCGGGTCCGTTTACAATCATTACATTAAGACTAACATAACATTTCCTAGTTTACATTGTAGACTCGCATGCACGTCACGCATACTGACTAGCACTTTGTCTCTATCACTATACTCTCGGTGGGATACGTCCTTCTCACTGTCGACCAGTCTAAATTGCAAAATGCGGCTGAGCCGAAGTACGACAAAATGTAGGTTCACTAATTTACAGACAAACTTAGAATTACTTTATTGTATAACCTGACTAGTGACTAAACCTAGGTCGCATTTTGTAACAAGATGGTTTCAACTATGCACGTATTTTCAGACTCGCTATCTATCGATATGTAAATAAATTATTGATTAGTTAAACCAACGAAGCAACAACTGAGTCAAGATAAAACTTAATACCTAGACACTCTTTAAAAAAAACGTCTTCCTCTGACACAATATATAGGATCGAACATAGTTTACTTTGACATCTATTTACAATCACATATGTTAAATATCAATTTTCATCAAGTTGAAGACGACTAAGCGACTCACAAAAATATTACAATAACTATAATTGGTGGAAGCTACGCCCAGCCACAGCATCGGCAAATACTTATTTTAAAAATATCATCAGTACAAGTTTTTCTATAGATCATTAACAATGAATCGGTAGATATTATGGTTTAATATTTTTATACTATGTATCCTCTAATACAGATGCGATCTTGTACCAAAATAATAAGACGGATTCATCTCGCTGTCTGTCGCGACGTGGCATGGCGCTCTGCCGATAATATGACACTGTTGGATATTAAATGCAAATACTTTGCCGCTTATGTAAACAATATAAATTTTATGTTCTAATCAGTAATTACGATCGATATATTAGGTAGTATCACTTTATTATTAAGCCCTCTTATTTGTAAAAATCAATCAAACATTTTTTTGCAAGTCAACCGTCTTCACCTTTGAACACGAGTATGTAGAATAGCAATATAGATCCCAGGTTGATCACACGAGGGCAATAGTGATGATCGCTGTGGTGGTTTAGTCAGAGTCGGAGTCGGAAGAGGGCGCAGCGGGCGTGGCGGGCGTGGCGGGGGCGGGGGCGGGCGCGGGCGCGCACGGCGACGGCACGGCTGCGGAGATCTCGTACGCCGGCGCTGACGAGCCCGACGTGCGCTCGATGCCCACACTACACACATTACAATCATCATTCATCATTCATGAAGCTCACTATTCAGAAACACTAAGTTCCTACATTAAGTGGTAAGCAACGCAGAAAGGTTACTTTATTTTAGAGTTCACTGCTGAAGTAGTCTGTCACTGTCTGGCCATATGAAGAATGGTTCTTCACATTTTTGGCACAATACAGATGATGAAAATTGTATTCAGATACAAAAGAATCCCTTTCATAACTTATATCAAGTATTATTCACAAGAGACGCGTTGATGTCTTTTGTAGGTACGATAAATTACTATCGCGAATATTGTGTAAGTAGAAAGTGCAAATTTCAAACTAAGTAAGTTTGTTTCAAACTAAACTTTAATAATTAGCGTTAAATGTCTGAATCAAATGAACTACATGTTTTTTTATATTTAAAGGTTCCATTCTTATCACACTAAAAATATCTAAAAGCTCCGTTTTTACCCAGTGGATTATAATATTTAAAATTATATCAGAATTGTTTTTACTTACAGATGACTCAACTTAGCGGCCCGGAGTGAGTCTTTGCCTCCGACACAAGGTGACACCACGTTTTTTTTTGTGCTAAGTATCTTATTATGGTGCTATCTTGTTTCTGATTTTCATTACAGAGTTGAATTAGTTTGGGATTACAAATGCTTCTTACTCGAATTGGAGGCTCTCTAAAACCTAGATATAATAACCGTAGAACGGCATTGAATAACATTACTTTTCATAAGTGTTCTTTCATTCCATGGTAAAGAACGGAAGCTTCCAGCAATGGGATCGGCGTGCATGATGAGAGATATCCCGGGTCCCCGAGTAGTGTCGTCGATAGTCGCGTACGATCTGACGGGCCATAGTAATGTAGTTTTGCCACCCTCGTTGTGTATAGAAGCTAGGTTACATATTTCTGAAACTTAAGCAAGACATTCGAATACAATAGTTTGGGTATACTCACAGATACTCGTGTCGGGCGAGGTAGCGCACGTACTTCTCTGGCGGGTCGTTGTCGTGGTTCTGCAGCGAGACGGAGCGCACGGTGGTGTGCGACACCTGCGTGGCGGGCATCGTGAACTCCACGTGCGCCCAGCGCGCCAGCTCCGCCGGGATCTGGTCGTACGACGTCAGCGCCATGCGGCACACCAGGTTGTGCGTCGTGTACGCGCCTGGTGACGCACACGTCATAATGTTCAACATTATCATACAGAGGTGTGCAGGGCCGGATTTAAGGGAGGGCAACCGGGGCAACCGCCCGGGGCCTCCACAAGAGAGTGGCCTCCACATAAATTGATATTAAAAAAAGAATCTTATATACACAACGAAAGAGTACCTACCTAATATTACGATTTGAAAACATACCTAGTAATTTTGATTTTAATATTATTTATTACTAGCGGTGTGTGTCATTTATTTTGTGCCATACGACTAAATAAATAAATGATTGAAACACTTTGTAGGAAAAATATTATACAAGGTGTTACAAAAATACCCCTAATGCCGAATATGGTATATAGGGACCATCAAACTGATCAACTTTTACTATGAGACCAACTCTGAAATCGCGAAAAAAAATCAGCTGTTTCATACAAAAATTTAAATCGAAAATATCAAAATGTATGAAACAGCTGATTTTTTTTTCGCGATATCAGAGTTGGCCCCATAGTAAAAGTTGTTCAGTTTGATGGTCTCTATATACCATATTCAGCATTAGGGGTATTTTTGTAACACCTTGTATAACCTATTTGAAAAATAATTAGGGGTATCCACTCCCTTGTTGTCCCGGGGCCTCCACACCTCTAAATCCGGCCCTGGAGGTGTGTATTGCGACGTGTACTGTACACGCCTGCCGCGTCGCATCATCTCATTTTGAACGTTCACGCAACTCATTTAACTCATTTAGGTACACTGTTTATTTTAAATTGACATTCATTCCGAAAGTCATCGCTCGTTTCCCTTTAAATCCTTTTAATTACCTACATGATGTGGAGTGGATAACCCTTATGGAACCTTTTTATTTACGAGTCTTTCGGAACTTTCGTCTACAAACATTTCTGATCTAGGTACTTCATGTATGTTACCCAATGTCTGACAATTATCAACTAATAAGACCACATTCGTTGCTCGGTAGTGCATGTGTATACCTTGTCCCTCTTTGGGCAGGCGCGGCATGCGCCACACGATGGCGCGGTGCTGGTGCTCGTACTTGGCCTGGCCCGACGTCACCTCGATCAGCGACTCCTGCAGCGTGTCCACGGCGCCCAGGAACCGCTCGATGCCCTTAATCTTGCCCGTGCGCCTGCAATACCCAACCCACCAAAATTAGCTGCTTACGTTTGGTTCATTAGCTAGGGTACCTATTCGGATCGTTTGTTGCCATTTTACAATTTGCAGATGATCTGAAAAATTCAGTAAGAAGGTACTCTGAATGTCGAATTTCAGAAGGCACGCCTGTCGTCCGTTACACTCTTATCGAAAAGAAGTTATTTATAAGACTTAAATAGATCGTTTTTAATGAGAATAAGACTAAGAATACCGAGTGTGTCATATACAAAAGTATCTAAAATGTTCGTGCGGGTGGTCCTTCATTTGGGTTACTTATGAAAAAGGGCTAACAGTAGTTCAATCAACCTATTAGCCGAACGAGTGAGAAGGCCGACAGCTAATGGTTTCACGGTCACCTGTGCGCAGACTTGACGGAGCCGTAGCGGAAGTGCTTCTCGACGCGGAACAAGTAGATCCAGCACTCGGGGATGGGGAACCGGATGCACACGTCCTCGCACGGCACCTGCCCCAGCTTGCGCGACGCGAACCCCGGCACCAGCACGTCCGCGCGCAACTCCACCTACACACAATACACTCACTTTACCTCTTCTCATCACACTATTAACAGCCTCTTTTGTAGGCTGGAAGTAAAATATTTTTAGAGATAAACTATAATTATTGAATGTATTACGAAAACCGGCCAAGTGCGTGCCGGGCCACGTGCAGTGTAGGGTTCCGTAGCTCTCTTGGTTCATATACTTAAATGTAGATACTACCGGTTTCACACACCTGACAACGTTATTTAAGTAGTTCCCAATGAGAAATTTGTACTGCGCCAAGTACTTTTTTCTTGGCTCTAACAAAATTTTGCAATTTAAAGCCTCAATCAAAAGACTGTTTCCACAAACCCGCAAATGTTTTTAAAATTGCTATCCAACGACACCCCACACTATGGGGTAGAGAAGAAAAAAAATTACATCCCCACTTAACGTGCAGGGGAGGTAACCTAAAAAAATATTTTTATTTTTGTCGGCGTGATTAATATCCATGCCAAATTACAGCTTTCTAGTACTAAGAGTCTATGAGCTAGGCTGGGGACGGGCAGACGGACTCGGCGAAACTATAAGGGTTCCTTGTTGACTATGGAATCCTAAAAAGGTAGTGTTAGGCGGCCTAATTTATCGAAATAAAGTTGTCAGATGCTCGTATCAGTGCGTACCTTGTTCCCAGTGACGCACCAGACGGCCTTCAGCTGCAACGGCAGCTCGCGGTTCTTGGGCGGCCGCACGCGGAATCGCATCAGCTCGATGTAGCACGCGTCCGGCGGCTTGAACCTGCACAAGCGACACTTATTTTGTAATAGGTAATTGTTACACGCGATAATACCTTATTTAATCAATTTGTTATACTGTCATTTGAGTGTTACCTACATTAAGATCGTCTCGTTAGTACCAGGCGGTAAACGGTTTTGTGTGATTAAGTTCTCTAATAGAACTTAGTTTTAGGTAGTAGGTAGGTATTACTAACTTGATGATCTGCGTGTTATGGAAATCTTCGGGCTGCACGCAGGCGTGGAAGGCGGTGTCCTCGACGCGGATCCACTCCTCGGTGACGACGGGGATGATGTCGTGGCGGCCCACCACCTCGCGCCCCTGCCGCCGCAGGTCGTTCACGCCCAGCTCCACGTCCGGCATGCCTGCATGGCATGCACACATTCTGTCCTTAATGCTCATGATAATGATGATGATGGATGACGTCCTCTTGGCTCGTATCCATTAGCAGGTCATTTTTCCACGACAGGGTAATCATATTCAATCAATTTTATACTTAAATTCGAAGATTTAAGGTTCAAAATGAATTGCAGATTTTGACAGTTTTGTATAACCTGACGTGCTGCTGATTGTACAAAGGCTCTTAGAAGGGACCTCCATTTCTTCCGGTCTTGCGCGGCCATCTCGAGATCCGTCCAGCCGTGCCCAATTGATGGACCCTCTTTCTCAAGAAACTTAATGCTCAAGGGACACAAAAACCTTGAATCTCTACACGAGATAGGACGAAAGCAGTAGGTCTAGTACAGGTAGGTAGTGCTCGAGGTGATATAAAAGGGTTAACTCATTACAAAAGTTCAGTATAACTAATTTGAGTACCTACTTATTAGGTAGTATATGTAAGTACGTTATGTAATAAGTCATGTGGTGACGGTCAGATAAAGTTGAAAAGACATTAAGTATTTCCTTATAGGTTCTTGTTCCATATTCACTGAAAAGTATTGATAAATTACCGCTGAGGAATCCGAGAAAGAACAGCCTGACGCGCGCAATCTGCTTGAGCACAGCGCCCTCCGCGTCTTGCTCTACGTACAGCTCGTCCACCGCCGTGATCTGCACCTGGACATGGACACAAACCAAACGTGTAAGAATCTTCCGATATTTTTTTTGAGTCAGGGTAAGAGCACTATGCAGGTGACCTTATTAAAAATTCTCATGTTTCAAGAATGTTTTCTGATTAAAAACATCAATCAATGTGAATTTTTATACTAAAGGTTCGCGTTAGGGTAATTTTGAGTAACAGAATGAAGTTCTTTCACGATGGTGAACCGGGACCAGAGTCATAGCTAAATTGCTAAGACAAGATATTTATTATGTAGGTATTTGTGTTAATTACCTCTTCCATCTTATAAGTGAGCGCGCGGTCGCGGTGTGCGGACAGCCGGAACAGCGCTTCCTCCACACAGCACGAGAACTGTTTCACGTCCTCGAAGTTCAGCGAGCCCAACTTGAACAGCTGCGACACCTGCCCACAACACACACCACTATGTTCAATCACGTCGCTTCTAAAACAACTTCTTGTGGTTAGGAACTGCATGTAGATGAAGGTACCTACCTAAAGTTTTCCTTTTGTTAGACTCACTCTGTAAGAGTGCATGGTGCATTATTAACTACTGTAATGGTCCATTGTGAATTAATGTTTTATTGATTTGCAGTGTATGTGCCGGCCTAGAATGCACTACTCCCTCTCGTCCCGTGGGTGTCGTAAAAGGCGACTAAGGGAGTACAGCCATCAGGAGACGGGCAGCAGTGCTCCTAATAACTTGGTCCTACTGCGATCGCTAACCCGCCTGCCAAGCGTGGCGATTATAAAACCAAAAACCGATCGTTGTGGAGATCCTTGGGGGAAACCTATACCCAGCAGTGGGTGTCGTGCGGCTGATATGATAATGATGATAATTGATAGTTAACTAGCAGAAATATTCAAATCATTGGAGCAATTTTTAATTTAGTTAGCTGCTTTGCTGTGGTTGGTTAATATAAGTATGCACATAATCAGATGTGATAATTGCGTTTGTTGTAGTCTCATACTTGCGGCGCGTGTTCGACGGGCAGACCGAGCTTGCGCAGGTCGCTGCCGAACTCCTTGACGCCCTGGTAGTCGCCCTGGATGGCGTACGCTGCGAACTGCGACAGCTTGTTCGTAATACGCTCCGCTTTTGTCACCTGCCCAGGTCTACGCAGACAAAGTAGGTAATTCACAATAATCAGAAAAGAATTTGATTGAATCAAGCGTCACTTGGCGGAAGTCCCAAACCATTGTGAAAAGAGAAATATATCATGCATCCTGCATATATTTTTTGCGGGAGTAAGCTACATACATTTCTCTTTTCACAATAATCAGAAAAGACTGTACGTCTACTCGTAGTGGAGAGTTATTTTTGTCGTGAAACACCATTCCGCATCTTGTTGCTGGTTTTTACGTTCAATAATTACTTACTTAATTAATTATGTTCACATGATAAAGTGAATTGAAATATATTACATCGCGATATCTCACCTAACACCAGGTCGTTCTTTGTAAAAGACGTACTGCAGCTTGACGGTGAATATCTTGCCGTACTGGTCATACTGCTGCGCGCCGATCTCGGACACCGAGTAGCACGCCTGCAGCGGCAGCTCTTGGAATGGCTCCTTGTCCGTGGCCGAGTTGAACAGCTGCACAGCTGGGTTGTCGCCTTGGTACGTCAGCCTCACGAATACCGCTTTCCAGAACCTGCATGCAGGCGTTCATGGTATAATTCTTGGGTGGATGTGGTTTCATTTATGTTTTTATACACGCAATTGTATATGTTAGGCTGCGAAAGAAAAAAGCGAAAAAATCACTCACAACGCATTGTGGTCACTGCCAAAAATCCACAACGCGATATTCGTGATGTGGCTCTTCTAAAAACGCCCATGACGCGTTGTGGTAATCACAAAAAGACCAAAGCGAAAATCGCGTCGTGGTCATCATACCAAATGACCACAACGCGTTGCGGCAATGAAGAAAAGCCATAGTGCGTTCTGCACTAGTTATGCACTAGTTAGTGCAACCATAACACCACATGAACAACAGGTAATTGTAGTTTCCAATGACTAATAATTGTATTAACAATTTGTTAATTATTAAAACTTGATTTTTTTAAATAAAGTTATACTACCCGTTCATTTCGTCGACCGTTATGACGTCACTTGGTCACGTTGACGTCAATAAGGCTACGAATTGTTGAACACAAAATTTGTCAATGAAACAACAATAAAATTAACTGTCCATCGTGTTATGGTTGCACCAACTAGTGCTCTAACTGCTCACAACGCGTTGTGGTCGTATTGGTATGATCTTAGGATGACCACTTCGCGAATTTTGCTTTGTGGTCTTTGTGTGATTACCACAACGCGTCATGGGCGTTTTTAGAAGAGCCACATCACGAAATTCACGTTGTTGATTTTTGGATGTGACTGTTTTTTTGCTTAATGAGCGATTTCGGTCTTTGAGCCTAACATAATACATAGCTTCAGTAATATTGAAAAAATAAATAGCTCTGGCTCTTAAACTCATATATGCCTACCTTTGTCCGGTGATTTTCTTCTTGTTGGGTTGCCTGAGCTGCATCTCCCAGCCGGGTCCCTTGTAGGTGGTGCGGGGAAAGTCCTCCAGCGGCATAGACACGTCGTCGTCGAACAGCGGCGTGGGTGGAGTCTCGCCGCCGCTGCCGCTGCGCTGCCGCGAATCCTCTGCACCACACATAATAGCCACAGTCAAGAGATCCTGTAGGTACGTTGCGTAAGTAATATTTTTCAATGCCATTGCTTGATTTGGCTTGTTGTTATTGTTAGTACCTAAGTATAGGTACCGAACCTGGATGTTTTTTCAATAATACCTTGATAGTGTTGTTGTGGCGGTTGGTCGAAGCCGCTCTTGTCGAAAGGATTGGCGCGTGGCGACTCGGGCAGCGCCTGCGGCCGTGGCGGGGGTGCCAGGGCTGGCACTGCTGCCTCCTCGCCGCTCGGCTCGCTCTCTTTTGGCCTGGAAGTAAAATGTTAGTGTTAAAAATATAATATGGATACTTTGAAGGGAACATAAGGAAACAAAAATGAATCGGGAACAATATTTATGGTATTCAGTATTCAGTATTTATTTATTTGCATATCACATTACATAATAAGGTGGAACATTTAATAAGCTCTACATGTGACGCCCTGCAAGGGCATAGCAAAATAAATATAAATATAAATGTGGTATAATAAATATAAGGTGGTTGTTTGCTCATCACAGTATGCCACCTTAGTTTGAAATCTTTGCTGCAGTGGTAGCTTCGCAACCGTAGCATTAACAGCCGTCAATTTACTACTTAATTAGGTAAGATTTAGAGTCATTTACAATCAGAACTACTTAGTCACCAGACTTGCTTGATGTAAATTTAGTTTCTACCTGATGAAAACGGAAAAGGAATCATCAGCGGAGTCCTTGGAGCTCTGGTGGTCGAGGCGTGGCGTGGCGGCTGGTGGCGGCGGCGGCCCCATGCTCAGGAACGGGTCGAACGCCTCCGCCTCGAACCCGTCACCTGCCGCCGCCACGGAGGCCTCCTCACCCCACGCTCCTGCCATACATACACATATAATTACTTATACCTTCAAAATTGTAATCAGGTCATTATTGTTATCTACTCAATTGATTATAATTTACCTGTATTTACGTGATTAGCAGACGTAGAATCGAATTTGGCAGAAAACGCATCGAATGCGTCTTGAGATTCTGGAAAAGCATCGTGCATAGTTGCATCTGACACGGGTTCTCCCCAACTCGAGTCCACATGCTTATCTGGCTGTGAACTTGCAAATGGGTCTGCCTGTGTTGCCTGAATTTGTCCGAACACCTCAGCCGACGGTGAAGTAAATGCTTCTGCTGGTGTCGTTTTATTTTCCACTGATACAGCTGAAAACATGTCATTTGATGGTACTCCCACCGTGTCTGCATTGGTCAATACGGCGTCGTCATTGTTCACCCCAAATATATTTCCACCGGTATCCATAAAGCTGCTCGCGGTGTCAGTCACTCCGATATCTTCAAAAGGGTTATTTTCGCTACCGCTAGCGCGTCGCATAGAGTCGTCGCTTATTGCTTCCGCAAATGGAGAAGATGCGACTGGAATATTTATTTCAGAAGGAGGTTCTGAACAATCCATGGGAGAAGCGGCATCCATTGTGGGTTTTGCAAATGAAGTGTCTGTTTCGAAAACAGTGGAAGTAGGAACGACAGTTTCACTTGTAATTTGTTGACTCTCGACGTTAAGCACTTGTGATTGTGTGTTGTTCTGCATTTCCCTGCTTTCAACTGGCGAAACATCAGCCAAAAAGTCATCGCTTAAGAAGTCTACCTGTTTTTTTTCTTGTTTTGGTGCAGAATATAAACTTAAAATAGCCTCTTTCGTCGGTTTGATAACAGTCGGTGCTGGTGCATCGAACAAATTTATATCATCTTGTGGTTCCTGCTGAGTTAGTGCTACGGGTCGTGGTACCGCGGGGACGGGTGGCGGTGCGGGCCGTGGGGGTGGTGGCCGCGCGGCCGGCGGGGGGCGTGCTGGTGGGGGCCTCGCTGGTTTGTTGCGGTTGATGTCGAATGCATCTGTCACTGTCGGCTCTTCGAGAGGCTCTGGCTCTGGCGTGGGGCAAGGAGATTGCATGTCTCTTACTGACACCGGACTCGGAGTACGTGTAGGAGGGATGCGATCTAATAAGTGTGAACTCGTAAACTCCATTTGACCCGTGACGCTCAATATTAAGTTTTGTGTTTCAGGTGGAAGAGGCCGCGACGGTAGCTGCGGGCCCTGACCATCTTTTTCATGTGTGTAGAAATCCTCAGTAGTTGTTGTAATTAGGTCAAGTTCTGTAGGTTTGATTAATCGCTCACCATCAGCAGGCATCGATTGAGTTCCGAAAATATCAAACGCAGTTGATGATTGTGTATTCAATTCTTCAAATTGCTTGGCACCCATTCCCGGAGGATCGGCTGTGCCAAAAATGTCGACTGGTACCGTATCACCTACGGGTGGTTCGTAACCTCCACCAAAATCTGAAAATGGATTGCTTGTAGCAAACGGATTATCGCCTGTAAAAGTATCCGGCTCTGCTTCAGACATCATAAATGGGTTAAGCTCATCGGCGGCTGCAGTAGCCACCGGTTCATTCATACTTAAAAACGGGTTGAAAGCCATCGTGCTAGCGACAACTAGCTACTTAGTTTAAAAATTCGGACTCCAGTAGCTTTAGTTCTGTGCGACCTGGATTGAGATCACTTGCAAATGATGTATCGAATGGATCAAAGTCTTCTTCTGGTAACTTTGTAGCGACAGTAGGTTCTGGAGTGAGAGCCTTAACTTGAAATATATCGTCAGATGGGTCTAGTAAGTCTTGTTTTCCTTCACTGTCAAACTGTGTTTCTTCACAAGAAAATTCTTTAGCCAATAATTTTAATTCAGTTCGACTTGGTGCTACACTAGCAAATGAAGTATCAAATGGATCACTTACAATTTTTTTAAATGGCTTTTGCGGTTCTGTCGGTGTCAATGTTTTGGCAGTAATATCGTTATGTCCACTTTGTAAAAGGTCACTGGGTTTTCTAAATGTCTTAGTGAAGTCTGACTGCGGATATTCTGAATGTCTCCTTTTATTTTGATAATTTTGTTTTAGTGCTAAATCTTCATCAGAACGAGTGCGAGTTAAAGTATCAGTGATGACGTCAGCAGCTTCCGCTTCCTCGTTTATTTCCTCGGTGATTGAAATATCACGCGTATAATATGGTGTTAGAGGTTTTATAGATTTATTTTTAGGGTCTAATGACAAAGTTTCGGCTGCTTCTACATTGAACAGAACATTTTTACTGACCACAAGATTTTCTGGCCTGGATGCACGCCTTTCAACTTTCTGTGGTTCGTCAGCACGAGGGTCAAAGTCAGGATCGCTTGGAACTCGGTAGACTGGCGTTGGGTTTCCAATCAACTCTTGTTCCAGAAGTTTTAATTCAACTTTTCCGGGTGCTACAATTTTATCAACAATTGTTGTATCAAAGGGATCGATTTCGTCAGCGTTGTTAATATCCACTGGGTTTAGTGGAGAATCTCCTAATTGTGTTAAATCTGTTGTACTGCCTCCAAGTAAATCATGAGATCTTTGAATTTCCTCTTTTTGATTAGCCTCTATTACATCATCTGATGTTATCGATTCTCTTAATCCAGAAGGGTCGGTCAAGTGAATACGAACAGAAGATTGTCTTCTGTTATTTAGTTTAACCCTAACTTCTTCTGCTCGTGGATCGAAATCGTCGTCTTCTTCGAGTATAACGGCTTCTCTTTTAGTAACCACCTGGTTTGTAGGTACCACTGCGTCTGCAAAACTTGTATCAAACGGATCGTCTTGATCTAAATAGGGATCAACTACATCGATTTGATCCTCTACTATACATTCAGCAAATACAGATTCATTTTTATCCGCTTCAAAAGCAGACCAAGATTCTTGTAGCACTGGCTCTAGTTTTATTTCGTTCTCTTGTAATCTGACCACCTCTGCACCACTTTCCAAGGATTCTGTAGCTAATTGAGTAAATTCATCAAATTCATCCTCCTCAACTTTGCCATCCTTTTTCAAAGAATCTAACTCCGAGCTATTTTCGTCTTGTGAGCAAGTTTTATTTTGCTGTATCAATGAAGTATGAAGTGAAATACTCAAATCTATAGGTGTTGTTATAGGTATATCAGCATCTGTGTCTAAGATACTTTTTTCTACTTGTTCAATTACAGCGGGTTGGGCAATAGCAGCCTGTTCCCTATCTTCAAACAGTAAATCACCTGGTATAATTCGTTTCGGTCTCTTTGTGGTGACCGTTACATTATCGATCCTTCCAGTTAAGACTTCAACTGCAACTCCAATATCTAATACTTTCTTGCCCCTTACAGTTTTAACTTCCTGTCCTTTTATTAAAGCATCAACGTGTGATGTATCAAAGATATCATCGTCTTGTGTATCTTCAGGAGAATCAGGCACATAAGTTAGTTTAACTTCGCCCCTTTCAACGGCATCTACGTATGAAGTGTCAAAGATATCGTCCTGATCGTCTTCCTCGGACTCGTCGTCAGTAACTCCGTAATCACTTTTATTGTCGTCTGCTTCAGCGGCAGCTGCAGCAGCTTGCTTTAGTTGTGGGAAGTCCGCTTCGGTGACTTCAACAACTGCTCTCTGAGGAGCTTTTTTCTCAACTGGTTTAGTCTCTTTGGGTCCCGCTGGTATACGCTGAAAAAATGATGTCGATTTTATGCGGTCTAGATCGCCTTGGGTTTTCTTTAACACGGAGTCAACCCCAGTCGTCAAATCTTTAAACTTGGACCATTCCTCATTCTCCTTAGAAGATCCTTCTTCAGACTGGGTCTGCTGATGTTCTTTTCTATACTTTTCTAATTCTTCTTCGGTAAATAGTTCTTCCTCTCCTTTGCGCTTCGACTTTTTACCTTTTTTCTTCTTTTTAAGGCCTTTGGGTAACTTTAGCATTATATGAGCTTACAAGATGTTCTCTGTGTTGCTGTAACAAATAAAACTTACGTTAAAAATTTATTGCTAAATTGATTAAATGCAGTTTACACAATCAATAACTTAATAAATTATTATATAACAACTCTATTCCCTTGATTGTGTATTACAGGATATTTGAACCTATTATTAGTTGTTTTCGATCACTTCCTGTCGACATTAACGACAATTATATATCAAATATGTAGGTAGGTACTACGTCATAGCAAAAATTGTGTAAGATATAAAAATGTGTAAGCGATCGATCGCATCTCTTATAGACTGTACTAGTTGGGGAAGATTTAGGATTATCATACAACATTTATTTATTTTGTAAAAAAATCAATATAAAAACTCTAAATAGAAATAGTCTCAAAGATGAAAGGATTTGAAATGTGATGATGCGTACTTTTATGGTAATATATCTCAACAAGTGAACAGAGAAGCAATGAAATGACATAGGACAATCCATTCGCATCGCATCGTTTCGTGTCTACGTCTACATGAGGGTCACGGTGAGCTGAGGGGAAGATGTCTCGGGAAATATGGCTCCGTGGGTGAAGAGTGAGTGTCGATGGGCGGGCAAGGCCGCGGCGAGGGCGGGCGGCGGCACAGAGACACAACAGCGGCTAGCTACGACACGTACCGGGCCGGCGGCTGCCGCTACTTACAGCTAAGTCATACCACTACCGCGCTACGGGCAAGGGGGCTCTATACCTTCATCGCAACACACGGACAGTCGCTGCGAGGAGCGGTCGATTCGCGAAGGCCGTGCGGTGAGGCCTGCTGGCTGCCACTGCCGCGCGCCGCCGCCCCCGCGCAGCGACCACCGCCCCCGCCGCCGCGCCGGTATCGATCGACGCGAGGAGCGTGCGCGCTCGCCCACGCTGCTGCCGCCACCGCCACGACAAACTTCAAGAATCGTATCACTACTGTGTTGCTTATTTTGGACTCAGAGTTGACTCAGCTGGGTTGGGTTGGGTTACATAGGTAATGAAGCTTATTCTATTGCGGGACATAGGTACCTACATAACACTGCCCATCTGAAGTAACTGCAGTAGCTACCTTATCAGAATTATTGTTTGAAGAGGCACAGCTAAACTAGTAAATTGATCCTAAATTCTATACTAGCTAAATGCAATATCAAAAGCTTAATGATTGTATAGGTATTAACTAGTGGCTCAGTAGAGCTATAGACCTCGCATATGTGACATTTTCGATCATTTTTCGAAATGGCTGAAATAATGATTTTCCCCATATCTCCGCCACGCCAAAAAGTTAGTTTTGTAAGTTTCACGAGAATCAGTTGAGAAATGCGATCTCCAAAGGAGAACAGAGGGACAGACGGACAGCAGCGGGAGAACCGGACACATACAAAAGCATTTTTAAGGCATCTTTGCCCAAGCTGATCCCTTATCAGGGATTTTGACTGAATCAGGCGTCACTTGGCGGAAGTCCCTAACCATTGTGAAAAAGTCGACCGACCAAAAGGATACGACCAAGACATTAAAAACATGCACAAACTACGGTTGAATATTCATATTTTCATGCGGCGTTATTATTGGGGACGTCCATACTGATTTGAGCTGCACATACTTAGGTCGATCAGGCTTTGTTTATGGCGTGCCATGTTTGTGTTTGAATTTTTGGCTTTTTTTTTTAATGTAATATATAAATAATGTGTTTTCTGAAACACTAATTTATTGTGCAAACAATATTATAATAGTACCTACCTACTCTACCCAAGGTAATCCTCGCTCTGCCTCGCTCCAAGGGGAAAATTAGCTAAATAACTCGATAATCCTACCCTACCCACAATAAATCTACATACCTAAGTACCTAATAGCTAACCCCTGATTTCTGAGCCTACTTTATCGGAGGCGGAGGTTTATTTTTATTGAAGGGGTCCACATTATCTAGTTTAAATTAACTTATCCAGATAATGTAGACCCCTCCGATAAAACTAGACCTCTGATAAACCACCGATAAAATTAGTTATCTTCACTTCCTCTGACTGAAGGGTTAACTTTGACTAGAATCAACTACCTAGACTATACTACTTATAGAGCAAAGGCGACTATTTTGATCTCCTTTTTGAAAGGCTTAGTATTAAGATAACATACCTACCATAGTTTCAGTTTCAGTGAATCTACTTATCTAATAGCAAAAACAGAGCCCGTAGCCAATGTCAAATTTACAAATTTTCGCTATCGCTTCTCTTCGAAAAATGTATGGATTTGACATTTTCAATTTCGATTGATAACGAAACCTTAAGTCAATCCCATACATGTTTCAAAAGCGAAGCGATAACGATAAGATTTGCAAATGTTACTTTGGCTAGACCCCCTGGTTCTCAGAAGGTCAATAATAATATAAAACTTTTGCTTTTTTGCATTATCTGTCTATTCATTACGTGGGTGTACCCAGTAGGTACCTACTCTAACAAGTTTATTTAGATAGTAAATAAAATGCTTCTGCTGGGGTCTCATTGAATTAGCGTTAATTTAATCTATGTTAGTATCCAGCTGCGGATTAAATTAGAAGAACTATCACAAATTATAACGTGCTTAGGCCAAGTGCACACTATTTTGTAACACAGCCAGCCAGCATGGATCGCAGGATTCAGAATTTTATTCTTTTATACGCATACTTACAGCCTTATTAGAGCGAAAATAGTCAACGATTTGCGTCTCTGTTTCGGTATGTTCAAAGTATTGTCCCAAACTTCCAGTCGGTAAGTAAGAGGCAGGTAGGTAAAAACCCCTCCGGCCGTTTTCGCAACTGCGCTTCGCAACCAGTTTTAATTAAATTAATGAAATAAGTAAAATACAGTGATGACTTCAGAATTGAGTTTATTTTTATAGAAGGCTTTACCGAACCCCTTAACTACTGCTGCTACCCAAAATATAAAAGGGATGATGATGACGAAATAAGAATTTTTATTCTAGATTCGCAACCCCTATTTATTTATTTTACTTAAAATTCATAGTACCTACTTAGACTAGTATATTGTTCTGTGGTACTTACCTACAGTCGTCAGTGTGCACACAGCGGTACACTAGGGTACACTTTATTATTAGTCTACACATATATGTCTAGTGTCTTTGCTGAAACTAAAATAATTCAAAATATGCTATAGCGTTATTTATTACTATAAGAATTTATTAACGCATTTCAACTCGAATTTCTTACTTCATTCAGAGTGTCAACAGCAAATTCATGTAAAATGGAACGTAATTTAAAAAAAACAAGCAGCGCCATTCATGACCCTAGTGGCAGACGTACGGTACTATTTTGTCAAAATAGGTTATAACCCGTTTAAATTAAAATGTCATGTTGGAATTCGGAAATTCAGTCACTTTCTCTTTCTAGCATCAAGTGATTTGTCATATTTGCCTCTTTCTGTCTGTTCACCAGACGGTCCTCATTTATTATATAGCATTATAACCGCGAGGCTACGTTGAGTATACGTCGCATTGGTTCTTGTTATTGCTGAAAAGTAAAATACGTTTGAATAGTGCATCAATCTCTGTCTAACGGGAAAATGTTCGCTACAAACGTGGTGGTCGTAACAAAATCCAGGTGAAACATTTCACCGGAGTACCAGAGTGCGCAACGTGGTGTGTGGCTGGCAGCAGTAGCCCATCGTTTGTTATCAAACAGCGAGGGCCATGGCGGAGGCGCCGCCGGGGAACATCGTGAAGGAGGGCTGGCTCCAAAAGCGTGGCGAGCACATCCGTAACTGGCGAGACCGCTACTTCATCCTGTTCGACAATGGGGACCTGGTCGGTTTTAAGACACAGCCTGAGCGGAACAATTACCGCGACCCCCTCAACAAATTCACGGTGCGGGACTGCCAGATCATGCCCGTAGACAAGCCGCGCCCCTACACCTTCACCATCCGGGGCCTGCAGTGGACCACCGTCATCGAGCGCAACTTCAGCGTCGACACTGAGAAGGAACGGTCAGTTCTTGCACTGTGCACTGCAGTATCACTTTATGGCCCATCTGTACAACATTATTGCTGAACATGTGCTTCTATTATTGTAGCATACCAATAACATGGTTACATTTTTGACAACTCCTAAAAAAACAAATGTTTTTTGCTATTTGTATTGATCAGAAGGAAAAACAATAAGGAACGAGGATTTAACATCATTGAGAAAATAATTGATGTCATTCTTATTTTAAAAGTCACAATAAAATTAATTGTAGGAGGAGGTTATTAGAAAATATAAATTTTGTTTTTATACTCGGAGGGTATATGTTTGTATGCACCTTGTTTGATGCTTTCCATCAAATTACCTAGAATGGTTATAATTTTTATAACTTATGCAGAAATTATGCTATATCATAGATAATGATAGATAACCAATATTTTCTAACAGCAATGATATTAAATTTTAGCATCACATTACGGGACAGTAAGAAAATAAGTGCAAGATTTTGTACTTGTGATTTTACACTTCCAACCTTCATCAGGTCGGGTTAACTTTTACTAACTTTTTTATAACTTTTAACAATAATCCTACCAATCATTTGTATTAGAAATCTTAATTATATTCATGAATTACTATTCTAATTACATTCATATGTTTAGAGATTTTTTTCTCATTTTTACATTTTTGAGATGATCTATTTTCAATTACATTAAAAGGGCAGGTTTCAATAGACAGTTGGTTTCTCAAAGATATCAAATTATTGCAAGAAGAAAACTTAAATATTTACTTAATAGCTTAATATTAGTTCACGACTTAACAACTACTGTTTTATGTACGTTCAATTCATTTTTAATTAGATTTGTAGTCTGTAACTTCAACTGGCAACTTATACCCAACCCTTAACCATCTATATTGGTAAATAGTGTTTTGTGTGAAACAGAACTAGAGGTGAAACCATGGAGACAAGCACACATATTCTCACTTGCCGCCCTAATTTTAATGTAATAATATTACAGTTTGAATTACGAAGGCTTGATAACATTAAGCTTGTTTTATGCCATATTGGGGGTGAATGTTGAGATTGTCATGTGTGATTGCAGCGAAGAATGGGTGGCGGCCATCCGGTTCGTGTCGGGGCAGCTGTCGACGAGCGGCGCGGCGGCGGGCGCGGGCGCGGCGACCGGCGCGCTCGCCGAGGGAGACGACCATGATATCGCACAGCTGGGCACCAGCTTCCGGGACCCGCGCAGGATTGTGAGTCTCCTTAGTCATCTCATCATCATAGCCTTTAACATTAATTGCCTCCAGCATCTGTAACAGAATGAGCAGAGTATGAGAGGGTATTAATTTGAAATGTCAAAATAATTTCCTGATTCAAACTTTTTGATTACTTAAATAATGACATTAGTAGAGACTTAAAACTTTCTGTTTGTCAAACTACGCCTGCAGAAGTCAAAAGGATATCATGCATGATGTAATAGTTATTTATGCATAGAGGTATTAAAACATGAATGTGGGTTCAGTTGCATACAAGACTTTATCTACACCCATGATGTGACTACTACTACTATTCCAGATGAAAAACTAAAGGCTGCCCCTCCTGGGAATTATTTCTGCCGGCGCCCTTGTGTTTATTGCACTTGGTTTGTGTTGCAGAGTTGATCATTCCCTGCAGTGCAAACTGCAAACCAAAGAGTGACGCTTACCTAGAGAACCTATTGATTGATTGATTGAAGCGTCAGTATCAGAATGTTTTTATATCCCAAAAATATGGTTTGTTACTACTTTAATAATACCCTGTGATAAGTTTAGTCTCTTTTTGGCTGACAACAATAATAGAGAGCCTTCAGACAGAAAAATACTGGAGAATTAGGTACTTTTTCCTTGCCTTTAGTAAAATTATAATGAGGTACTAGCGGCCGCCTGCGACTTTGTCTGCGTGGACACTTAGGTATTATTGTATCCCTCGGGAACAATACCCTTTTTCTAGATGAAATATACCTATGTCCTTTTCTGTACCCCTGACAATGTGTGTGCAAAATGTTGATGATCAGTTAAGTAGTTAAGATGTGAAGGTGTAACAAAAACAAACAAACGAACTGGCTTTGGCATTTATAATATTAGTAAGGATTAAAAATGTGTTATTGATTTCTATAAAACGCAATAAACATAGTCTTTATGTAAAATTATTACAACAATTTGCAATAATTTTTGTTGCGTCATGTTATTTGTTTTTCAAAATAAATGCGCGTGCGTGTGAGGAGCGCCATGTCGACCAAAATAGGTCATTATGATTCATCAAATTTCACCAAACCGATATCAACATACGGCGCCTTGGGTGTTATTTAATCTCGTGTTCTTTAACTTGACAATCCAACGGGTATGAGTCAAAAAATAAAATTAGTGATGCCGGTCGCATGGCAGGCATAGCGTAGGCATAGGCGGGCTCGCGCTAGTGGGTTATTCTTGTTGGGAATCCATACTTAGTCACTCGGACTGCAAACATGCTGGGGCGTCACGTCAGGGCCGCATAGGAGGCGCGTATCGTATGTAACTGCCACGGTCGCTAGTCCGCTTCCCTCAGAACAATATATGTGGATAATTAATCATGTCAGATCTTACCATCATCAGTTGACGCTATCCGCTATAGCAACGCATGTCTGCTTGATAATATTTTTATTTATTTCAATATCTAATATACTGCAATTTTAGTGACGCTCATAAAAATATTAGTTTTTTGTACATGGGTCATTTAGTTGAAGCTCTGTCTATTTATAGAGGTTTTTGTAGTGAGTATTTAAGCAGATAGACACATGCAGAATCGTGCGAAATTCGGTAAACAGGAAAACTGCAGGCGTGAGTCAGCTGCGTTCTCGGAAGCGGCGACAAGCCGCGCGGTGCAACCTGGCGCGGCGCGGCGGCCCCGGGCCCGCTGCCTATTTACTACATGATATACACGTGCGCACTTTATTTGACACCTTCAAAGGTTCAAAATATCAGCCTTAACACGGTTTAGCCCTTTAAAGATTGCGTTATCGTGAACATAACTTTATTTTAATTCGTAAATGTTAACTCAAACGAGTTTTGAAGTTAAGGCTATCTTAATTTCAAATAAGTTGTCAGTTTTGACAGAAACCCTATGAAACTGACAGCTTCAAGGAAGAGACTTCAACTAAAGATTAGCTAAGAAACCTTTGAGAATTCGGCCGTTTTTTTGCTGGTATTGATCTCTTGCCGACAGCTTTGGTAACTTGAAAGTGCCGACCGATAATGTCCTGACTGCATGTATGTTTGCACAAAACAAAATAAGTTTTTTACTTTAACCACTTGTAGCCCTGTTCAGTGATAGGCTGTCGTAGTGGGACGACGCGACGCGACGCCGCGAGCGACAGGCACGGCGCCGGCGGACGGCGCGCAGCGGTAGTCTTGTACTGTCCCAACTCTTCTAACATAATTACCGAAAACACCTAATAAGTTTTACTGTCTCTAAATAAATAGTATCATAACTAATCTAAAAGACGACCGGAATGAGTGGTAGGGTTTGGGAACTTTTGGACAAATCAAAAGTACTACATTGTTGATCTATCCTAACCAATATTGTAAATGCGAAAGTATGTTTATTACGCTTTCACGTCTTAACTACTCAACCGCTCATCATGAAATTTTGCATACATGTAGTCAGTCAGGGGTACAGAAAGACACCGTGGGTAACTCTCATCAAGAAAAAAGGATTGCTCCCGTGGGATAGAAAATAAACAGTCCACGAAGACGAAGTCGCGGGCGACCGCTAGACTGAAATAAATGATTTCTATTTTTAATTCTTTATGTAATTAATATTGGCGAATCAACGAAAGATTGTATATGTAACGCGGGTGGTTATTTATTGCACTGCCTCCAGCTCTATCAAAACATACTTATATTACAATAAAACAGTATATAATAAATTTCTTTAAAGTAGTAAATTGTTAATTAAAACACTCTAATATAATAGCTGATATAATTCAATAATGAGTGAATCGTCGTTGTCGGAGGCATTAGCCGGCCCGCGCGATGCGCCGGCGCCGGCGCCGCTGTTACGCCATCGCTGCACGCTTGTTATTGTCTCTGATGATTCATCTATTTTGCTCGTGACGAAATTATACCTACAACTAAATACTAACTGGATTGTACGTGATGTTATTTTGAGTTTGTGTCACTTATTTTCCTCTTGTCACTAAATATGCCTATGATTGTTGTATTTGTCAATAAACTAATTAGCATAAATGCTTAATGGGCTTGGGTAGTAAAAGTGGCGCTAAGTACATGTATTATGTAAATTATTTAATTATTTATCATAAATCGGCTTGTACCGTTTGAAGAAAATGTCATGTCGTATATTAAAACACTAGCGGCCCGCCCCGGCTTCGCACGGGTACAATGTAGTTACTAATGTGGTGAGTGTGAAGTTATTAGACTATACTACAGGATATCTATATGTAGTGGTGGCCACATAATTAAGGACGCCAGTCGATTTTCATACAAACGAAGTAGCTTTTGAGCATTGCTTCTCCGCCAGGGATTGACCGAGCGGTGATCTGGTGATGGCCATCTAGGGAGTGAATGGAGGAGATCCAGATTTCTATACACACTCAAGTGATCTGACTAGCATTTTAAGAGATGTAAGGATATGTTTAAAAAAACCGCGAAAATAGCATAAAAATGTAAGAAAATTTGCAACTGAAAATTCTGATGCTTACATCTCTTAGAATGCTGACCAGATCAGTTGAGTGTGTATTGCGATCTGAATCTTCTCCATTCACTCTCTGGATAGCCATCATCAGATTACAGCTAGTTCAATCCCTAGCGGAAAACCAAGATTTCAAAATTACCTCGTTTGTATGAAAATCGACTTGTGTCCTTAATTATGTGGCCACCACTATATGTATATACGACGTACACAACTTACGCAAGGGGTGTTATAAGTTCGACATGTGTGTGACTGTCTGTCTGAGGCAACCTACCTCCCAAACTTATGGACCGATTTTGATGCGGTTTTTTATGAATAGTTTAAAAGATATAAGTGTACAGACGACGGGACTCCTAAACCATAGATATCCGAGTATGATGAAACTTTGGTGAGTTGTTCTGCTTACGACCGAGAAGGTCCCTGACTAAAAAAACGGAGCATTGCAATACGCATGCCGGGTGCAGCTAGTTCGAAATAAAATATGTTGTGCATTATCAGGATTATCCATATCGATCATCCAACACTTCTCTATAATATACAACATGTTACAAAAATACTCATAATGCCGAATATGGTATATAGGGACCATCAAACTAAACAACTTTTACTATGGTACCAACTCTGAAATCGCGAAATAAAAATCAGCTGTTTCATACAATTTGATATTTTCGTAATTATTTTTTGTATGAAACAGCTGTTTTTTTTTCTCGATTTCAAAGTTGCTCCCATAGTAAAAGTTGTTCAGTTTGATGGTCCCTATACACCATATTCGGCATTAGGGGTACTTTTGTAACACCTTGTATAGATTATTAGCTGTTAGTTATGGTAAAAAAATTATACTGTGGCACAAAATGTAATATGTATGTATTCTGGACAGAAGCGCTGAGGGTCTACCGCGTAACTATATGAAGTTCATAAGCCTGTATTGAGTAACAAACATACAAACTTCCACATTTATGACATTAATAGGATAGGCTACCGCTAATGATAACGGTATTTGTGGTCAGACCCTGGAGAAGTTCGAGTTCGTGAAGGTGCTGGGCAAGGGCACGTTCGGCAAGGTGGTGCTGTCGCGCGAAAAGGGCACGGGCAAGCTGTACGCCATGAAGATCCTCAAGAAGCACCACATCATACAGAAGGACGAGGTCGCGCACACCATCACAGAGAACCGCGTGCTCAAGAATACCAAGCATCCCTTCCTCACGGTACACTACACTACACACACACTGCATTACTTATTGAATATTCCTTCATCACAGCGACAGGTATTCCTATTATAGTTGTTCTATCTTAGAGCTCAAACACACACGATGCGTTCCGGTCATGCGATCCGATCCGCAGATCTATGGAGTTCTCTTATCCCTTCCACACTGGTTGCGTTACGATCCCATATATCGCATAGATCGCAGCGATCTGAGATCGGATCGCATGGCCGGAACGCATCCTGTGTGCTTGAGCTCTCACGACGACCGTGTTCTATGAATGTTGTTAGGCGTGCACCACATGCACATTAGTGCATCGTGTTAGTAACACGAGAGAGCGCAGACGCACACCAAAACAATGTGCACGTGCACGCCTAGCACATTCATAGCAAAACGGCCATCGTCATCACGGACATCAAACCAGCTAGCTTAGCCGCAAAGTCGTTTGTTTTTTAAGCTCTTTTGACATATAAGGTTGTTGATGGTATAAATAAGTAGTTAGTGTTGTCGTATAGGCGCTGCGGTACTCGTTCGAGACGGTGGACCGCGTGTGCTTCGTGATGGAGTACGCCAACGGCGGGGAGCTGTTCTTCCACCTGTCGCGCGAGCGCACCTTCAGCGAGGAGCGCACGCGCTTCTACGGCGCGGAGATCGTGTCCGCGCTCGGCTACCTGCACGCCGAGGGCATCATCTACCGCGACCTCAAGCTCGAGAACCTGCTGCTCGACAAGGACGGACACATCAAGATATCCGACTTCGGACTGTGCAAGGTGACGCTCTGCGCTCGCATCTATACACGACCAACTAATAGCTTGAGTAAAACTTGCAATTTTCAAATGCTTCTAAAATTATATTCACATGAAATAAATTTATAGTATGAATCAATCTTAAATGTTTAAGATTAATTATAATACAAATTGCATGTGGATATAATTTTAGAAGCATTTGAAAATTGCAAGTAATACTCGAGGCATTACTTACTCGTCTATAGATACGACGAGTGTAACACTCCGATACTTAAGGCCCGTAATACCTCGAGTGATGCCCTTATATTAATTATGTTAATTGCTCGTTAAGTACAAAAATTTACTTAAGCACTTTTGCCTACTACTACTATTTTTTTGAAGAAGGTTATTGATTGTGAAGTTATTATTTAAAAATAAAATCTTTTTAAGTTCCTATTATTTCGAAAATATATGTTGTGTATTTTAAAAGTTATTACAATTTTGAAAGTGTGGTACTAAGTTTTGAAGGCCAGTGTATATTTTACTGAGGTTATTGTTTGTAAATAAACTATAGAACCTTAGCTTCAATCTGTACATGTGAACTTTCAATACATTTTGTATTAGCAATTAATTTGATTAAGATGAGGGCGCTACTTGAGGGATACAGTCGCCTTAATTACAGAAAACTCATAAATACAATACATCTTATGCAGAGGCACTTGTAAAACACCATCATAAACAACAACGTTCGTTTTACGACTTTCAGAAAAAGACAAAATATCGACTTTTCATTTAAAACTCGATCAGCTGTTCGGACATTAGTATGGAAAATCTATTTTATTTTGTCTTTTTTCGGGAAAGCCGTAAAACAATCTATTGTTTATGATGTAAGTAAGATACTCCTGCGAGGCTGATGGTGTTTTACAAATAACCCAGTATTGTATAGTGAGAATTGATATATTCCTGTGATACTCGCTCCTACACGATCAAATCTGTCCTATGTGACTGCGGATCATATCGCTACAAGCAACAAACCTTTATGTTTAGGTTAGGTTAGGTACGCCAACACCAAAACATACAAGGGGAGTTTAAAATAAATCTTATACAAGAACAGGTGAAAACAGGTATTAACTTAGCTGCTATACTTAAGCCAAACTTAAAACAATCTAATTAGAATAGTGAAAGAATTACGTACTTAAACAAAGAGGAAACCAACATAATCAAGAAACAGCTGAGCGTCAACATCGGGAGGAGGTATGCCGGAGGTTAGGAGCTCTCGTTTGGATCGGGCGACTTGCGGTGGAGCTGTGGCGTCATCATTTATCTATTAGTCGTCATTAGCGGCCACTCTCAAATCATTTATTATTTTCTTTTCCTATAATAGAGACATACAGTCGAAAGCAAAAGCTCTTTGCGAAGACAAGTGCATTTAAATAAACGTGATATTTAAGAGATGTCACGTTATCTTCGCAAAGAGGTGACCTATGATTATTATAAATAATCGAAGGAGGTGGAATTGTGTGTGGGCGTCCGACGACGCGGCGACGCGGCGACGCGACTAGGCAAGATTCGGCGTCAACATAAATGGCGAGTACCTAACACACCCTCGATTTGCCGATGGTGTAGTTCATAGGGCTCACAACACTCGGAAGACCTGAGCATAGTGCTCGTAGATCTCTGTAGTGCGGCTTATATGATGATGATGAAAATATGCTCTAGGAATTAAATTGTTTAGGAAAACGCTGTAAATCGTTGTTTTTCTTTGAAAAATAAAAAGGTTAATATCTCGGCTCCAATGTTATTATAATGAGCATTAAAACTTGTTTCTTTTAAACTGTTCTTTCAAAATTAATAACCTCCAAAAGCCCTTTAAAGCGAGATTAATTAAAGATGTCGATTTGAGACGTCGAGAGCTCGTTATATTTTGAATATATTCTAGAAAGCGGAGATTCTAGTTATTAATTAAAGTCACGTACGGACGTAGGACACTTGACAATCAGATTAATATCGGCAAGGATGAAATCCTTCACAAATAGAAATAAATAAAAATATTTTTTTTTATTACTGCGTGGCCAGTAGAAATCAAATAAAATAGAACTAAAATTTTTCAGTACAAAATATAGTCAGTGTTGCAAAGTTATTCATGATTTTGACGTGTTTGCATAGAAAGTGGCGCCCTCAATTTTTGTCAACTCTTTATGGTCAAGCTGTACATGCTATAGATTTTTTAAACATGTACAAATATTTCCCACAGGTGAACATAACGTACGGGCGCACCACGAAGACGTTCTGCGGCACGCCCGAGTACCTCGCGCCCGAAGTCATCGAGGACACCGACTACGGGCCCGCCGTCGACTGGTACGCAACATCATACATTTGACCTACAATAACGTATTTATATGCTGAAGTGCATTATTTTGATCTTTAATTTTCACCATAATATTGCTGAGACAATTTCAACCTTGTTTTGCTGTGTTTTTACGCCGTCGAAGTAAGTAAGTCTCGCTTTGAAATGTTGTAGTTTTTTGGACCTTAAAGTTTAATTTACACCGCTGTGGAATGGAAGCGAATTTCATGGTTCATAGTATAATGAGTCTAATGACCACTGTGTAAAGTGCAATCTATCACGAACAGATACTGCGCGTAGGTGGTCGAGAATACGCACTAATGGACAACCTTTCAAAAATATAATATGTTGATTTTACTTTGTATAATGAAAGTAGATAAAAAATTAGGGGACACGTTTATTTTTAATCTTTTTTATATATTAAATCACTGTTTGAAATCTGACTCATTCTAAAAGAGCGTAAGTAGATTCACCCTTACTAATAAAGATAGTATATATAAAATAAGTTATTAATGAATTATAAAATAATATAATGAGTAAAAATTTTTTTTACATAAAACATCTTACAGAAACAATATACTACAATGACTTAGAACTGTTATTCTTTCAATGATCTTATAATTTATAATTATTTTCTTTATGCATTTTCGTTATCGGTAATTTTATTTATGGTCTAGCTAGTTTCACCTTATCGAAGGAAACACTATAAAAACTGTACTTAGTAAAAAAATCTTTTGTAGGTCGGTTCGTTTACAAAAATATTTCCGTAAAGTCGGCCGGAGTACCTGCTTTAATTATCACTAGCGGCCATCCGCGAGCGCGACTCGGTACGCGTGGCATTTGGAAGTTATTAATCCGTGCTTTTTTTTAATTCACGAAATGTTACGTATATCGTGTTCGTAATATAACAAAAAAACTGCCAAATAGATCGAGCCGTCCACGAGTGGCGTCAAAAGATTTCGATTGATTTCCCCCATATATCGATAAACGTAGGTGGGGCGTGGGCGTGGTGATGTACGAGATGGCGTGCGGCCGGCTGCCGTTCTACAACCGCGACCACGAGGTGCTGTTCTCGCTGATCGTGAGCGAGGAGGTGCGGTTCCCGCGCGCGCTGTCGGCCGCGTGCCGCGCGCTGCTGTCCGGCCTCCTCACCAAGCAGCCGGCGCGCCGCCTCGGCGCCGGGCCCGACGACGCCGCCGAGATCATGCACCATCCCTTCTTCGCCGCCATCGACTGGACCGACCTCGTCGCGAAGCGGGTCAGTCACACGCACACCGGTCACGACACCACACATATTTAATGTCCCCGCTGCCGGGGCACCGGCGGGCCTTCCTTATACGGGCCGGCGGGGACCGACGGCTTAACGTGCCTTCAGAAGCACGGAGGAACTCGAGATAATAAATTTTTGGTAACCCATTCCATGACCGAAACCTTCCGAAAGTCACTTAACCTCCGCGATCGGGCCGGGCGCTGAACGACTGCGCCACCGAGCTCCTCTCGACACTTACTACAGTTTATTAAAATAATTGGTCGGGATGAGAACGAATTAAAGAAACGCAGCGTCTTTTGTGCTGCGTAAATGATCTCTGTCCGTCGTCTACAGTTGTATAATGCGTTTTATCCTTATTGTCGGCTGTGAAGTTAGTCACTATGCGCGTAGCCATGCCGCACCGCTTGCCTCTCTCACACACTTACATCAAAATAGCGTTCTGCGCAGCCACTCACACGATGTTCCGAGCACAGACCACAATTAAACGTCCAACCGGTACCATATTCAAACATAAAGTTATTCTTATTTCTAGCCAGCACCGTCTCTGACTGATCACTGGTGTAACGCTTCCGCTACGACATACAAAGTTGCAATTATAACAAACAAATTGTTTATTTCGTGTATGGAATGAGCTTATTATATAGGCTGTTTGGTAATAGCCTTATAAAGCCGAATATGGTACATTTTATGTCTTAATAATAATTATAACATGCTGGCGTTTTGGGATAACTGTGAGTCAGCATGTTCACCATTTGTTAAATAAATAAAAAAAGATTATAAAATATAAAATAAATTAAAAATATTATAAAATTATTGTGAACTCTGAAAACTGCCATATGACTGAGAAATTTGGTTTTTTATTTGTACTTATGGAGAAATACAAAATCGAAGTCATTGGCAATCTTTTAAACTAAGAATCTTACTGCGATATTAATAACGTCGCCTGGAAAATCTGTATATTCAACTTTATATGGCTATTACCAAATACCCTCTATTACCACGTTTGTTTAGTGATGTGTGAAGTTTTAAAATAATGAGTATCGTTATGTGTGTGCGCAGATCCCGCCGCCGTTCAAACCGCAGGTGGAGTCGGACACGGACACGCGCTACTTCGACTCGGAGTTCACCGGCGAGTCCGTGGAGCTCACGCCGCCCGACCACGACACCGGCCTCGCGCGCATACAGGAGGAACACTTCCCGCAGTTCTCCTACCAGGTACACACACTTATACACATACACACTACATACATACATATACTACACCACGACACCGGCCTCGCGCGCATACAGGAGGAACACTTCCCGCAGTTCTCCTACCAGGTACACACACTTATACACATACACACTACATACATTCCTATACTACACCACGACACCGGCCTCGCGCGCATACAGGAGGAACACTTCCCGCAGTTCTCCTACCAGGTACACACACTTATACACATACACACTACATACATTCATATACTACACCACGACACCGGCCTCGCGCGCATACAGGAGGAACACTTCCCGCAGTTCTCCTACCAGGTACACACACTTATACACATACACACTACACACATTCATATACTACACCACGACACCGGCCTCGCGCGCATAAAGGAGGAACACTTCCCACAGTTCTCCTACCAGGTACACACACTTATACACATACACACTACATACATTCATATACTACACCACGACACCGGCCTCGCGCGCATGCAGGAGGAACACTTCCCACAGTTCTCCTACCAGGTACACACACTTATACACATACACACTACATACATACATATACTACACCACGACACCGGCCTCGCGCGCATACAGGAGGAACACTTCCCGCAGTTCTCCTACCAGGTACACACACTTATACACATACACACTACATACATTCATATACTACACCACGACACCGGCCTCGCGCGCATACAGGAGGAACACTTCCCGCAGTTCTCCTACCAGGTACACACACTTATACACATACACACTACACACATTCATATACTACACCACGACACCGGCCTCGCGCGCATACAGGAGGAACACTTCCCGCAGTTCTCCTACCAGGTACACACACTTATACACATACACACTACATACATACATATACTACACCACGACACCGGCCTCGCGCGCGTACAGGAGGAACACTTCCCGCAGTTCTCCTACCAGGTACACACACTTATACACATACACACTACATACATTCATATACTACACCACGAAACCGGCCTCGCGCGCATACAGGAGGAACACTTCCCGCAGTTCTCCTACCAGGTGAATATGTTATTTTTATTCTGTTTACTATTTTGTCGCAATGACATCAACAAACTACTTGTCATATAGGAAAAATAAATGAAACTAAAAATGACTACTGAAAAACCGCTCATCGTCATTCCATGATTCCACTAACCGACGGCCATAATTAATTACCTTGTAAATAGATACTGTGTGATCTGTGATTTAACGTCTAAACGTAACTTCGCACGAAACGAACTGACAAAATGGCGTCGGAGTCGAAGCTCGGGCACACTTGAGCGCCCCCGCTTCGCCTGCGCCTCGCCCCCGCCTCGACTTGACCTTGCCGCGACTCAAGTATATGACCGCACTGCCATTTATTTCCAAAAAATCCTAGATGCGGCGCGCCGCTTACGCGCCCGCGACTCAACTCCGCCTCGACTCTTTCGTGTGGGCGATGCGCCTTAGAGTATGAACCTGTGATTTCGGTAAATAAAATAACTTAATATCGGTTTATGAAAAGTAACTAAAAGGTATAAAATCGATTCACTCGCGAGTAGACGTGTCTACTTAGATGAAATATTTCTGTATAAAATAGTGAACGGTGTTATAGATTCCGCATCACTATTGGAGTTAATTACTTTTAGAATCCCAAGAATCCCCTCAGGTTCCATTAATACATTTTATTATCACATTTATAAGACGCCCGTGTCGATATAACGAAAAATTGAAAAATATTGATATTTTTTACTTAGAGCTATCAATGTTTAAACGAAAAGTGGAAGAAATAGTATTTAATAAAGAACACCTTAAATAATAAAAGCCTAATCTTAAATTTACTGCTATGCTAATAATCGTACTAATCGCTACCTTATGCAGACTCAATATTTGTAATTATTTTATGGAACTACCTGGTCTATTTGTAAACTATTATAATCATGTAAAACTTGTATATGACTGTATGCTTTCCTTAAAACGTTCCTGTATGTTTAAATAAAATAAAATAAAATAATGAAATTATACAGTCTGCGACCGACACCGTAATCGAACGAGACGAAACAGATACGTCTACCAGAGTGACCGAAATACTCGAGTTTTTCAGAGATAGATAGAGATCAAGATCTGAATAATTTTGTTGTAGGACGTGGTAGCGAGCGGTAGTTGACTCGTGTGTAATGTCGCAGGACATCTGCTCGTCGGCGCACTCGGCGCTGTCGCACCTGTCGCAGCAGTCGGCGCTAGCGGACCGCCGCCACTAGCCGCCGCCGGACGCCGCCGCCGGACGCCGCCCCGCCGCCGCCGGACGCCGCCCCGCCGCCGGACGCCGCCGCCGCGGCACGCAGGCACACACACGCCGACCTTTTGTATATATTAAACTTAGGATCGAATCTTGTGCGTTTTATTGTCACCTCCAATACTTTATTTTTGTCTTTAGGTACTTATTTGAGTAAACTGCAAATGAATGAATGAATGAATAAAACTTTATTTGGTTACATACAAAATGGTTTACAAAAAAAGAACATTCACTTATAAAATAAATGCATTCTAAATTTCTAGGGTAGGTGTAACCAAAAAGGCAACCAGCTCAGCTAACAATACCACGACCGATCAGGGTCACGACGCTGATTCTCAGCTAGGCCTGAAACAGAAGTACACAGGGAATTGCAAGAACGGTGATTTTAAAGTAATACCTACATACTTTTACAGCATAAAAAAACTTAAAATAAAACGGTGAGTTTCAGAGTAGGTATAGTAAAATTATTTTTACTATACTCTGAAAATCTACTACTGACATGTATCAACATAAAAATATGTCTCTCACATCGGCCATATTTAATGGGGTGTGGTTTAACTGATTAGCAAAATATTCGTATTTTGGTAAGCAGAAAAATCTATTCGATCAGCCAAAATGGTTAGTTGGTCAGCAACTTTTGGTGAGCAAATATTTCTAAATCAATCTGCAAATTAATAGTCATACTGGACTGCTCTAAATTTTTCTTTTTCTTCTTAGCAATACGGGCGATTTCCGCTAGTCGACGTCTATTGCGTCTGGAGGGTGGGCCGGATCACTCCAGCCAGCCCTGCTCAGCCAGGAACGCTCCAAGCGCTTTTACATTATTGATCGCTTCCTGGACGCCGCCCGGCGAGGCGAGGTACCTCGCCCGGTAGGGGGCCACCCCTCTGCATTCCAGCAGGACGTGGGCGGCTGTTTCTTCCTCCATGCAGCCTCTGCATAGGGGACTGTCCGTGACACCTAAGTTAAAAAGATGTCTGTTAAATTGTCCATGACCGGTAATAGCACTTGTAACCAGGCGGAGTTGAGTCTACACAAAGTTGTAACAGGGCCCTGGATAGGCGAGCGTCCAGCTGCAATCAGTGCTGCGGTTAATACATTTTTGGTGAGCGATTCAGTGACCCACGTTTATAAAAATTTTGGTAAGCGACTCAGTAACGGTACGGTACGTATAGATTTGCATTGTATCAGATTGCCATTGCCATAACGTAAGACAACTTAAGGAAAGACCGGATATGCGGTGGGTGACCATGGGGACTGCGATAACGAAAGTTAAGCATCTCCAGGAAATGCCGGGTATGAGGTGGGTGACCATGGGGACTGCGATAACGAAAGTTAAGCATCTCCAGGAAATGCCGGGTATGAGGTGGGTGACCATGGGGACTGCGATAACGAAAGTTAAGCATCTCCAGGACAGTCCGAGTATGCGATGGGTGATCATGGGGACTGCGATAACGAAAGTTAAGCATCTCCAGGAAAGGCCGGGTATGAGGTGGGTGACTATGGGGACTGCGATAACGAAAGTTAAGCATCTCCAGGAATGGCCGGGTATGAGATGGGTGACCATGGGGACTACGATAACGAAAGTTAAGCATCTCCAGGAATGGCCGGGTATGAGATGGGTGACCATGGGGACTACGATAACGAAAGTTAAGCATCTCTAGGAAAGGCCGGGTATGAGGTGGGTGACCATGGGGACTGCGATAACGAAAGTTAAGCATCTCCAGGAAATGCCGGGTATGAGGTGGGTGACCATGGGGACTGCGATAACAAAAGTTAAGCATCTCCAGGAAATGCTGGGTATGAGGTGGGTGACCATGGGGACTGCGATAACGAAAGTTAAGCATCTCCAGGACAGTCCGAGTATGCGATGGGTGATCATGGGGACTGCGATAACGAAAGTTAAGCATCTCCAGGAAAGGCCGGGTATGAGGTGGGTGACTATGGGGACTGCGATAACGAAAGTTAAGCATCTCCAGGAATGGCCGGGTATGAGATGGGTGACCATGGGGACTACGATAACGAAAGTTAAGCATCTCTAGGAAAGGCCGGGTATGAGGTGGGTGACTATGGGGACTGCGATAACGAAAGTTAAGCATCTCCAGGAATGGCCGGGTATGAGATTGGTGACCATGGGGACTACGATAACGAAAGTTAAGCATCTCTAGGAAAGGCCGGGTATGAGGTGGGTGACCGTTTACCCCACACCTCGTCCACCATCCCCTTCCCCTCCCTCCTCAGTTTTCTGTGCTAACCAATGTTGAAATGTTGCTGACCAATTACATATTTTGAGCTCCAAATGTTTATTAAATTGCTGACGATTTTAAGATAGTTAGCAGATCAAGATTTGCTGACCAAATATTAGTTTGCTGGCCAAATACTTATACTGCTGATTTTTTTTGCTAACCATCTAGATGTCCCCACTGCTGACCAACAGACCTTCCTAATGGGTGGATAAGGAACACGGGCCATAACCCCACCCCGCGGGCCCAATGCACTACGCTATCTTTCTCGCTCTAGCAAATGACGATCCTCAGTGATAGAAAAGAATAGAGGATAAAAAATATATATATGAATTTTGTTGGTGTACCAATATAATAAACAAACGATGCGAATATTAAAATCCTCAGGACCATGGACCACGATGTGTGGGTCACGTGATGCGAAAGCATTGTCTTATGATGAGTGCAGAGCTAAAGTAGGTATTATGTTATGGTGTTTCGTGTGATCGGTATTCGGATATGTGATTTGTTATGTCAAATCATAAATATCAAGGAAGTTTCGTTAGGCGACTGGTCTCCAATCGACCGTCTTAGCCTTGTCATTTAGTCGGAGCATGAAGCATCTACCTAATAGAATTCTTATAATCGGGAAATAAAACAAGCAAGGTTTAGTTAATTCGATATATTTCTCGATAAAAAGACAATATGGTGGGTCGCCGGCGGCGGCGGCGACGGCCCGTGCTACGCGATAAACTTTCAAAACATAACAACCAGCGGCTACGCGGCGCTTATTGCTCCGACGACAGTGTACTTGAGCGTATAGCGATACATGCGCACTAAGGCCCGTATTTATAAACCGCTCTCAAAGTTGAGATGCTTTGTTATAAGAAACAGCATCTCAAGATAGCTCTTAATGTAGAGAGCGGTTTATGAATAGGGGCCTACCCGCCCCGCGGCCCGACGGTCGCGGTCGCGTCGCGGGGCGCACCGGAACGCACTTTAACATTATCGATAATTAAACGCGGTGCTGCTTCTCTTAGGGTGTCGCTTAAATCAAACGAGAGTATGGAATATAAACGATAATATACAATTCACTCCGAGGGCGATCGGTCCGCACGGTCCTCGATCCCGCCCGAGCGGTAGAAAACGATCGCGGGCGAACGCGGCGGAAACGTTCGAGTTCGCACGCTGGGGCACAGACCGCACGGGGGGCGGATATGTACAGGCGCAGGGGCGGGGCTCACCGCGCGGGGGGCGGGGGCGGCCGGGCGGGGGGCGCGGGCTCGGCCGCCGCGGCGCGCTACACGAACTCCCGGCGCCGCGCAGCCGCGCTCCCCGCCGCCCCCTCCCCGCCCCCCTCCGTGGGCGTGGTCGGCGTCGGCACCTGTGGCGCCGCGCCTTTACTCCGCGCCTGCTGGGGACACGAGTTTAATACACCGTTAGTGCTTGAGATATCACGTTGACTCCTCAAATGCTAAAAGGGAACCTATGAGCAAATAAAAATAATATATGTAATTATTTTTTTTGATACTTACGACTATCATAACAGCATAATCCCAATTAGTAGTGTGTCTATGTTATTATACTTATGACGGCAAACACCTGCGCTTAGACCAGCACCAGAACTTATTTCTGGTTTGCTTGCATGGCGAGGGCGGCGCGGCACAAGATAGCTCGCAACATTGAGAGCGGTTTATAAATACGGGCCTAAAAGTCTGACGATTTCATCGATTGAGAACAACCAAAGATTTATCTAGCCATACCTTGGATCGTCTCTTCCTCAGGGCGGCGGCATCGACCGCGACGCGCGGTCTGTCGTCGTCGGCGGAGGGGGCGGGCGCGGGGGCGTGTGCGGGGGCGGGGGCGACGGCGGGGGGCGCGGGGGCGTCCGTGTCGGCCCCCAGCCGCGCCGCCAGCATCGTCAGCAGGTCCTCCACGCGACCCAGCTGCGGACGTCACCGTATCACAAGACAGTGCCGGTATGAGGTAGGCTTTCTAATAAAATTCTGTGAGCTGTAGACCTCGCGTTTGGGACATTTTTGGAAGTGGCTGAAATTTATTTTACTTTTTTCGGAAAATTTAAAACATCTGGCTCGGCAAAATAAAATCAAACCTGCTCACGAAATTTGACTTTTCAGAAACGGTTGAGAAACGGACAAACGCTTCGCTCGGTCAATAATAATGCTGGCTACACACTACGAAGCGGCCGGAGAGGCCGAGCGGATCAGACCAAATGCAAGGGAATGTTGTCAGAATGTCCCTTTTTTTGTATTGCACATCCCATATAACCGGCATAAGATGCAGGCCTTCTATCGATAAATGAGAAGGTTCGGCCAAGCATCACGAGAGGCTCATGCAGGTTGGGTGTTAACGACTGCAATTACTATTGCAGCAGCTGATATGTCGTTTACCATACTTCTCAAGTTTTAATATTTTATCAGATTTTTATACAAATATCTCACTGCATTTTTATGATTTGTCTTCTATTTCCTTCATAAACCATTTTAAACTACTGGAGCACAGGCTTTCCTTATGGGTGGATAAGAATAATGTCTTGTCAGCGATGTACAATATCAATAATAATAAACATAGACACATTACCTTCTGCTGCAACCTCTGCACCTCGTTTCGCACGTCCCTCCGCAGCTCGTTGAGCGCGGCGTCGTGCGGGGAGGGGGCGGGGGCGGGCGCGGGGGGGCGGCGCTCGTCCAGCTCCTCCTCGATAGTGTCCTGGCGCGCGCTCGCCGTGCTGCCCAGCGCGCTCGACGAACGGGCCTTCGCGAACTGCGCCTGTGGTCGAGACTACATAATTATCTCAAACTATTTACCCGACTACGGCAAAGCAAAAAGTAGGGTTAATTCTGACCGGTATGTATAGGTATGTATGTTCATCTGTTACCTCGTAACTTCTAATCTACTTTTCATAATTTGACAAATGGGGTATCCTGAAGCAAAAAATAATTTTCAAATGTGCTCCAAAAGAAATGCGTTCGGGTTATAGCTCAAATAGACAATATGCAGAGTTGTAAATCATACTTTATAAAATACCAACTACTAACATTGGCCTCGCTTTACGTACAGGATATTTGCTTGTTCGTCTTTAGGTACCGCAGTTAATTCCTTCAAGTGCAGGACACACATAATATTAACACCCGACACAAGACAAGATTATATCTGCCTCCTTCACGCATTAAAATGTTCAGTTGCAGCCCACATCACATGGCGATAAAAATTTTCAACAAGTTACCACCGACAATACAGAACCATCAAAAATTAACTTCGTTCAACAAAAAATTAAAAACATTTCTCATACAAAATAGCTTTTATTCTGTGAAAGAATACCTTGAAACGAATATATAATATTTATGTAATGGTAGGTAATCTAAAATATAATTACAATTTTACTATAATTTGAAATGTTTATGTTAATTTAAAATTTAATTTTCATTGAATTACATACCTATTGTTAAATTAATTTTAATTTGCCATACCTGTACAAGGTGTCTAAGTTAAAAGTACTATTTATAATTTAAGAACTTGTAACACTTAGTCTGCAATTAAAAATTTGAAAGTAAAATTTTGAAGTTTGACTACGGTTATCCTTTTTATTGAATTATAGACTTGAATATTTGCGTGTTTCGAACTTTTTAGAGCGCTATTTCCGTAGTTGGGTTTTTATTTGTTGATCGTCATAAGTTCATAACATAATAGTGTCTGGATGTAATACAGTTTACTGGCGGCTGTATGGGCTTCCTCGATAATGGTACTTACCGTTTGTTACAAAATTCGATCAAATGTGATAGTAAATGAGGAAGCTTACCTTCAAAGAGAGTGCAGCGGGCGGGGGCGCGTCGGCGGCGGCGGGGCGGTCCCTCACGCTGAGACTCCTCGCGAAAGCCGTGCGCGCCGCGTCCGCCCCCGCGCCCGCCCCCGCCCCCGCCCCCGCCGAGCCCGGCCCACCATCTAAGGAACCACCGCCTGCCAGCAGTCGCCCCCACTTGCCGCGCGCGGCTGAGGCCGCAGGCGCGGGGGCGGTGGCCGGGGCGGGAGTGGGAGCGTCGCCTCGCTCAGGGTCGGAGGGGGCGGCAGTGGGGGCGGGGGACGCCGTCGCGGGGGCGGGGGCGGTGCGCGCGGGCGCGGGCCCCGGCGCGGCGGCCACACTGCGCTCGCGCCGGAACCGGGAGAATATCTTCCTGACTAAGTGGTCTTGCGCCTGCTCCAGCTGCGGCTCGCGCTTGCGCCGCTCCATCAGCTCACGCTCCCGTCTCACATCCGCCACCTGCAGAACGGGATTTGATACAGCTCTTTTTTATGAATCGATCAAAACACTTAGTGAATGCTTTTGAAAGGAAACTTCTCAGCGAGACTAAAAACTATAAAATCCGCATCAAAATCGGGCCATTCGTTCAGGACTTTGGGAGCTACGATGCCGGAGACAGACAAACAAATACACATTTCAAACTTATAACAGCCCTCTTTTCGCGTCGGGATATAGCATACTTTTTTTTCTTTTGTAGCTACCGATGTAATGTCAGAAACCAATGTCGTATACAGACCTTGCGGAAGATGAGCCTGTGTCGCAGGTTGTAAGTGAGCGTGAGGTTGCGCGCGAAGCTGTTGGCGAAGGCCTGGTAGAAGTCCAGCACCTCCAGCAGGCGGTCGCGCTTGATGGTGTGCAGGTCGCAGTAGGTGAGCGCGCGCACGTTGGCCGCCGACTGGCCCACCGCGCTGTCCTTCCAGAACGAGTCGCCGAACACGTCGCCCTTGCCTGCACACACACGCAACACAACCGCTCCTCGCATCAATCTTATCTCGCAAAACTCTCTACGGCACTTAAAAAACAATTTAAAATTATATGGATAGTGTGTTTCTCGAAAGCTGCGAGTGACCTTCAGCACACGTACTGTACTACGCGTTCACTTCATCATTGCCGCTGCCTCCCGGCCCGCTTCGTCATACCGCACCCCTGCGTCGTCTTCTAGTACGGCTAGCAACGCAAAGCTTAATATTTGTTTCTGTTGATTTAATCATTACGTTCGTTATTTGTGTTGTTATAATGATTAAAAGAGTAAAGTTCCTACATAATGGCGAACCTAACTTGTTATATAAATTGATGACACTCTTTGAACAAGAAAAAAATGAAAAACTGTTGAAAAACATGATTACTTTTTTGTCTACAGTACCGTTAGCTGTGACGTAATAACGGTCGTCGACGGCAATCACGAAGTGAACGCCTAGTACAATGTGTGTGCATTCACACAGGCAGGCCGTAGCAGTGATGAGATTCGCCGTTTTTTCTTAGAATGTGTTATATGGAACTGACTCAACGCTCTCCTATTATTTATAAAGATCAATAATTGTAATATCCACTGATATATTTTTTCACACAACACGTTTTGTAGCCGCACATTTTAATCGAGTTTTGTATGTTTGTCGTAATTGTCATTTGATCGCTTTTGCATCAACGAAACGCATCATAATAACAGTTCTTGTGGGTAGTTGCTCGCGAATTATTGTTAAAGTTATGAATCTAATGAGGGTACTTTGGTAAGTCGCTGGTATTGTCGGGGCGGAGCTGCGCGATCAACACAAACCAGTTGCGGCGTCGCTGTATTGTGAATTTCGGACATTGTGAAAATTAGTTTGTCGATATTGCAGTGGGCCGTGTGTATGTACCCAGAACCAACTGCCGACAGTGAAAGACGGCGCTGACAGGCGTTAATACATCAGCTGAAAATCGCTGAGTAGGCTTTCGACGTTTTACTAAATAATTATCATTGGGTCGTTTAATTTGCAATTGCAGTTGCAAAGGAGCGTACATATTATTGAACTCGACTGTACATATTCAAGCAATTTTGAGGTTGACCTATTACGAGGAAATAGGAACACATTTTATGAGAGCTTAAAAAAACAACAGCTTTGTTTCCTAAATTAATTTTAAAATAATAAATTATAATAAGTGTCGTCGTCTTCTACTCTGAGATGCCCCTCGATTCGCGAGGGCACGTTCAATAGACTGAGTCGAAAATATTAACTAAAAGCGAGATATCGCTAACGACTAACGTTAACGATATCTCGCTTTGTTATTAATAATAATAATAAAATGTATTTATTGGTCACTTCACAAACTTATAATGGTCTGTTTATCCCATAGACTTATTTATACTGTTTATCCTTACTTGTCCTATTTGGTAAACAATCTTCACCCAACTCTTTATTGAAATAATCTATATACCTATATAAAAGGGAAAATCACTCACTCACTCACTCATCACGAAATCTCAGAAACTACAAGTGCTAAGAGTCTCAAATTTTGCATGGGGGCTCCTATTTTTTTTTATTAGTATTATTTGATTCTATATTTTGTTGGTATTATTTTGATTGTGTTTTCTTATGTTTCAGGAGGTGAGATGGCAGCGATTTGATACTGACCATCAGTTTTATTGCAGTAAGTTTTTGTTTTATCTATATATATATATAAAGGAAAATCACTCACTCACTGATCACCAAATCTCAGAAACTAAAAGTGCTAGGAGTCTAAAATTTTGCATAGGGGCTCCTTTTAGGGCGTAGGTGCTCATTACGACGGGATTTTGCGATATTCAACACCTAAAGGAGTGAAACAGGGTGGGTTTAAGTTTTCCCAGAAACCTTGGTCAACCCAGGTCGCCAGTCCTCCCGCAAAAAGGATTACAAAAACTAGGAAATCTGTTTCCTAGCTTTTTTAACCCTTTCTGAGCTGATGAAAAAATTGATTTGTTATTGCGAGAATGGAGTAGAGTAATAGCTAAGTGTAGGTTACCGAGTATGGCGACGACCTCGTCGTCCTGGATGACCTCGAGGCTGCCGGTGACGATGAAGCAGAGCGAGTCGATGGACTCGCCGGTGTGGTAGAGCAGGTCGCCGGGCGCCGAGTGCGACATGTGGAAGTGCATCGCGAGCGCGCGCAGGCACCCGTCCGACGCCAGCCGGAACGCCGGGTGCTCGTTGAACACCTTGCGGTTCAGGTGCACGCAGATGTCCGCCTTCATGTCTTTCGGACAGTAGTTCAATACCTGCGTCACCCACCACCCGACGTCAACGATATATTAAAAATAATCCCTTAGATAATATAAGGCAACATGGAGTGGTAGAACGATAGGTACATACTCAAATAATATTAATTTCCTGGAAGTTAAATTCTATCGTAGCTTTGTCACAATCAACCTTAACCTACGATTACATTTCAAAACAATTTGCTAAATAAGTATAAAAACACTAACAGGTAGGCAGGTTAGGTAAATACATTATAAAATGTAGTGGGTGTGTCGGTCACCTTGTCAGTGTCGAGCCCCTTGGTCATGGCCCAGGTGGAGACGACGTAGTCCATGACGCGCTCGCTGAGCGCCTTGGGCACCTCGTGCAGCTTCATGAACTCGCGCACGTTGTTCAGCATGTCGTGGTACTTGGCCGTGGCCGACGTCATCTGCTGGATGATGGTCGTCACGTGGCCGAAGATCGTCGCGTACAGCAGCGCTGCAACCACCCGACTGCCCGCTCACTACCACCGCCCCGCCGGCGCCGCCCGCCCTACCTGCGCCCGCCCTACCTGCGCCCGCCCTACCTGCGCCCGCCCTACCTCCGCCCGCCCTACCTCCGCCCGCGGAGCTATTACTTATGCCCGTTCAATGCTACTAGACTACGTCCATAAAATATAGTATTTTATTAAAGTCGGAACCTCATAAATAATAATAAATAAATAAATGCTTGGACCATTTTACACAACGCCGTCTAGCCCCAAACTAAGCAAATTTCGTAATGTGGGTGCTAGACAACTGATACTACTAAGATACTTTTTAAATCTATATTTATTACACATAATAACACCCAGACCCGTCACAGAAATTAAAATTCATCATTTCAAGTTCTGCCTGGCCGGGATTCGAACCCGTGACCTCTTGCGTGGTAGACCGGCACGTTGACCACTGCACAACTCAGGTCGTCGAACAACATCGAACGAATTCAGTCGATAAAATTATAAACAGCGTAGGTACCTTTAGGTATATTACTTTTAATCATATCGACCGACGACGGCCGTTAATAAAATAAAATATGGACGTCAAAATTGTAGTAGGCGTTAGTTATATTGTTCAATTAAATCAAGGTATTAATAAACTCTCGAATTAGCAATATAGATCCGGGTTGGGAGGACCATGCCTCTGTGAACGCATCTGCAAGCGCTCGCGCTACTGATGTGCTTGCCTCACACACACACACATACACACACAACACACACACAGTGATCATGTACCTATATGTTTTTAAAACGGTTAGAGCTGCCATAATTGTTTTTCAGTTCCATTTCGCGTGAAATTTTAACACTTACCTTTAATTTGATAAATGATCATATGATTAACGTAATTAGTTACCTATTAAAATTATCTGTCACGAAAATGTTTTATTAACGAAAGGTCATGAGAAATTATCGGTTATATGTCCGAAGAGCTCCAATGTTTGTAGGCTCACAAAGCCGTGCATCACTTACATGATACGCAGTTCCGGCCCGTATTCGACGCATTTCGCGACCCTAATGACAGTTCTATTGGCAGCTGTTTCGGTAATAATGGCCACCTCAACCGCAGAGTGCACAGTAGAGCCCTACCCGCGGCTGATACACTTAATTCATTCACACCAGCTGGCCTACCGCCTACCGCCTAACGCAATTGTTTTCAAATTGCTATAGTTAATGACGTCTATGCACTGTCCATCTTTGTCATTGTGTTATGTTATGACAAGGACGGACAGTGAATTGGTATCGCTATCGCAATAGCTTTGTGTTAAGCGGTAGAGACCCAGCTGAGACCGCGCGAGACTGTGACGCTTCGTGGGCCTGCACGAGTGGGGGGGGAGGGGAGAAAAGCAATTCATAATTCAAAACCAAGAATGAATTTAAAGTTCTTGTTTAAAACAATTCGAATACTAGTATTAAAATATAGATTTCTTAAAAAAAATGAATTAAAAATGTAGGTAGTTAACTTTTTAAATGTAACTAATTACAATAAAATAAATATTTCTATTAATTTCTGCTTGTAGGTAAATCATAAAAGAAAAACGCAAAATGTCTTCGTCTTAATAATGTAAAAGGCAGTACCTAAAAATAATATCGTCTAGTTGTGTGTCGATGATGACGTCAAAGGTACGTCACAAGCCACAGCAGCCGTGCACACAGATAGTGCGATCACTCAGACACACGGTGACAAAATGTAATGACATCTAGCAACCATCAAAACAAAGAAACTGTGCTATAAAGGAGTATTGAGGGAACAAGGAGGGAGGAAGGGAGGACTAGCGCGGCCCTCCGCGCAGTGTTGCGGACCGATCCCCTCGCGCCACCGGGAACTGCGCCCGAGAGCCCCCCGGTGGGAGGGGGGGGGGGGGGTGGCACGGGGGAGCGGCCGCCGGCTGCTGGGGGGTCGCGCGGTGCTCCGGCTAATAACAGAAGAGTCCTGCACCTGCCACGATCATCATGCAGATGGTGAAGATCTTCTCGTTATCGGTCTCGGCGGCGACGTTGCCGAAGCCCACGGAGGTCATGCACGTCATGGTGAAGTAGAGCGCGGTGACGTACATGGTCTTGCGCGACGGGCCGTTGACCAGCTCGGGCCCGTCCGACTCGTTGGACCACACGTACGAGTAGGGCGTCTGCGTGACGTTGGCCAGCTTCCAGAGCCAGGAGTACTGCAGGCCGGAGTCGGCGTCCGAGCGGCCGATGGAGTACCAGACGCAGGCCAGCCAGTGCGCCACGAGCATGTAGAAGCACAGCAGCAGGATCAGCATGGCCGCGCCGTACTCCAGGTAGCGGTCCAGCTTGCGCACCACGCGGCCCAGCCGCAGCAGCCGGACCACCTTCAGCGCGCTGAACAGCGACCCGATGCCCTGCAACCGCCGACCGCACACCACGCCACGTTACGCGTCTACCACCAATATACTAACTGCTCATCTTAGATGCGTATTAAAAAGACGAACGATAGTTTTTGATGACGAATAATAGGTAACCTCGCTCTGGGGGCGATTCTCATATCGCCTTATCGAGTTTAGACAGATGAACAGGGGCCCTACCGGCTAACTTTTCGAACTTCGGCGGGTCTGCCGAACCTCAACTTAAAACAGATAAATCGAAGTAAGGAGTTTCGTATTGTACTATTCGCCGAAGTTATTTAGAAGATATCGATGTTCGTGTGACATAATGAATTGAGGTTCGCCATTTTTGCCCGATTGGGGCTCGATTTATCCATTTTAATTTGAAGCCCAGACTCCGAAGTTTGATGCGTTAGCCGGTACGGCCCCAGGCAGGCATTCGAGATGAGACTAACCTATTCGCAAGTCGCATTATCTGTAAATCATTAAAATTGATATAGACTCACATCCTCATCGTGGTCGAAGGCGTTGAAGACGTCGTAGGGGAGGCAGGAGAGCAGGTCGATGAGGAACCAGGACTTGAAGTAGTTCTTGCGGATGACCTTGGGGTCGCTGACCACCTCGCCGCCGGGGCCCACGAACGTCGTGTGGAAGTTGAGCACGATGTCGATGAAGAACACGACATCCACGATCGAGTCGATCACCAGCAGCGACACGTCCTCGCTGGTCTTGTTCTTGAAGGCGACGTTGTAGGGCACCATGATCGCCGTGTAGAAGGTGAGGCACAGGATGATCCAGTCCCAGATGGCCTTGAACGCGCAGTAGTGCAGCAGGATGTGCGGCGGCGTCTTGGGCGCCTCCTGCCGGTACTGCGGCAACACGTCGCCCGACAACGACATCACCTGGCCCCAGCCCCACACACATTATAATATTACTCTACAACCACACGCCACGACTAAATCACTAAGGCCACGTACGCAATGACAAGCGGCTTGCTCGGTGCCTAGAGCCTAAGTAGTCACATAGCATAGGCATAGCGAAGGCGCCAAGCGCGCAGTGCGACCGGCTGCGAACAATATAGAACCTTTTTTCACATTGCTAGACGCTAGGTGAATATCTAGGCTCTAGGCGCTAAGCAAGTCGCCTGTCAGTGCGCACGTGGCCTAATTGACACTAGACTTCTGTGAACGGTAGAGGCGGACCGAGCCAATGGTCGCGCGGTATGCGCGCCCCCCGCGCCGCGCAGGCACTGGGAGCACTGTGAGCGCAACTTAGTGCATTTGAATTACATGCACGAGGTGGCTCTGTCATTGCGGCTCCTTGAGCGCAGGCAGCGCCGACACGAGCTCGGAGTATATCGTGTGTGTAGTGTAGTAGTACAACGTGTGTAGTGTAGTACTACAACGTGTGTAGTGTAATGATAGTACATACATGCGCGAGGTGACTCTGCCGTTGCGGCTCCTTGAGCGCGGGCAGCGCCGACACGAGCACGGAGTATATCGTGTGTGTAGTGTAGTAGTACAACGTGTGTAGTGTAGTACTACAACGTGTGTAGTGTAATGATAGTACATACATGCGCGAGGTGGCTCTGCCGTTGCGGCTCCTTGAGCGCGGGCAGCGCCGACACGAGCACGGAGCGCGACCGCGTTACCGACCGGGCTAGCTTCGCGAACTTCGACAGCCCTGCGGGATAAGTACGTGTTTGAACGATTTACACATTTCAATGATGAAATTCGGGTAACAAGAGAGAGAAGTCATCTCGGATGTCATTCAAAGCTAGAAGTTCTGCCAAATGGCCAACAAGGGTAAATAAAAAAATATCAACTAACATCGCATTTGCAGAGAACGATTAGGTTTGGTTGCAAACTGACCTCCCTTGGGGTCATCGGCGTCGATGGGCTGCTTGAGCGCGGTGATGTCGCGGAAGGTGAGCAGGAACAGCACCACCAGTTCGCGCTCGTTGCGGATCGGCGCCACCTGCACCAGCAGCCATAGCGGCGTGCCTGCAACCGACCATACTCGTGTCCACTAACTAAACCATTACTACCACCGACACAGTGCGCGCCACGCCACGAACCGATCACACCTAATACGTAAAACAAAAGAAGTACGTACCAATCTCTATTTCAACTCAGTGCGTTCGCGTAGTCAAGGGTCGTTTGAGTGTTGCAAACGCATCTACACGTCTGCCTCGCAATGTGGTGAAACGGTATACCTATACCTAACACAGTTTCCTGTGACAGTATCACAATCCATACAATTATGCAACAAAATGTACACGCGCAAAACAAGGATTTGGTATTTTGGACTAGCAAGGTCATTTCCTAGCAAGCTATTCCTGAGCCGTTTACCTGCCTGATCCTTAGAGTGGGCATATTATACATATAGCAGGGGCGTGCACTCCATACATGCAAATAAGCTCAGCATACCCTGTAGTCCCATAAATATATGTCCCTAATTCCCTATCATTTGTAAACTATAATTTGTAATTAATAAGTCATGATCGGTCACTGCGCCCAGCGTTTTGGCTTCCCGCGTGTTTATTACTTAGTTTTAGCGCCATCTGTTTGTGTTTTTTAAACTAACTTGTTAGACCGACCGATGAATAAGGGCGCCAATTATTTATTATACAACGAACATCACATTCGAATCATTGGTTTTCACAACAAAGATAAACATTTGACAGATAGTTTCGTATTTCCCAAAAATAAGGTTATATTCTCTAAGGAGGTGACACGCAACGTTACAACCGCGTGTGCATAAGCAGTACTGCGTCGCGCTTATTTTTCATAGAACGCAAGTAGGTACACTCATTTTACAATTCTGTAGATTATTAAATTTATAAAACAGTGACTCTACTACCATCTAAAAATACCAACACAAAATGTCAATGTTGGTTCATCATTTTTATCTAACCCGCGTTATTTGCTAATTTGAACGGAATTCAATATTGTTTTTTTACTCCTGGACAACGTGAAATGTGAAAGTATTCCCAAATCTAATATTCGACATGTTAAAAAATAAAACATGGAACTGCAGACCAAATTGAGAGGCTAGTTAATTTAATAATTTATACGAGTATATATCAAAGGTTTTAAGAGTCTCCAGCGGCCCATTGGTCGAGTGTGAAATAATTAATTTGTGAGCAATAACGCGCCTGCCCGCCGCCGCTGCAGCGCGCCGAGACTTGCAGCGCGCCCGCGCCGGGACTTGCCGCCCGAATAATATTTATAATGTGATTTTTTATTTTTACAAGCCCTAAAAATGTCTGTCTGCCACACATCTGTATAGGTACTAGGTACCTATACAGATTATGAAAAGCATTAGGGCAATTTATCTTTAAAATTAAGTTTAACTTTAGCAATGCGTGACTGCCTGATTGTAGCTCAAATCCTAAATGACATCTGCGAACGATAGTTTAAGCGCAATAGTTACCAATTATTATCGACGTTCTACACGCGAGTGCTGCGGTGCTGTCGATATCGTAATCCCGTGATGGAGGCTAGTGCTAGTGATGCATGCAAGGCATACCGTTTTGTCCTGGTATATGTTGTTATTTGAAATGCCACCGCAAATTATTACAGCCTTGGCTCGCTCGCTCGGTCGCGTGCCCGCGAGGTAATATACCTAAGATATTATTTATACATTTTACTTCATGTTATTATCGTTCGTGTCGTCGCAAATAAAAACAGCGAGTCGAACAAACATCAGCCACCGGCCAAATTAATTGGACGAGGGCTGGCAGCTGCGACAGGATCCCCCCCCCCCCCCCCACGATCCCGCGCGGTTCCGTTACCTTTTATGTTATGAGAATAACACGGGGCAATCAAACCGACACACCAGCCGCCGCCGCGGGAAATATGTAATCCTTTTAGCCTCAACTTCTTTGCCGTTGATATGACGTATAAGCCTCGGTACGTTTCAGTAGGTCGAGTAGGTACGTGTCAACCTTACCTTGCAGTGGTTGAAACGTACCTATTCATTACACTACGGCTGTGTATTTTAAAGTATATATAGTAAAGTTATTTTTCTAAGTAACAAGTGACTTATGCTTTACTTAAGCGGCGCGACAGTAAGTTAAATGAAATGAAATCTATATAAAACTCGAGGCCTAGGCGTCTCGAAGAGTTTAAATGTAACTAATAATACTTTAATGCGTACTTATAATCGCATAAGAAAAAGTGCTAAAGTGCATATTTGTGTGTTATTTTAAGACTTCAAATTGTAGCATTGTACTTAAAAGAAAAATAATAGACAGAATCGTGAGCTCTAAAAAATAGGATTCAACTTTAGAAACGCGTTTATCTTTTGAATTACTTAGATTTTTGGTTGTTATTACATGTACAACTTAGCTGGATCTCTCTATAGAAGAGCTCGCGAGAGGCCTAGAGTAGAAGACTTCTGTGTGAGCTTTAGGAAGCAGCTTGGTACCGCAGTAATAAACGCACGGTTCTTTTTGTAGAGCAGGATCTCGAACTGGTCGGCAAGGTGGTGGTCGAGCGCGCGGTCCACGCGCTCCACCGCCTCCTTCTCCGTCAGCTCGCCGTACATCCACGCGCACCTGCACACACGACACAAACAACCCACTGCCCACACAATGCTATACCAATATCTACCACACACAAACCAATATTAAAGTTCCTACTCATATTCAATATGTTAAAGTCGACATTCACCATATACTTTACTCTACTGAAAATAGGCTTAGGGCCTGTTTCACAATATAAAAGTAAGTTCTGGGGGGTTGGCTTATTCACCATTGTCGGAAATCAACTTTCCGAATCGAATCGGAAAGTCTTCCGATATAGATCTTATTTTGTACCTTGGATATTATGCTACCAAACTTTGTAAATGCATTGCGCTTTTCCGTCGGAAAGTGAATCGAATGCCAGTCGAATGTATTTGTGAATAGCAGTTTTCGAATCTATCGGAGGATTCGTATTCGAATCGAATGCTTTCGAGTAGATTTCATGTAGTCAATCATGAATAACCCTACTGAGTAGCTTACTTGACAGATGATTTGACAGTTGTGATATGAAAACTTACTTTTACATTGTGACACAAGTCCTTATTAGACTTGCCTATTCATTACGCGATTTGTCATCTCTCAAAAAATTGGATCAACGCATTGAATATGAAATTGAATCGTCGTAGAGTCTTTTAAGAGGAGATACACAGAAGAGTCGACATTTTCTAAAGCAATCTAAGCCAGAGCTGCTGCAGCCTACTGAATATTTTTAGTTTTCTCTAAGTGGAAAAAACAAATGATGGTAGTGTAATCGAATATATACAGTACAGATACAAACAAACAACATAGCCCCATAGACACCGCGTGGAAGACATTTTGTCATCTCAACATCAATGTTGCCAACGAAGTTAATTCGAATGCTTCAAAGATCTACGAAGTTTTTTCGAATGAATCACATAATGTGCTATGAAATCAATTAACTACCTACCTACCAACTAACTAATCGTGAGGTAGTCAATCAAGTCCCGCTTGATATTTCTGCGCCCAAAGCGAATAAAACTCTCTTAATGCTGTGTGTATTAAGTACCTAATGAATATCTGTGTCTTCAAAATAGATATAATACAATACGATGCAACAACATCTTAAGGCAGTTCACATTACGACAAGAAATTCACTCATATTTGAAGGTCCGAAACTAAACCTTTGCAAGCATAAAAGTAATAAGTACGATAATAAGGTACCATAACCGATTACCGTCGAGTTGTTTGGCGAAGTTTCGTCCTGCACTGCAAGGGACTACTTCGCTAATGTTTCATTTGTAAAAGACATATAACATGAATTGAAGATATTTAGATAAATGTTAGATTGCACCGACCTGCAGGACTTCTGCATGACCTCGGCGCGGTTGTAGCCGCTCATCTTGCAGAAGGTCTCGTTGCAGTACACGATGGGGTAGTCCACGATCTGCGCGTTGGCCAGCAGGAAGCTGCTGTCTGCTGCAAGTAACGACCGGTCACTTGCGGTAGCCACTTTCAGATAGGTATGTCACTAGGCGATGCCATCATCGTGGTTTTTAATGTCATCTCTCTCTGGTGGGTGTGAACAACTGCAAATGCAGTCGGGACCAACGGCTCAATGTGCCTTTCGATGCAAGGAGCTCGAGTTAACATTTTATGGACCTATCCTACGACCGCGACAGACCTCGAAAAACAGAAGGAAGATTGTCCGACTTTATGCAGTTTATCGTTTATTAGACAGATAGAATACAAACTTTCTTCGGTTCTCAAGACTGCTTATTGTGGAAGAAGTTTTTAAGTATCAAAAATACTTATTACTACTCAAAAGATAACGGGCTGCTGACGGATCTTAAAAAATATGATTATGTTTTGAATGGTAACGGTAAGTGTATAGGTCGTGTGTACTGACGCTGCGAGCTGGAGCGCCGGATGATGTTTTCTAGGAAGGTGTTCTGCGGGGCGACGAGCCCCCGGCGGCCGCCCGGCATGCCGCCGCCGCCGCTGCGCCGCGCGCGCCTGCGCCTGCGCCTGCGCCCTCCTCACATGCCTCACCTCGCGCGCGCGCACTCTCTCCGCCGGGAACCTCTGCAACACACCACACACCATCTACTTACCGTCGTGGACAACTCTACTACACTAGGTAACTATCAGCTCACCTCAGCGACAACTGAGTACGAGCTACTCAGATTATGAAACTAGAACCCGACAGAATTAATGACTGAGGCACATAATATAATAATAGTACAGCTTGAGTAACTGCTTGTACATACTCAAATGTTTTTCATTCAACGACCGATTTTTAAGGGACCACAAAATGATTTCAAGCTTTTATGAGCGCGACTGAAGGAAGTAGTGAAACTGTCAATGCATAGTATGTACCTGCAAGGTAATACTTACCTGAGATGGCCTATTCCCGTTGTCCCCCACCGCTTGTCCACCACTGGTGGGTATCGGGAAATAAAGATCATGCGGTCAGTCAATCAAGACAACAATATGTAGATATTGTATTTGTCTAGTCACGGCTCTCACAAACACAAAATAATAGATGTAGGTAATTAATTGATTACCCTCCAAGAAAGGCCCCAACTCGCATACCTTACTTAAGTAAGAGAATGTCCCGCGTACCCCTTGATGCTACCAATTGGGGAAAGTAGCTATGCCTATATAGCACAGGAGGCTTCCTCATCAATACTTGCCAATAGCGTTGTTCTCTGTTTGCTGTAATGTCTGTCGATGAGTAGCGTGCCGGTGCTCATTCAAAGTAGCTATGCCTATATAGCACAGGAGGCTTCCTCATCAATACTTGCCAATAGCGTTGTTCTCTGTTTGCTGTAATGTCTGTCGATGAGTAGCGTGCCGGTGCTCATTCAAAGCCCGTGGCCCTACTGGTAGAGCCACGGGCAAGTGCTGGGGCTCCGAGGGGCGAATGGAAACGAGGTCGGCAGCCACGCGTGACTGACATGCCTTGGTGGTGTCGTAAACGTTGTTTTGAAAAAGAAGGCAAGTACCTGAAGGTATAGGTAGGTACATACATTCGCACTAAATATTTTCTCTCAGCCCACCAATTAGATCGAAGATTGTAAGCCCGTATAAAAGTTATTATAAAGGATAAAATATAACGGTAATCACCTTCAATTCAATCCGATTGGAGGCCGAGAAAATTATCTGGGGGTTTCTGAGCGGACGCTCGTTAGGGCCGCGCCCCGCGCCGGACCGGCCGTAAACACCCAGCTACACTTCCGTTTGTTCACGCTTTTCTTATTCATTTCATTCATTATTTACCTACTGGCCTGGGGCACGGACGTTTCTTTTACTTTACGTAAGTTGCCAAGTCCTGTCCTATTTGTCTCTGAAATATTAATATTATTTGGTAAATGAATATGCATTTATTTGGTGATAGAAAATTTTTTATTCGAAATCATGAATATTGTTCATAATTTAATGGGGTTTTTACAGTAAAAAAGGCATCCGCATCAACTTCGTAATTTCTGCTAAGTGTAGCTCCATTATTTGTTTCCAACAGGTAGGTATTTACTGAATCTGCAACAGCGGGCAAGAGCAGCCGTAAACAATACTTTTACTGGTTCTCTCAGGGCTAGCTTCGAAGTCTTTTATTTATAATGTTGAACAATAAGTAGTTTAGGTAGGTACCAACATACCTAAATCATACATGTTTTTATGGTGTCGTAGAAATAATTTATACCAAGTTAGTTTTACTTTTGTTAAAGACAGACGTTATATTCACGTTGTTTCTCATGCCAGTGAGCCGCTACGCGAAGCTTTGCTTATTGTGCCAGCCCATCCGCCCACCGCCCACCGCCAGTGCTGGGCGGGCGGGCAAGCGTCCGCGACACGCGACGCGATGACGCGCGAGTAAGTCGTTACGGCGGGCGGTGGGCCCGGACGCTTCCGAGCGCACCTACCACCTTCGGCACCTTCACCAGCTTTTGCGGGAAGGATAAATGACAGCTGGTTTCCCATGATCTATCGCTGTCATTCCAGCAACAAAAATATGTAAAAAAGCATCTAAAGTGCCAACTTTTTTCAATGCAAAGAAGTACGCATAAAAACAGAGAATATATTAATATTATACTACTTATATATCCTTAAAACATATTTAATTTTGTGTTACTTTGTTGTAGATTATAGAGTAGGTACACCTACACGAAATAAATGACAACACTATTTCAGAGTACGGGTGGCAACCCTCTTCTTAATGTATCTGTATTTTGTAAATAGGTACCTACTAATACCCCATACCATAAGCTTCATTCGACCTAAAACAGCGGTACGAGAGCAAAAATAATGAATTAATAAGGTCAAATGCAAATAGAAATATGTCATAAACTTGAATTTGAAATTTCTTATCTTTCCGAATCAAAGACTTTTTCCTTTCGTATTTACAGAGTTGGAGGCTTGTTGGAGAATATCTTTTCGTCACGTATCGTTCTTTCTAATATTGTCCGACACCTATCGAATACAACGTTGAAGCGAATGCTTTGCAAAAGTTTTTACAAAAGGAGGGCCTCGGTCGTGCACGTGGCCACGTGCTGCCTGCGCTGCGATTGCCTACAATTTATTCTTGAACCGCGTCGCTTATTGGAGGGTGCACGTACAACTCTACACTGAAAATATCTAACCAACAATATTGCGTTCAAAACATAAGTTCCTATTACACTTCAACTTTTATCGCCGAGAACATTATGGTTGTTGATCCGCACGTAGATGACCCAAAATAACCCGCGGGTTATTTCACGTCACCCAAGAGAGTGAGTGACAGGGGAAACAATAATGTTATGGGCTAGGTACCTAATTAAATTCCTAGTGTGTAGGTATGTCTAAATATATAAAAGAAACTGACTGACTGACTGACTGACATATCAACGTACAGCCCAAACCGCACGTAGGTTCCTTATGAGGTCTAGAGGTGCACTAATAATACAGTTTTCAAAATTTACCCCCTAAGGGGATGAAAGTTTGTATGAAAGTCCCTCAGTTACGAAGCTAGGGTCTTCAATGGGGTGGAAAATAAACCTAAAAATTGATATTCACTAATCATAATAATGTTTTATGGGATGTTGATTGCGAAAATTACATTTATTTTGAAGTTGAACATGATTCAACCCCTAAAAGGTTGAAATCTCGTGATCAAATTGGTTCTGAATTTTATAAACTAGCTTCCGCCCGCGACTTCCTCGCGAGGCAACGCGCTTGGCGGACCCGCCTATTAATCACGAAAAACGGCAGATCGGATTTTGACAAAATTAAAACAAAATACTTTCTATCCTGGTTAAAGGTTCTCTATCGATTTTCTCCAATGTCCACGCGGACGAAGGCGTGGGCGGAAGCTAGTATGAACATAAATTTAGTTTTGCTAATAAATTCAGAATGGACATTCAAATCCATAGAACCTTTTGATGGAAAAGCCTAATTAGGTACTTAACATTTTTTAGCTAACCTTTTCACTTTTTATAAAATGTCTAAAAATACTTAACATAAGCACAGAATATATAATAGTACAGTATGGTTGCCTATATGAAGTAACAGAAATTAGTCCGCTTGCTTAAGTCACAGCATACATACATATACCTAAGTGCTGAATAATAACAGAACAAAGCTAGATTTATTATGAATTTTAAGTTGTTGAAAAAAATTGTGTGTAAACTAAAAGTTTACACACAATTTTTTTAGAAAGTAGAAGATGTTCAGTTCAGTAGACATGCATTATCGGATAGATTTTTTTAAATATATACAGTATGTAAATTAACTAAGGGCAATCCTTTTGAGCAGATTGTGTGTAGGTTGAGAAGAAACCAACTCAAGAAATTTAAATGATGTTTGAAGGTTTATAAAAATAAATTGCATTATCTAAAAATAAATGTATAACATAGGTACTGTAAGTAGTAAGTAGGTACTACAGTGTTGAGTGGGGTATTTGTTTATCAAAATTATGACAAGAAATAACATCAACCTGTCAAATTAATCATATGTAAAAATGAATCCCTTTTTCCCTATGTCACTGCATCACGCGTGAACGGCTAACCTGATTTCGCTAATTCTTTTATTGTCAGGAGAAGGTTCTTATGAAAGAAAAAAATAAGAAAATTGCGCGGAAAATTAGAAATTTTAGGAATACTTAACCTCCATATTAAAGTATTTCTAATGTAACCTTATAGCGCTTTTGTCAATTTAAACTTGTTTAATGTAACCTTATGGCGTTTGACATAACATTGACAGAATGCGTGCTGCTAATATCGTCTAAGAGGATGTAAAAAAGGTTATTCCTGAAATTTAAGATAGGACAACGTCTGTCGGGGTCGCTAGTATGTACCTAGACTAGGTACTAGCGGAGCGGACATAAAAGAAATACAAGCTCCTTGTTTTAAAAGAATACAGAAGTTTGTTATGCTTGCCTACCTACTCTATTTTACAGGGTGATGTAAATTTATTTACTAATTATGAGAAATAAATATACTAACATTTTTTAGTTTATTGAAAAAAAACATGTAAGTGTAACTAAGTACCGCTGGCCTCTTCCCGACCTACACACAGCCTGGTTAAAGGGATTGCAAGGAGTTAATCTACATACTGTATACTGATTACTGTGGGTTTATGCAATAACTTCAATATACATAGAAGTCTTTGGTTTTATGTAGTTAATTTTCTATAATTACTAAGACCTCTCATCTAAGTCAAAGTATAACGACAAACTCTCTTTAAAATAGAAATTGTTCATTTGCACATTATTAGAGACATCAGTACAAATAGTGACACGCTTAGACAAAAATACGAGATATCCTTTCTACTTTATGAATGTTGCATAAGTTGTGAGGTCATGGTGTTGATGGATATAGCTTCCTAGTTATATACCTACTTAAGCTAATGTGGCGAATGGTCGATCGAATAACGACTCTGATTAGGCGCTGCCATGCATGCACTGTGCCACTGTAATGGAAATGCTTGGAAAATGTTTAGCGTGCGTTTATTTACCGTCGCCAAGTGCTGTATCTACAGGTGCAGTCGCCTGCACTGCACATACCTTTTATTTTGAATTGAGAAACACAGCATTTCTTTCTACATGTACAAATGTCTGAATTATTCACAACACTACGAAGGATAATAATTATTAGTAATTATTATATTGCAAACTGTTTTCAGTTTATTCGCGTTTCTATCATTCACTGGTCGGGGAGGTTTATTAGGATTGAAGAAAATAAGGTCAGTGGAGCGTGACGTGAGGGGTGGCGATTGACCAAGTTAAGATTGATTGCAGCAGGCAAGAGTCGGCGAGGCCACGGGCGCCGCGGGCCGGAAACGTGCCCCAGGTTTGCGTATGCAGCGCGCGATCGATACTGTTTACGTGTCGTGACGGGGTGAACGGTCACGCGGCACGCAGCACGCTGCACGCTGCACGCTGCACGCTGCACGCGCCGGCACGCTGCTCGCGCCCGCCGCACGCCGCCCGCAACCAGGCCGCTCCACCGCGCCGCGCGGGCCTCATCAAATATTCAGCGCTCTAGAGGCTAAACGCACCCACCTAATCACCCTTCCGTGCATCGGAAATCTCCGCCCCCGTCTCGGCCTCGCGACTCGGCGAGTAGCCTCCGTTCGACACCTAATCCTATTTCGTATTAGTCGCAAGGATTCCGGGTGTCTGTGGCGCGACAACAGTCATGTTCGACGGACGGCGACGCGGAGCCGGCGCGGGTGCGGCGCGGACACTGCCGCCGCCGCCGCCCCGCACCGCCCCGCCCCGCGCCCCCCGCGCCGCCCCGCGCCGCGCACGCGCCCGCCGCCCGCCTGGTGCCCGACGCTGGCAGACTTCATGGCACTTCCACCCGAGCCGCTACTACCAACTAGCTATACTTACTAGCTATGAGGATATCTAGAAACCTACCCCAATGAGCCGCGCGCTCGCGTCTTTAACCTCGTCTTGACATCTGGCCCTTAACCGCGCATTAACCCACGGAATCTCCGACACATTGGATGCGGAATTAATCCAATATTCTATTATTATTTTAGCATAGTATTATTCTATTGTCGTCGATAGACCATCTAACGAAGCCAAAGAAATTTCACCCTGACACTTGCGGTCGGTCAAGTTTTATTATTCTAGCATTGTCGTCGTACGTAACAATTTTTTTTAGATCCTGTCCGACAATAGTCGGATTTAATAATACTACATTTTATTTATTTATTTTATTTTACCCATTAGTACAACTTACTGCCAATACGAAATACCAGTAATTTACACGAACAAACATGAAGTAATAACAAGTTTCCACAAACAGCCAGAAAAGTAACGTACTCAATCACAATTCAAGAAGAATAAGCGTGACACTATTTGCCAGTACTTATTTGTAAGCAAGTTATTCAACACACAGAAAACGTAGAAAAAAGAAAAAAAACATAGCAACATTCAGTACTACCCATCATGTCAATTATTATGTGTGAGGAATTTAGTTGAGAGTGCTCGCTTCGGTGAAACAACCCGTCACAGAATTAGTCAATATCCGTGTCATCGCTAATAGAATTGAACAAGCGGCGCGAGCGAATCAGGCAACTGTTTCGTCGGTAGTTGGATTGCACCCATGTCGTGGAACATGCAGTCTCAACTTCCTACGACTATTGGTGCTACAAGCCACTACAAGGTATCATTGCAATGCAAAGATCATCCAATCAACTTTATAATTCTTTATTGGCACTACAGAGGGGGTCGCCAATAAGTAACAAAACATTAATCCTCAAAACCAAGCCCGTTTCGGGGAGGGGGGGTTCAACCCCCTTCTCACTCCGTCTACGGCCTTTATATTGTATATTGGTACCACATTTTTTAGGAAGATACATTAATAAATTACTAATGATTAGATTTGAATATTAATCCCCAAAGCCAAGCCCGATTAGGCATCAATTTGCCCTCCTGGGAGGTCCCGCGCCCCGAGGCGTCCACCCGCCAACAACATCAACAATGCATGGGGATCAATACAACCACACATTTTATGCATTGCACTATATATTTTTACGACGGCTTTGTTTTAGACATTTTATTATCACTTTTACTTACTTGAGACACTGAAACGTAAATAAGTGAAATAATTTCTAGTTAAATAACAGAACGGAAAATATTCTATTCGACTAACGATCGTGCCCTTTGCTCGCTTTATATCGGAGTGGCGCACACGAGGCAGTACCTATAGTGAAACCAATTTCTTTATTATTTAACATTATCCCGCCGAAAATAGAAGCCCAGTAATTTATTGGTTATCTTTAGTTCTTGTTTAACAATAACATTGCAGGTTTCTCTGCAAAACTACGTCTAGGGTTTGATAATAATTATTATGGAAGTTGGACAGTAAACGAATTAAAAATTGAAGAACACCAAAATATGTTAGAAGAAACTTTCAGCATCAAAAATTAATATAGCAGACACATAGCAAACAACAAAATGACAGATCTATACATCTACGCTAGCGCCGAGTTTGCGGTAGTGCGCCGCCTGGTGGACGATTTGTGAATCAGCACCATTATCCTGCCATTATAAAAGTCCCAAATTACCTCCAGCCCCACACGACTTCAATAGACGTTTTTTAATTAATTTATTTGAACATTTATTTATTTATTTTTTTAAACTGTTTCGTTGTCTGTCTGCCTTGCTATAACCGGTAAGTATATTTGTTCGTCAAAACCTATTGAATCGGGGTGCAAATAAAACAACAATTTGAAATTCTAAAATTTTATTGTCACTTACAAAAATTAACTCTTACTTTCTAATACTTATATTAATATAACGTCAAACCTCCTTACTAATAAAGATTGTATAGCAGATGTATATGTTACACAGTGTTTTGTCCCTTTCTTTTTAATGTCAAACTTAAATAGTTTGACAGAGTCACCACTGTGTAACTTATACATCTGCTATACAATTTTTATTAGTAAGGGGGAAAGTAAATGGGTAATGACTCAGAAATTCATTAGAAACACTATTGACGTCGTACACGATACATCAATGTTAGCGTTAAAGACGTAACCCCCTTACTAATAAAGATTGTATAGCAGATGCATAGTTAGTGCTTTGTCCCTTTCTTTTTAACGTCAAACTCAAATAGTTTGTCAGAGAGTAACCATTGTGTAACTATACATCTGCTATACAACCTTTATTAGTAAGGGGGTTAGTGTTATTCATAAAAAAATGCTTTATTAACAAATTTTAGTTATTAAGAAATTCGTCTTTTTCGTTCATATTGATTCATAATTCGAAAGGACACAAAACACCTAACTGAAATCGGTTTATTTCTATTGTTTTTGTTTGTTTTTTTTTCTATATACAAGTATTTTTGTGAAAAATCAGGCATTTTGTGCATCCTAGACAGGCATCCTCCCTTCCCTACATAGATCTCTACCTCGCGCCTCAATGGTTTATGAATAATTAAATATTAGCTAACGTAACGTGCCACCAAAAGGCCTCGTAAAATGTACACACGACAGCACATCAGGTTATACAGTTAAACTGCGACAACAGCTTTTATTACGTATGGCATGAAGGCGGTCTCAAGGTCAACATGTATAGTCTGAGGTGCCGTCATGTGTACCTTGCCCATATCCATTTTGAGTCTTGCCCCGCCACTGCCCGGCCGCTGGTACCGGACTGGAGTCGCTCGAGACACACAGGATGGCCCCGTCGCCATACTAACAACTCCATTTCCATAGTCACAAATACGAGGGAAAAAAGTGACACGTGTTTCGGTTGCGCTTCGACGCGGCTCCGGTCCGGTTTCGGTACAACTCTGGTTGACAACGGAGTACGAATTGTGCCACAAACTTATCTGGCCTAGTGGCGGTGTCGCTGTCGTCAGATATACAAATGACATTTGATCTCACCTACATATTAAAACAGGCCACCGGGCCAGAAAATGACGTGATGACAGAACTCGCCATAGGAAAAATGCTGAACTCGTATACGATTAAATTTGGTCTTAAAAATTTCCAATATGGATCAAGTTCCGTCTTATTTTTGTGCATGTAGAAAAAAAGTTATTTAATAATGAATTTTTTTGTTATGGAAACACCTACGGAAACAACGAGCTAATTTAAGAAATGTTCTGTTATCAACATTTAATATTCAAAGATTTTTTCCAAGTCAAATTTTCAAGAAAATTTTCAAAGTCTCTATAGTGACCTTGTGAAATGTAAAAACGTGGCTGAATAAACCACAATTCTTTTCCTTTTTTCAAAATTAACAATATGAAATGTCAATTTGCATTCCGATTTGGTGGTATCTGTTATTCGGTTGATATACCACAGAACAGTAAGTGAAAAAGTACAGCAGATTATAAATCACAAATACAACAGTATAATCACAGTATACAACTTCAGCATAAAATAGGGTCTCCTTCGTATTTGTATTTTATTAAAGACAATAACAAACATCAGACAGAAAAAAACAAATATACAGTAAAATTCTTAAATATTCGCAGTCTGTGCGCAATAACAATTGTGCACAAAAAATATATAAACAAGACCTATCAGTTACTTATTAATTTAAATACTTACGGCCTTATTCATAGACGCCTAATAATTATATTTTAGCAATTGCAGCGTTAAAATATGTTTATAATTTGTTAAAAGAGTGAAAGACTATAAAGAGCCTATAACTTTGCTTGTTTTTATAAATAAGGTAGTTTATTTGTGGCACTATACACGCTCACTTATGAATTATGAATAACACGGTTGACAGTTGTCATAATAGATTCAGTGCCTGGGCAGCAGGCGCAGGCCGCGGCGCAGCAGCAGCGGGCGCGGGGCGTGGTCGCGGGCGAGGTCGCGGGCGTGGTCGCGGGCGTGGTCGCGGGCGCGGTCGCCGACGCCGGCGCTACGCTTGGCCACGATCACGCGCGTGTACTTCAACTTGCCGCCGCCGCTCGTCACCGTCACGTCAGCCGAGGGAGCGGGAGCGGGCGCGGGCGCGGGCGCTGGCACGGACGCGGTCGTGGGCGCGGCCGCGGCGGCGGGCGGCTCGTCGTCCGCGAACACGATCGGCAGGTGCATGATGTCGGCGGCGGCGAGGGAGGGCGCGGGGGCGGGGGAGGGGGAGGGGGAGGGGGAGAGCTCGTTCAGGCGGCGCGGCGGCATGAGCGCCAGCGGGGTGCCGCCCGCGCCGCGAGACACCACGCGGCCTTCTGCACACACCGACACATACAGTTCGCGAGGCGCAAACTCAGCTCTGCATCTGTGCGAGTGATCGCCTGCGCGACAGGGCGGGGGAGGGTGAGACGCGCCGCGCGTCAGGCCGGTTCGATTTCAGAACAAACTACAACTTTATTTTTTTTACACAAAAAGAACAAAAACCCGAACCGATTGACATTTTTCAGTCTCACACAGATGCAAAGCTGAGTCTATGCCTCGCGAACTGTACCATACTAACGACCGACACGGCGAGTTAGTTCATATTACCACACACATAGTCGTGCTTTAGTCGCTTAACTTATTTGTACCTTTACTGTAAAGTTCGATGTATATTAAGTTAGTTATACCATACGACCGTAATGATGAGAAGAAATTCCATATTGCAGCGCGAATATTACTTAATGTAAAGGCGCTCTAACCGACCGAACGACCGAAACGACGTGATGACAGAAATTCTACTATAGCATGACCGTGCGTTCACACAGCAGGTTTAACGAACCGTCGCTACTGGATGTGATGTTCCCACCACATTTACGACCGGTTTATCGGACCCGTTACTATAATTACTGTACACTTACGGATACGATATACTGTGTTGTGTGTGAACACGCTCGTACAACTACATACGACATCGACGAATAATAACATATCCGATAAAACGGACCCGTACCTGTGAACTATGACATGTGACCGCCATGGTTTCGTTTCGACCGCGGATTGAAAAGAGAATTCGATAAACGCGCCACCGGACGCTCTGTTGCGTGGCCACGTTGTAAAAAATAATCTTAACTGAAAAAATCTGCAATTTGATTCAACGATAACAGTATGTTGGATTAAATTGTTGATTTTTCTACGATAGATTACTCACCTACGATCTCTATAGCTCGTTGATGACCACTGAAAAAAAATACATATTTATAATTAAAACGTTAAGAAAGATTTTTGTGAAATTAGATATGACTTTATACAATACATCAAAGTTAAAATAAGTTAATTTAAATTACGATGTCTTTTTCTAATTTGAACTTTCAATTTAGTATATAAATAAAGAAAAAGTAAAATAAAAATAATGTCCTACTAACCACCACCAGCGTTATAGCGTGCTTGTCTGTATGCTATCGGCTTCACCGACATAATAATAGTTATGAAAGGTCAGAATGCTGCATTCGGTTAGTTCGCGATGCATTCCGTAGTTTAAGACTCGCGGAGCAAATAGCATCAAATAGGAAAACAAACAAATAACCTTTTTTTGTACAAACTAAATCGTCCTTCGAGTTACCGACGGTGAGGCCAAATTCGCGTGATACGTGGGTAATTTAATAATTATTCGTATGATATTCGGCCTTATGATTCGAGTATGTATTTGTGCATTTGTCTCAAGGTGCGTATCTATTATATTCGTGCACCAACTGCGCTCTGTGCGACTGCAGCTACTAAAGTGGAGAGGGTTCGCGCAACAACAAACACGAGAGCCCCGCTTGTGTTCGCGATGATACCGCCGAAGCATGAGCGCTCGCCGCGGCGGCGCCTGCGCATACACACACATGCGCGCACGCGATGCGCGAACATAGTGGGCACCCAGCTTTACGTGATCGTGTTTTAGCAAATACAGGAACACAAATAGGTGTATAAATGGCACCATAACCGTCTGTCTATTATCACATACCTGTTATGCAAGGGCGTGGTGGGGGCGGGGGGCGCGGCGGGGGGCGTGGGGGCGCGCGCGCTCTGCGGCAGGTGCGCGTACTCGTCCTCAGACGACGACGCGCCTGTGGACCACACCACCTTAACGACTTCTACCAGTGTGTACCAAATTACCAATACCATAGTAGGCACACACACACACACACACATCTCCTAAAAAAAGTCGGCATAGATCTCCGGGCAGATTTTTCAATGCAATAGAAAACACTTAATTTGCTTGATAGCGTATTATTGAATGGAAATGTTTGTAATTTTTGTCTGTCATGGTTTTTGAATGACTTTTATTTTATTTGGTTATTAATTAAATTGACAGATATCTGTTATCAGAGGAATTAAAAAAGTCTGGTAGGTAAGGGTGCGCTGCCACTGAGGCGGAGCTATGGGCGGTTGTGCGGAGCCATGCATGCTCCTTACGATGCTCGAAATTTCGAGCAAGTTTTCGAGAAGCGCGATAGGCCAATGGGGAAGATATAAATGTAAATTGTGTTGATATCACGAAAATTGAACTTTTTATAAGCAAATCAATTTGGGAGCGCGCGAAAACTGATTGTGCTTTTCGAGTAATGGCAGTGACGTCACGTCGCAAGTGGTGCTGCGGGCGGCGGCAGCGGGGTATGTGGTAGCTTAGTGACAGCATGTGATTGAAACATTTACTTTCGTTTATTTCGATACATTTGTTTTGTTATTTTATTTTAAGACTTAAGTCAATCTTTGTGGTAAGTATACCAACCAACTATTATTAGTAGTACATGCCGTTGTACTAGTCACATAAAAAATTCATGTATTTTTCATACGACCTCTACCTCTGTATTTTTCAAAAAAATACAGAAAGATTGAAAGAGTTCTTCAGATGTATCTTTCGCAAGCAAACGATTTTTACACGCAGGTATTTTTCGATGTATTTTTCACATAATAATGCGTAATAACATTTTAACTACACTGTTGAAACAAGTATTTATACAGGGTGTTAGTAGCACCCTAGCGTAAACTTTATAGGATGATTCTACCCTTAGATTTAAGCAACTTTCTCTATGGAACCACTTGTCACAAATGCATAGTTGAGATTTTTATTTTTTCGTTAAGCAGCAATATACGCGTAACAAGTCGATAACATCGCGGGAGCGCGCACGCGCTTACAACAAAGCCACGACTTTCAACCGCGAGCAAATAGGTGTTGTTGTCGTACATTCATTGCGGGTTTATTAAATATGATATATTAATTACTTTTCTGTAAATTTAGGTTCTATTCTATGCAACTAAGATAGACTCTGTGTGATAAAAAAAATGAAAATGCACTCAATTTTTAACACAGAAAACTCCACTTCAGATTGACTCAGAATCATGAGTCGACTATACCCTAAAAGTTTTCGCTAGGGTGCTACTAACACCCTGTATAAGTCTGATTGCCCTTACTTGTCCTATATTTGGTAAACAATCTTCACCCAACTCTTTTATCATTTATAAAATACAACAAATGATTTTCCACACATAGAATACGAAAGATATAATTATTTATTAATGACAATTCGATTAAGATATTTTTAAACTGCAATTTAATTATAAAAGACATATGACAACTGTCAAAAACTGTTTACTAAAAACCCCCATACAAAAAAGCTTACTTTTAAAAAGTAAAAAATAATATCATCATATCATTTATTTATTATTTTTATTATTATTATCGTCAAGTCATAAATAGATTTATGAAAAAATCGTAGACGTCGGGGGATCGCTAAGTATGGATTTACATCTAAGCTCTGCCGTGCTTATGAAAAACGCATCATCTTGGTTTTTTGCGCAAAATGAGTTAAATATAATTATATCTGACATCAGGAGAACGAGATCAAAAACTTTATCAAAGTAACAATTCATGAATAAATCAGAACATCAGTTTTCCAGATTTTATAAACGCATTAACTAGGTATTCCAATCCATAATTCCAAAAATATATATATTAATTTAAAAATTAGGATCAGCAACAGCACGAGTTCGTTAGCGCGCGAACATCGCGGAGGACGTAACCGGCGAAGTGACGTCATGCGTTGAGCGGTCAAGTTCGAGCTGATTTTAGAAACATTCAACTTTGAAAATTAATAGAAAATTCAGTTTTTGAGATATCGATAAATTCTTTCACTCAAATTTTTAAGATTTTATGTTTGATTTTTCTACACTATAAAAAAATATACACTCATCTTCCCCATTCATGCATCGCTAAGCACCGCTCGGCGCTCCGCTCCGCTCCTCAGTGATAAAGTACCGTAATCATTTATTATTTTATAATGTAGTGCTGTTGCGACAGGTTTTTTTCGCCATATATTTAACGAAAAGGGAAGTACTTCCAGCGAGCTAGGTGTTTGTGCTCGGGGACCGCGGTCCAACTGTTGGATGTTGGAATTTGTCCTTATGCGAAGCGTTTAGATACTTCGATATCATGAGGCAGGTCTCCATAAATTTTGCTCGATGTTAGCTTGCTGTACGGTACAGTTAGGAATGTATAATTGTACAGTATGTAAGTTAACTAAAGGCATAGAATACATAATAGTACAAGTACAGAAGGGGCACTCCGCAAGATCATTTAAATAAATAGCGGCTCTTACTCCGACACAATAAAGCGCAATTCAGTCGCACAACGTTCTCTTCCCCACAGTTATATTCACCTAGAAGTTGCTTTTTATCGCGTACTCTCTCTCATCTCTTCTGACGACGTTAAGGTCGTCTTGCTCTAAATGAACTGCGTAGCATATCATAAAAGAAATGCGATTATACGTACAATATAAGAAAAGCAAACAAAAATATTGTGACATATCTTTTCAATATCAGCGACAAACGTACATGGCTCGCGACCATGCGCGACGCAGCGAGCGCGTGAGTATCGAGCTCACGCGCTCGCGGCAGCCCTCTACTCGTACACGGCCCGACCTGTCGAGCCCGCCACGCATTTATAGTTTCATACCTAATCTGCGATGTGGCCTGGCCTGGCCTGCTAAAGGCAGGCCTTTTAACCAGGCTGTGTGTAGGTTGGGAAGCCAACTTAGGCAACGGTACATGTTTATTTCGATATCGAAATCATTGTATTTTTTCATATTAAAAACATTAACCGTTAAACAAATTAACATTTGTATACAAAATGTGTAGTCATACCGATAAGGTGCACGCGGTCGTCGTCGGCAGGCGCGTCGGGCGCGGGCTCGGCCTCCGCCGCCTCCAGCGCCCACCGCACGCACTCCTCCTGCACACACACACACACATTATTTATTATGTATTTACACTCATTCATGTTTCCACGTTTGATAAGCTACTCACCCGGCGTTTACACAGCAGGTTCGTATTTACAGGACCGTTTTTAACAGATCCGTCGCTATGGATACAGTACACGTACGGATCCGATATACTGTGTTGTCTGAACACACCCGTATAACTACATACGCCATCGCCAAATAAAGAATCCGATTAAACGGACCTGTAAAACGGATCGCCGTGTGAATGGGCACTCACGGTCCATGCATGACTATTAGGGTATATTTTAGTTGTGCGTGCGACGACAACAAAATAAGCGTATGAAGTGCACGGTCCTCACCGCGATGGCGGCGTCGAGCGCCCGCTGCGTGAGGCGCTTGCGGCGCAGCGTGGGGGCGGGCAGCCGCAGCTCGTCGTCGGCGCCCGCCACCACGAGCACGAGCACGCGCGCGCGCCCCCCCGCGCCCCCCAGCGCGCCGCAGGCGGCCGCGCGCCCCCCCCCGCGCGCCCCGCGACCCCACCACCAGCAGCGTGGGCACGGGCGGCGCGCCCGGCGGCTCGCGGGGCCCCTCGGCCGTCAGCAGCGCGGGCCCCAGCAGCAGCGCACCGCGCGCGCCCCCGCCCGCCGCCAGCGCGCCCGCCAGCGCCGCGCACCCCCCCGCTCCGCCTACCAGCACACGCCGCGACCTACACGTACAATTATTTACCTTTAATATACCGTCCGTACTTTGTCCGAAATGAAAGTGAATTCGCAAAAAATAACTTTCAAATAAAATAAAAAGGGCTCGTGAGCTACAGCGAACCGCCGCACCTTCGGCGGAAAGTTAGCTCCCAAATCTGAGGAACGACCGTTTGGCGACCTCATGGCTGCAATCTCTCCTTCCCACCAACTAACCTTTTATGTCTCGAGGGACGTTCGCGTCGTCCTCCCCTCGAGGGGCGGTCGCTTTCGATAAAGAGTTCGGGGCTTGACATAGCTGTCGGGTTGAAACCAACCTAAAGGCGGTTTTAGTCAGTACGAGTCTGACATAACCATCATATTCGGCTATGTGGTACCGATCCGATGAGGATTTCCGCTTCCTTCCCCTCGCGCCCGGGAAGGTGCACCGAACCCTTCTGGTTCAGAGCGAAAAATAAATGCTAGAATTGTGATGATTAATTTTATACCAAGAAGAGATATTAAAAACGAATAAATTCAGCTCACCCGGCCTCCGCTAAGATATCGGCGAAGGAGGCGCGCACGGAGCTCGCGACGGCGGCGCACCAGGCGTCTGGCGCCGCCGTCGGTGCCTCCGCGCCCACCACGCGCGTGTGTAGCAGCGCGCCCAGCACGCGCGCCCACCGCGCCGCGCCCACCCACACCAGCCACGGGTCCGACGACGCCTCCACCGCCGGAAACGTCTCGAGGGCGGGCGGCGGGCCGAACCGCGGGCCCGTCAGCCGCTCGGCGAGGCGCGGCGCCGCACGCCGCAGCTCGTTTACCAGGCGGTCGTAGGCGCGGCGCGTGGCGGGCGGTGCGTACGCGTGCAGCGCGGCGTGCAGCCACTGTGGCGGGCGCAGGTGCGGCGGGCCGGCGCGCGCCCACAGCGGCGCCAGCGCCAGGCGCAGGCGCGTCGCCTCCGCCGCCAGCGTGACGCGCTCGGCGGCGCGCCCGCCCGCCAGTCGCGCCAACCGCACGCGACGCAGCGACTCGAGCGCGCCCCCCGCGAGCCGCGCGTGCGCCCCGCCCGGCGCACCGCCCACCAGCCGCTCCTCCCACTCGTCCTCCGAGTCGGCCGCGTCCGAGTCGGACCCGAACGGCGGGTCGGTGAAGTCGAGCTCGGGCGGGTCGGGCGGCGCCGGGTCGACGCGCTCGACGTCCACCGCGTCCGTAGCGGCGGCGTGGTGCGGCCCGAGCAGCACACGGACGGCGCCCGCCGCCGCGCCTGACCGCGCGCGCGCGTACGAGTGCTCCCCCCATACGCCCGACCGCGCATCCTATCACAACGAAATTAAGGGTCAATTCATGCTAGCACAGAGTCGAAGCGAGTAAGGCTGGTTTTATAGTCACGCCACTAGACGCGCCGCGGGGCAGTCGTGCTGTTAATAGCGCGCGCTTGAACATCAGCGGTGCACTGTGAAATGAGATCAATACCGCGCGTTCCGTTGCTGTGAGACAGCCGTGTACAATATGAAGGTTAATGCGGTTAGAGTAGGTACTGGCTACTTATTTATGGAAAAGAAGGCAACAGCGAGTGCGAGAAAGAGAGCATGGCCTGTCTCGTGATGTCTCAGCGAGTGTACAGCGGGTATAATACAATCTACTATTGTACACCATACCTAGCGCGCCTCAACGGCGTTACACTAAAACGCATATTGGCTGTAGAAGCGCACGAGCGGCGCGCGCTTCGGCAGCGCCGGCGAACGACGTAGGTTTATTTTCAGGATTACTCGAAAACCACTGAACCGATTTAAAGTTTTCGAAAAATGGGACCAACATGGGAACTAACCTGATAAAGTGGCGTTTGAATCATGTCAATCGGGTCAGCCGTTCTCGAGTAATCGGTGGACATAGATAAAAAAAAAAAACAAATAAACAGACGAACATAGAACCTCATCCTTTTTTTGAAGTCGGTTAAATAAACAGACGAACATAGAACCTTCTCCTTTTTTTGAAGTCGGTTAAAAATACAATTATTAGAAAAAATAACACCCAAACCTTCACCTAAAATCCGTCACGGTCTTATTTATCGTGTCATCTCACGCGGTTTATCATTTGGTTTCAGTTGTATGACTGAAACAGCACGATAACTGCTGCCCTATATTGCTGCCATTTTAGATTCCTTTATTTAATGGCGCGAGTTATTAGTATTGATTGGGGTGGTAATACTCACCCCGGCAGTGTCTACGGCGCGCACGTACGCGACCAGTCGGTCGTGCAGCGCGTGCTCGCCGCGCGCGCTGACGCCGCCGCCCCCGCCGCCGCCCAACCGCTGCACAAACAATCAATCATTTATTCACTGGCCACTATAGCGGCCGCCCGCGACTTCTCCTAGTGAACTTTAGCGCCTAATTTTTAAGTTTATTTAATTAAAGATATTTTAACCAAAAGTCGAAGCAGCCTAAAAAAAAATATTTCAGAATGTGCAAGCAGCGCTCTTTCATATGATACCCTACATGCCCTAGTAGCCTCACTAATAATTATTGGGATCTCCTTTCAGTCCTTGTTGCCAAAAAAATATAAATATTTTTATTTGTCTTATTTGCAAAATAGTTGAGCAGACATCATCTAAAACTATTCAAAATTTCATTAATAGATTAATAGTTCTCGAGATATCCAGCTGTGACAGTCAGACTGAGTCGCACCACAAGGGTTCCTTTTTACCATTTTGGAACGGAACCCTAAAAACCCCCATATAAAAAAGCTAACTCTTAGACCCGAGTTCACCGACTACTTATACAGGTGAAAATTCTTTATTCAAATAAACTTAGATATTAAGTGCTTTTGAATCGTTTATATTTTCCTACCACCCATTCAAGACTTTTTTTGCTGAAAAGAAGAATCGTTGCAAGAAACATATCATCAAGTCATAAGTAGATCTATCTTACTTACTATAACATCGAGGGACCACTAAGTTGATGGATTTACATGCAAGCTCGTCACATGTCTAGTTATACCTAACAGTATAGGTACCTATCAGTCCAGATCACCATGCATTGTTTTGTTAAATTTCAAATGTATTAAGCAGCTTTTTTGAAGACGGCTTGACATTTTCCGACACTTCAAACAATTATTTTTATATTTCAACCAATTTACACAAAACCTTGACCCTTCCTCATGAATCACTCTATCTATTGGTTAAGACTGCATGCAGCTTTTAAGTTTATTGTGAACAGACAGATGCGGTGGAGGACTTTGTTTAAGAATTTGTAGTGATAATGTTTTGCGGACATTATTAGCACAAATAAAATTGTTTTGCTACCTATTTGCCTCTGATGCAAGGGGCTATTATTATACCAATTTGCCTAGCCAGAGGCAGACTAAGAATGATTGTATAGTTTAGTAGTTTATTAAATGATAAAAGGCACGTTGAGTGATAGAGTTACTTTAAATCGTCCTCATGAGAAACGGGGATTGAAGTATAGCAAACGGTGTGCAAGGCGTCGTCGCTGGTATTCTGGTGCTGCGCCGGCCGCTGCCGCGGCACACTAGCTCATCTCGCGCGTTTTTGGTCACCATACTAACCTAATGAACTCTTCAGACATTTTTCGTGGCGTGCATTCTCAATCGTTTCTTTAATTTGATTGTTTTTCCTTACTTTTTCGCTAAATCGGCGGTCGGAGTAAAAAAATTAAAAGATTAAAAAGTGGTTGTTTTTGTCCACTTTATACAATAAAATATAGAAATGTTTACTTATTAGATTTTCATATTTTTGTGAAAAAATTCTGTCCTAAACGCTTTGCACACCCTTTGATACAATCCGACTAATATTTTCTCCTCAAGATGGTTTGTTGGAGGAACATCCTCGAGACAACTTACCAGCACAGTAGTGTAGAGCAGATAGCAAAGTGCGAAAGACTGTGGTGTTTATAAAATTAGAAGAACGTTATACCTCACGCGAATGCCGAGCACCTCCACGACGTCCCGCTGCTCCAGTTACCATCACCATCGTAATTTAAACTTGAGATCTAACAGAATATAACAAACAATGTAATAAAGAAGAAGTAAGGTTCTGTAGTGGATTCCAATTTCAATTACCTATTTTCAATAATAAATAATCTATTATATGTATGTAAACAAACTTGATTAAACCAATTCACATTTTTCCACTTTTTCTTTCACAGATCATTTTTTTCCACTCCCTTTCCTTCCTCTCACCATAGAGTATATTGTAATTGTAACATAAGGCTGGCCACAGACCTACATTTCATTTCTTTGCTTTACTGTTTTAAATAGTTGAACAGGGGCTACCAGCTAACGCATCGAACTTCGGAATGTTTGCCGGGCTTCAAATTAAAACAGATAAATCGAGCCCCAGTCGAGCCAAAATGGCGAACCCTAATTTATGATCATCGATATCTTCTAAATAACTACAAAACGAAACTTCTTACTTTGATTTATCTGTTTTAAGTTGAAGCCCGGCAGACTTTCCGAAGTTTGATGCGTTAGCCGGTACGGCCCCCAGGGGCCCTACCGGCTAACTTTCCGAATATCGGCGGGTCTGCCGAGCTTCAACTTAAGACAGATAAATCGAAGTAAGCAGTTTTGTATTTTACTATTAGCCGAAATTGTTTAGAAGATATCCATGTTCGTGTGACATCATGAATTGGGGTTCGCCATTTTGGCTCGTTTGGAACTCGATTTATCTGTTTTAATTTGAATCCCGGCAGATTTTCCGAAGTTCGATGCGTTAGCCGGTACGGCCCCTGTTCTACTAGAACAGCAAAGCAAAGAAATGAAACCGGTAGGTCTAGGGCCAGCCTAATCACTGCGGCGGTATCGGCTAAAAACATTGAAGTTCATGTTAACTGTGTTTTGACAGATGCATGTGATACATTGCTACTTTTTTTTGGTAAGGCTCCATTTTGGGTCCTTTCTTATTTTTAACCTATATATAAATGATCTACCTTTCTTTGCAGAAAGGTTCTGTGACATTGTTTTGTTCGCAGATGATACTTCTTTAATATTTAACGTTGACAGGAATAAAACTGATTATGACGATGTGAACAAAGCACTCTCGCAGGTTCTTACTTGGTTTAATGTAAATAATCTCCAGCTTAACGCTAAAAAAACCAAATGTGTTTAATTCGCTTTAGGTAATGTACAGGCGAATCTTACTGAAATTGTAATTAATAATGAGATATTAAATTTGGTCGATTCAACAGTTTTCTTGGGTGTAGGTAACTCTTGACAGTAAATTAAAATGGAATATGCATATCGCAGCTCTGGCTGGCAAGCTCAGCTCTGCTGCCTATGCCATTAGAAAAGTTAGACAGTTAAAAGATATAGATACTGCCAGATTAGTGTATTTCAGTTATTTTCATAGCATTATGTCGTACTGTATTCTTTTGTGGGGAAAAGCAGCCGATATAAATACTATTTTTGTTTTACAAAAACGAGCAATAAGAGCTATTTATCAACGAAGTTCTAGAACATCTCTTAGGGATAGGTTCAAGGAGATCGGTATATTGACAGTAGCATCTCAATTTATATTAAACTGCATTCTTTATGTGCGTCGCAATATTAATTTGTATACAAAACATAGTGATTGGCACAATCGGAACACCAGAAATAAAGACAAACTTGTAAAGCCTTGGTATAGATTAGAAAAAGTCCGTGGTTCTTTCATAGGTGTAGGTATAAAGTTTTATAATAAAATTCCAAGTAATATCTTGGATTTACCATGTGAAAAGTTTAAGACTCATATAAAAAATTGTCTTCTCAAAAAAGGATACTATACCGTTAAAGATTATTTTAATTGATAAAACAGCTTGGTCGTAGATTTTCTTTTGTAAATGTAAATTGTGTAAGATATTGTAATAATTGCATTATTTTTTTTTTAAAGTTAATGTTGACTTGTATGTCAAGTAACTTCCAGTTAATGTTGCCCCGTCGTAGACTTAATTCACCTAGGCTAATTCTTTATATCATACAATGATTTTCTTAGCTATATGTTATCGAGTAGTAGACAGCGATTTCTCAACTAGTTGAAATTTATTTCACCTACCCATTGAATGTAAACTTTGTTAATTATTGTAATGGAAAATGACGTCACTTTAAATGCCAACCTCATTTTTCAAATTTTGACGACTCTGTATGAAATATAGAGGGAGAAAAAAGCAGTCCTTGACGAGTTTCTCCTCGTTACAAGGTCTCCCGCTTAGGGTTTGCGAACCGATGGCATAGCTTCTTTGACATTCACAAGTGCTTGTAACAGCCTAGACTGAATAAATGAGTTTTGAATTTGAATTTTGAACGGAACAAAACGAACGGAACGGAACGGAACGGAACGGAACGAAACCATCGGGACGAGATGTGGTTAAAAAGCGGTTAGACCTAATTCACACAGACTTATGTTATATTCCTGTTCCGTCCCACTCAGGTAAGAAATATATTTTAACCTTTCTTGATGATCACTCGCGGAAAGTTTTTGTGTATTTTCTAAAATACAAACACGAAGTCACTGCTAAAACTAAGGAGTTTGTAAAACTTGTTGAAAATCAGTGTGAATCCAAGGTGAAAGTTGTCAGGTCAGATAATGGGACGGAGTATGTGAATCAGGAACTGAGTGAGTACTTTAGGGATAGTGGTATTATACATCAGTTATCGGTTCCGTACTGTCATGAAACTAATGCATTCATTGAAAGACTGAATAGGACAATTTTAGAACGCGTGAGGTGTTTATTATTACACTCGGGTTTGGATCACAGACTGTGGGCTGAAGCTGCGAATACAGCTGTATATCTCATCAATCGTTCACCGTCCAGTAGGTTAGGAGGTAAAACACCGGAGGAAGTGTGGTCGGGTCAGAAGGTGAGGTATGACCATCTGAGAGTTTTTGGGTGTGAATCTTTTGTGCATGTTCCAGAGACTAAGGGCCGTCATAAGCGTTTTTCCGGCTAAGTCATATGATGATAAGCGGAGCTTTACACGATTGTTTCTTTCAGGGGAAGATGAGGAAACAAACATTGAGGGGAAGTCGAGAAATGATACACCTACCTGCGTGAATGAGAATACATTAGATGTCGTTATCGGGAATGACGGCGACAACAATTCAATTTATGAAGATAGTTTCGAGGAGATATAATATAAACCCAGATATAATCTAAGACCTAGACAGCCAAGGACGATGTATGTCAAGGATGTAATTCCATATGAGCCGTGTTCCGTTGAAGAGGCATTAAACTCTGAACAGAGTGATCTGTGGCATCAAGCGATGCAAGAAGAGATTAATTCTTTAATAAATAATAACTTCTATTGCCCCCCATCTTGCTTTTATTTTCAATAAGTGTGTTGATGAAGGGATATTTCCAGACTTGATGAAATATGGTAAAATTATCCCTCTTTTTAAATCTGGGGACAAAAGCGATCCCGCTAACTTTAGACCCATTTCTATTTTGCCAGCACTTAGCAAAATTTTTGAGAAGATCATTTATGATCAATTATTAGCGCATTTTTTTATCAACAAACTACTTCACGAGAAACAATTTGGGTTTACTCGTGGTAGATGCACAACTGATGCTGGAATTGCACTTCTCAAACACGTCTTTGAGGCATGGGAGGGTAGACAAGATGCAATTGGTATTTTTTGTGATCTCTCTAAAGCATTTGATTGTGTCAGTCACAGTACTTTAGTACATAAATTGGAACATTATGGTGTATCAAAAAATGCAGTAAGCCTTCTGCAATCGTATCTATCGGCGAGAACTCAAAAAGTTGTTGTGAATAAAACAGAGTCTTATGAAGCACCCATTACCATGGGCGTGCCGCAAGGATCGATATTGGGTCCATTACTTTTTCTTATATATATTAATGACCTTCCTTACTATACCAAAAACTTGTGTGAAATAGTACTGTTTGCTGATGATACTTCTTTAATTTTTAAAGTCGATAGAGGATGTGATTGCAGTGACGATGTAAACAGCACTCTTTCCAAGGTGATGCATTGGTTTACCATTAATAATCTGAAGCTTAACTCTAGTAAAACTAAATGTGTCAAATTCTCACTTCCTAATGTGAGGCAGGTTCATACTACAATAAATGTAAATGGCGAAACAGTCGAATTGGTAGACTCCACAAAATTTTTAGGTATTATTATTGACTCGCGGTTGCAATGGGACCCTCATATCGATGCCTTGTCAAGTAGACTTAGTTCCGCTGCCTTTGCCGTTAAGAAAATAAGGCTTTTGACTGACATTGAAACAGCAAGATTGGTTTACTTCAGTTATTTTCATAGTCTTATGACTTACGGTTTGTTGTTGTGGGGCTCAGCTGCTAATATTAATAACATATTCATTTTACAAAAAAGGGCAGTGCGCGCTATTTACAACTTACGGTCTAGAGATACCCTTCGTGACTTATTTAAAGAAATTAAAATATTAACAGTTGCTTCCCAATTCATCTATGAAAATATAATGTATGTAAAGAAAAATTTAGATAGTTTTGTAAAGAATAGTAATGTTCATAAATTCAATACAAGAAACAAGGACAAACTTGCTGTTCCAAAGCGCAGACTGCATAAAACCAGAACCTCTTTTTTGTGTAGATGTATTACCTTTTATAATAAGATTCCACAAGAAGTCACAGAACTGCCTTTGGAAAAATTTAAAAATACTGTTAAATCCAATCTCATGAGTAAAGGCTATTACACTATTTGCGATTATTTGAAGGATAATAACGCCTGGGCATAGCTTTTGTATTTTTAATTTTTACTCTAATGTTCAGTATAGATTAAGATATGTCCGTGGTTCTTTCGTGGGTCTAGTATAAAGTTCTGTACTATAATTTCAAGTGATTCGAGTCATCGATATATTTTTTTTTTTTCTTTTCTTTTTAAGTATAGTTTGTAAGAAGTGTCCTACCTACTTAAAAAACGTATCTACAGGTTTCTTGACTCGTCGCCTTAATATGGGTAGCTTTAGTATGTCATGCTCACTTTAAACATTTCTGCGGTAGTGTCGTGTGAGGCGGGTCGTTACGTTCCCTCAAATATGGTTGAGCGAAGCGATGGCTGGTTCATGCGTCATGCTCGTGAACGGGTGCTGCCAGTGGGAATGGGTCTGCTTCTGACTACTTGTATTAAGGACGTCGCATACATATATATATATATAAATGTTTAATATTATCTATATGTATGGCACTTCTTACCCAAAAGATAAAATTCATAACTACTACCTTGTTTTGGAATTTTTTTTATTGCAATCTTTCACTTTATATAGGCCTATGAAAAGCTTTTGGATATTAGTTTTCAATTCGATGCCTTAACACGGGTAGCCTAAGTATGTCATGCTCTCTTTAATCATTTCTATGGTGGTGTCGTGTGAGGCGGGTCGTTACGTTCCCTCAAATATGGTTGAGCGAAGCGATGGCTGGTTCATGCGTCATGCTCGTGAACGGGTGCTGCCAGTGGGAATGGGTCTGCTTCTGCCTACTTGTCTTAACGTTTATTGAATTGTATGAATAGATATATATATAATTTTTTTGTAATAGCCTAGGCTGAGCCTTAAATTTTGAATTAAGCTTGACACCTGTAATTTGATTCAGTAGAAATGAGCTAATTAAATAATGTTATTTATTTATGAATCTATGTTAATGGTAATATGTATGAATTCTTTGAATGTAATGTCTGGAAACGATATACATATTTGTAAATATCGTTCCTTCTAATAAAGCTGATAAGTTTTTTGCGCCCATTTTTCTTGTCAGCTAAAAGACGTCATAATGGGTGGTAGGATAAAAGAATTGACGATTTAAAAATGCTTGTTATGTGAGCTTATTTGAATAAAGAATTTTTCAATTTCAATTTCAATTTCATAGAACACGATGCATGGGAACTGGTTGATAGGCCATTGGATAAGAACGTGGTCAAAAATAAATGACTCTTCAAAATTAAATGTGACGCCGAGGGGAAGATATCCCGATATAAGGCGAGGTTGGTGGCCAAGGGTTTCACGCAAGAGTACGGTGAAGATTATCACGCAACATTCTCCCCTGTAGTACGGTACAGTACTATGTGACTGTTGCTAGCTATAGCAGTTCAGATGGATTTAGAGATTGACCATCTTGAACTGCTATAGCTAGCAAACAACAACGTTTCAAACTGCGTTTTTAAACGGCGAGCTTAACGAGGACATTTACGTGTGTCAACCAGAGGGATTTGTTGACGAGCAGAATAAATCTAAAGTTTATAGATTGAAGAAAGCAGTTTACGGACTGAAACAAGCGCCTCGTGCTTGGTACGAGAAGGTGAAAGACGTGCTTCTGTGAATCGGGTATGTTCAATGTAAATTAGAACAATGTGTTTTTATGAAACGTTTAGATAAATCATTTATTTATATTGCTCTGTATGTCGATGACTTTATTTTATGTTATAATGATGTGTTTCTAGCTAATCAGTTAAAGGACAGTCTTAGGAAACCATTTAAAATAAAAGACTTAGGCTCAGTTCGTCATATTCTAGGTGTTGCAGTAGAACGAGAAATATAACAAATAAGACGATGAAACTGTCCCAGGCACGTCATATAGGACAGATATTAGAGCGGTTTGGTATGTCAGAATGCAAGGTTTCCAAGACTCCTTTGGACCCCAACGTCAAGTTTACTGATAGTAAACCGTTAGAACAAGGTAAAGTCCCATATCAACAATTGATCGGTTGTCTTATGTATCTGTGTGTATTTACACGCCCCGATATTGCGTATGCAGTTTCATACTTAAGTCAGTTTAATACCTGTCATACTATGGAACATTGGACTGCGGCTAAGCGTGTGTTGAGGTATCTCAAGGGAACACAAAATGCTTGTCTATTGTATAGTAGGTCTAACTGCGATAAACTGCAGGGATACGTTGATGCAGACTGGGGTGGTCACATTCGCGATAGGAAATCGTTTTCAGGTTTTATGTTTAAATTTTCTGGGAACACTATATCTTGGCAGTGTCGTAAGCAAACGTGTGTCAGTCTGTCTAGTACTGAAGCTGAATACGTTGCTTTGAGTGAGGCAGCAAAAGAGGCCACTTATTTTAAAAATATGTTGGCTGAATTGATTCTTATTTCCGATTGCACAGTTGAGATATTCTGTGACAATCAATCGGCTCAAAAGTTAGCTGTCAATCCAGTGTTTCATAGACGCACAAAACACATAGATATTCGCTACTATTTTGTCCGAGAGGCTGTAGATAAGAAAGTAGTCAGTATCAGTTACCTTCCTACGGAGCAAAATGGTTGCTGATGTGCTAATTAAACCTTTATATTCTGACAAGCATAAGTTTTGCTCGATGAAAATGGGCTTAGTTTAGTTTCTTTGTCATTATAAGTGACTACTGAATATTTTGTGTAAGTGTGAGTTGAGTACTAAGTTAGGTACTTACGTATCTAAGTTTTAATTGAAATTGAAATTGAAATTGAAATTGAAATTGAAATTGAAAAATTCTTTATTCAAATAAGCTCACATAACAAGCATTTTTAAATCGTCAATTCTTTTATCCTACCACCCATTATGACGTCTTTTAGCTGACAAGAAAAATGGGCGCAAAAAACTTATCAGCTTTATTAGAAGGAACGATATTTACAAATATGTATATCGTTTCCAGACATTACATTCAAAGTATTCATACATGTTACCATTAACATAGATTCATAAATAAATAACATTATTTAATTAGCTCATTTCTACTGAATCAAATTACAGGTGTCAAGCTTAATTCAAAATTTAAGGCTCAGCCTAGGCTATTACAAAAAAATATATATATATATCTATTCATACAATTCAATAAACGTTAAGACAAGTAGGCAGAAGCAGACCCATTCCCACTGGCAGCACCCGTTCACGAGCATGACGCATGAACCAGCCATCGCTTCGCTCAACCATATTTGAGGGAACGTAACGACCCGCCTCACACGACACCACCATAGAAATGATTAAAGAGAGCATGACATACTTAGGCTACCCGTGTTAAGGCATCGAATTAAAAACTAATATCAAAAAGCTTTTCATAGGCCTATAGAAAGTGAAAGATTGCAATAAAATAAAAAATTCCAAAACAAGGTAGTAGTTATGAATTTTATCTTTTGGGTAAGAAGTGCCATACATATAGATAATATTAAACATTTATATATATATATATATGTATGCGACGTCCTTAATACAAGTAGTCAGAAGCAGACCCATTCCCACTGGCAGCACCCGTTCACGAGCATGACGCATGAACCAGCCATCGCTTCGCTCAACCATATTTGAGGGAACGTAACGACCCGCCTCACACGACACTACCGCAGAAATGTTTAAAGTGAGCATGACATACTAAAGCTACCCATATTAAGGCGACGAGTCAAGAAACCTGTAGATACGTTTTTTAAGTAGGTAGGACACTTCTTACAAACTATACTTAAAAAGAAAAGAAAAAAAAAAAAAAAAAAAATATATTGATGACTCGAATCACTTGAAATTATAGTACAGAACTTTATACTAGACCCACGAAAGAACCACGGACTTATCTTAATCTATACTGAACATTAGAGTAAAAATTAAAAATACAAAAGCTATGCCCAGGCGTTATTATCCTTCAAATAATCGCAAATAGTGTAATAGCCTTTACTCATGAGATTGGATTTAACAGTATTTTTAAATTTTTCCAAAGGCAGTTCTGTGACTTCTTGTGGAATCTTATTATAAAAGGTAATACATCTACACAAAAAAGAGGTTCCGGTTTTATGCAGTCTGCGCTTTGGAACAGCAAGTTTGTCCTTGTTTCTTGTATTGAATTTATGAACATTACTATTCTTTACAAAACTATCTAAATTTTTCTTTACATACATTATATTTTCATAGATGAATTGGGAAGCAACTGTTAATATTTTAATTTCTTTAAATAAGTCACGAAGGGTATCTCTAGACCGTAAGTTGTAAATAGCGCGCACTGCCCTTTTTTGTAAGATGAATATGTTATTAATATTAGCAGCTGAGCCCCACAACAACAAACCGTAAGTCATAAGACTATGAAAATAACTGAAGTAAACCAATCTTGCTGTTTCAATGTCAGTCAAAAGCCTTATTTTCTTAACGGCAAAGGCAGCGGAACTAAGTCTACTTGACAAGGCATCGATATGAGGGTCCCATTGCAACCGCGAGTCAATAATAATACCTAAAAATTTTGTGGAGTCTACCAATTCGACTGTTTCGCCATTTACATTTATTGTAGTATGAACCTGCCTCACATTAGGAAGTGAGAATTTGACACATTTAGTTTTACTAGAGTTAAGTTTCAGATTATTAATGGTAAACCAATGCATCACCTTGGAAAGAGTGCTGTTTACATCGTCACTGCAATCACATCCTCTATCGACTTTAAAAATTAAAGAAGTATCATCAGCAAACAGTACTATTTCACACAAGTTTTTGGTATAGTAAGGAAGGTCATTAATATATATAAGAAAAAGTAATGGACCCAATATCGATCCTTGCGGCACGCCCATGGTAATGGGTGCTTCATAAGACTCTGTTTTATTCACAACAACTTTTTGAGTTCTCGCCGATAGATACGATTGCAGAAGGCTTACTGCATTTTTTGATACACCATAATGTTCCAATTTATGTACTAAAGTACTGTGACTGACACAATCAAATGCTTTAGAGAGATCACAAAAAATACCAATTGCATCTTGTCTACCCTCCCATGCCTCAAAGACGTGTTTGAGAAGTGCAATTCCAGCATCAGTTGTGCATCTACCACGAGTAAACCCAAATTGTTTCTCGTGAAGTAGTTTGTTGATAAAAAAATGCGCTAATAATTGATCATAAATGATCTTCTCAAAAATTTTGCTAAGTGCTGGCAAAATAGAAATGGGTCTAAAGTTAGCGGGATCGCTTTTGTCCCCAGATTTAAAAAGAGGGATAATTTTACCATATTTCATCAAGTCTGGAAATATCCCTTCATCAACACACTTATTGAAAATAAAAGCAAGATGGGGGGCAATAGAAGTTATTATTGATTTAATTATGTGAGTTGAAATGCCCCAAAGATCTTCAGTTTTTTTTATATTTATTGAATTAAATGTTTTCAGGATGGTATCACTATTGATATGTCTAAATTTAAATATATTATTGCACTTATCAACACATGATTCCAAGAGGGAGACAGAAAGGTTGGGAGATGAATTCAAATTACTAGTAGTGGCAATAGGTATTTTAGAAAAGAAATCTTGGAAAATAGTTGCCACACCTTCATCTGACTTAATAATTTTATTGTCTGATACTAATGAGAATTCACGGTCATTACTTTTAATTTTCCCAGTCTCTTTATTTATAATTTTCCAAGTGGCTTTTATTTTATTATCTGACTGATTAATTATTGTAGATATACATTTTGCTTTTGCTAATGTACATACTTTATTAAACATTTTTGAATAGTTTTTTACATATTCATGAAATTCGGGATCATTTGAAATTGTTTTCTGACCATATAATTCAAACAACTTATTTCTGCTAACATAAATGCCTGGTGTTGCCCAATCACTGAATTTCTTTTCGAAGACTTTTGATTTAATAGATTTTTGCTTAAATGTTTTATCAAATTCTACTTTAATTAAATTAAATAAATCATTGTAAAGAGTATTGGGATCCTCATTATCAGGTAAGCAATGAGTTTTGGCAGTGACATTGTTATGAAAATTTTCTAATTTATATTTAGTTAGAGGTCTGCAAATTACATTATACTGATGAGGAACATGATGGTGCTCAAGTGAAGCTATTTGTCCGCTATGGTCAGAGCGAATACAATTTAATATTCTTTTATCAAGTACAGTACAGTTGCTAAAAATATTGTCTAGGCAAGTTTTAGATGAAACAGTGACCCGTGTAGGTTCACAAAAAGTGTTTACTAAATTGAAAGACTTAAACAAATTCAGAAATCTACTTGCAATGGATGATGACTTTAGGATGTCTACATTAAAATCACCGCACACCACAATTTTTTTATTCTTTTTGGTGACTAATTTTAAAGCATCCTCCATAGCGGACTCAAATTGAGGGTAATTACCAGATGGGGGGCGATACACACAAATCATTATCAACTGATCTAATTCCACACATGACAGTTCAATGTGTTGTTCAATAGAGAGGGATATCACATCTTGACGTTCTTTAAAATTCATATTGTTTTGCAAAATTATCAAGGATCCCCCTCTAGTGGTGGATTTCCTACTAAATGAGCTTGCAATTTTATAACTTTCGAATCCTGTAATTAATTCATACTTCTTAAGCCAGTGTTCAGTGACACATAAAATATTAACATTATTTTCAGTTAAAAAAAGTTCTAATTCTAATTCTTTGCCAGAAAAGCCCTGAATGTTTTGATGAACTATATTTAAATATTTAGACTTTTCCTTAGTCATTACACGGCTAGAGACTTCCTCTATTGTCTTATTATGTAATTTAAATTATTATTAAAAGAAATACTTGGAACAAATTCCAATGTGTTATTTGTAATGTCAACATTTTTTTGCTCAATAGGAGCAGGAGTAAAAATAATATTATAATTACTTGGAACAGATTCCAAGGTCTCATTAAAAATGTCAAAATTTTTCTGCTCAATAGAAGCAGAAGTTATAGCCAATTTATTGGCTAAATTTTTAAAATAAAATGATAGCGCTAAAGCTACTTGTCTTTTAAAATAATTTGGAAGATAATATTTATCTCTTGTCAATTTAAAATTAAATATTAATTTATTTATGTCTATTATGTGACATCTCTGACTATTATAATAAGTCATGTTGCTTAGTGCTAAATTTAAATTATATCTAATATTATTTTCTTCCTGTGGCAAGCTATCACTGTAAGGTAGTGTAAACAATACAACTTTATTTATATTTAAACTACATAACTTATTGTAATATGAGATGAGATCCTTCTTGTTTACATTACCTCTTTGGCCAATTAATATAATTAAATTGGTATTTTCATTTAGGTTCATATTTACAACTTTTTTTATAATATCATGTAGGGTCACACCCGGCATACAATAGTTTAAAACATTTTCTCCCAATTGATTGTTGAATAAGTGGCCTAAATCTTTTCCAATTTCATCACACAACATAATGTTTGTACACTTGTTATTGGTAAAGGAATTATTTTCACTTGTGCTATCTAAAATATTTACATGTTGGGAGATTAAGGGCTCATACACTGACTGGTCTTTTAAATGGTTTAGTTTTAATTATAGTTTAATTTGTACTAAATTTCGGTTCAGGGGAAGTGTTACTGGTTGATGTTCGCAATGAACCTTATTTGTTACAAATGTTCGTGATGATGTTCGGATAAAGAAGATGTCAGGAAGATTGATGGTGTGCCTAAAAAAATGGAAAAATATACGTCAGTCATATGTATTATATATATATTCTGTTTTTTTTATTATATTCATATAAATACAACACCTCTTTCATTTAGTTACTAATGAGTTTGATAAATCATTTAAAACCAAGACTATTAAATGTTTCCGTTTCCGTTTCTGTATCCGTTTCCGTTTCAGTTTCCGAATCCGTTTCCGTTTCTCTTTCAGAAACCTTGAGGAGCTACTGCATGCGATATATGAAGCCTTGAAAATAAAACTTTTGGAAGCATTCGAAGGGTTCCTTTCACGAAACACGTCCCTATCACGAAATTACTTGCACACATCTTTCAGAAACCTTGCGGAGCTACTGCATGCGATGTATAAAGCCTTGAAAATAAAACTTTTGGATGCACTCGAAGGGTTCCTTCCACGAAACACGTCCCTATCGCGAATTACTTCCACATGCTCCAGAAACCTTGGAGGGATACTGCATGCGATATATTCCGTTTCCGTTTTCGTTTCCGTTTCTCTTTCAGAAACCATGGGGAGCTACTGCATGCGTTATATTCCGTATCCCTTTTTATATTCCGTTTCCGTTTCCGTATCTGTTTCCGTTTCCGTTTCTCTATTCGTTCGTGTTCGTATTCGTGTTCGTGTTCGTGTTCGTGTTCGTGTTCGTGTTCGTGATCGTGTTCGTGATCGTGATCGTGTTCGTGTTCGTGTTCGTGTTCGTGTTCGTGTTCGTGTTCGTGTTCGTGTTCGTGTTCGTGTTCGTGTTCGTGTTCGTGTTCGTGTTCGTGTTCGTGTTCGTGATCGTGTTCGTATTCGTATTCATATTCGTATTCGTAGGATGAACTACTATTTGATCTTGTACTTTATACCAACGATGATAAGAAACACAGCAATGACCACCGCGTTGCGAACGAGAAGAAACATCGAAAAAATAAGCTGTCTTAGACGATATTTGACTGTATCATAAGAGCAATAAAGATTATTATATTATATTAAAGACCAAAACGAACGGAACGAGCGACAACGTCGCAATGGTCTCATTACGTTCTCCGTTCCGTTCCGTTCCGTTCCGTTCCGTTCCGTTCCGTTCCGTTCCGTTCCGTTCCGTTCCGTTCCGTTCCGTTCCGTTCCGTTCCGTTCCGTTCCGTTCCGTTCCGTTCCGTTCCGTTCCGTTCCGTTCCGTTCCGTTCCGTTCCGTTCCGTTCCGTTCCGTTCCGTTCCGTTCCGTTCCGTTCCGTTCCGTTCCGTTCCGTTCCGTTCCGTTCCGTTCCGTTCCGTTCCGTTCCGTTCCGTTCCGTTCCGTTCCGTTCCGTTCCGTTCCGTTCCGTTCCGTTCCGTTCCGTTCCGTTCCGTTCCGTTCCGTTCCGTTCCGTTCCGTTCCGTTCCGTTCCGTTCCGTTCCGTTCCGTTCCGTTCCGTTCCGTTCCGTTCCGTTCCGTTCCGTTCCGTTCCGTTCCGTTCCGTTCCGTTCCGTAAATAGATAGATAGATAGATAGATAGATAGATAGATAGATAGATAGATAGATAGATAGATAGATAGATAGATAGATAGATAGATAGATAGATAGATAGATAGATAGATAGATAGATAGATAGATAGATAGATAGATAGATAGATAGATAGATAGATAGATAGATAGATAGATAGATAGATAGATAGATAGATAGATAGATAGATAGATAGATAGATAGATAGATAGATAGATAGATAGATAGATAGATAGATAGATAGATAGATAGATAGATAGATAGATAGATAGATAGATAGATAGATAGATAGATAGATAGATAGATAGATAGATAGATAGATAGATAGATAGATAGATAGATAGATAGATAGATAGATAGATAGATAGATAGATAGATAGATAGATAGATAGATAGATAGATAGATAGATAGATAGATAGATAGATAGATAGATAGATAGATAGATAGATAGATAGATAGATAGATAGATAGATAGATAGATAGATAGATAGATAGATAGATAGATAGATAGATAGATAGATAGATAGATAGATAGATAGATAGATAGATAGATAGATAGATAGATAGATAGATAGATAGATAGATAGATAGATAGATAGATAGATAGATAGATAGATAGATAGATAGATAGATAGATAGATAGATAGATAGATAGATAGATAGATAGATAGATAGATAGATAGATAGATAGATAGATAGATAGATAGATAGATAGATAGATAGATAGATAGATAGATAGATAGATAGATAGATAGATAGATAGATAGATAGATAGATAGATAGATAGATAGATAGATAGATAGATAGATAGATAGATAGATAGATAGATAGATAGATAGATAGATAGATAGATAGATAGATAGATAGATAGATAGATAGATAGATAGATAGATAGATAGATAGATAGATAGATAGATAGATAGATAGATAGATAGATAGATAGATAGATAGATAGATAGATAGATAGATAGATAGATAGATAGATAGATAGATAGATAGATAGATAGATAGATAGATAGATAGATAGATAGATAGATAGATAGATAGATAGATAGATAGATAGATAGATAGATAGATAGATAGATAGATAGATAGATAGATAGATAGATAGATAGATAGATAGATAGATAGATAGATAGATAGATAGATAGATAGATAGATAGATAGATAGATAGATAGATAGATAGATAGATAGATAGATAGATAGATAGATAGATAGATAGATAGATAGATAGATAGATAGATAGATAGATAGATAGATAGATAGATAGATAGATAGATAGATAGATAGATAGATAGATAGATAGATAGATAGATAGATAGATAGATAGATAGATAGATAGATAGATAGATAGATAGATAGATAGATAGATAGATAGATAGATAGATAGATAGATAGATAGATAGATAGATAGATAGATAGATAGATAGATAGATAGATAGATAGATAGATAGATAGATAGATAGATAGATAGATAGATAGATAGATAGATAGATAGATAGATAGATAGATAGATAGATAGATAGATAGATAGATAGATAGATAGATAGATAGATAGATAGATAGATAGATAGATAGATAGATAGATAGATAGATAGATAGATAGATAGATAGATAGATAGATAGATAGATAGATAGATAGATAGATAGATAGATAGATAGATAGATAGATAGATAGATAGATAGATAGATAGATAGATAGATAGATAGATAGATAGATAGATAGATAGATAGATAGATAGATAGATAGATAGATAGATAGATAGATAGATAGATAGATAGATAGATAGATAGATAGATAGATAGATAGATAGATAGATAGATAGATAGATAGATAGATAGATAGATAGATAGATAGATAGATAGATAGATAGATAGATAGATAGATAGATAGATAGATAGATAGATAGATAGATAGATAGATAGATAGATAGATAGATAGATAGATAGATAGATAGATAGATAGATAGATAGATAGATAGATAGATAGATAGATAGATAGATAGATAGATAGATAGATAGATAGATAGATAGATAGATAGATAGATAGATAGATAGATAGATAGATAGATAGATAGATAGATAGATAGATAGATAGATAGATAGATAGATAGATAGATAGATAGATAGATAGATAGATAGATAGATAGATAGATAGATAGATAGATAGATAGATAGATAGATAGATAGATAGATAGATAGATAGATAGATAGATAGATAGATAGATAGATAGATAGATAGATAGATAGATAGATAGATAGATAGATAGATAGATAGATAGATAGATAGATAGATAGATAGATAGATAGATAGATAGATAGATAGATAGATAGATAGATAGATAGATAGATAGATAGATAGATAGATAGATAGATAGATAGATAGATAGATAGATAGATAGATAGATAGATAGATAGATAGATAGATAGATAGATAGATAGATAGATAGATAGATAGATAGATAGATAGATAGATAGATAGATAGATAGATAGATAGATAGATAGATAGATAGATAGATAGATAGATAGATAGATAGATAGATAGATAGATAGATAGATAGATAGATAGATAGATAGATAGATAGATAGATAGATAGATAGATAGATAGATAGATAGATAGATAGATAGATAGATAGATAGATAGATAGATAGATAGATAGATAGATAGATAGATAGATAGATAGATAGATAGATAGATAGATAGATAGATAGATAGATAGATAGATAGATAGATAGATAGATAGATAGATAGATAGATAGATAGATAGATAGATAGATAGATAGATAGATAGATAGATAGATAGATAGATAGATAGATAGATAGATAGATAGATAGATAGATAGATAGATAGATAGATAGATAGATAGATAGATAGATAGATAGATAGATAGATAGATAGATAGATAGATAGATAGATAGATAGATAGATAGATAGATAGATAGATAGATAGATAGATAGATAGATAGATAGATAGATAGATAGATAGATAGATAGATAGATAGATAGATAGATAGATAGATAGATAGATAGATAGATAGATAGATAGATAGATAGATAGATAGATAGATAGATAGATAGATAGATAGATAGATAGATAGATAGATAGATAGATAGATAGATAGATAGATAGATAGATAGATAGATAGATAGATAGATAGATAGATAGATAGATAGATAGATAGATAGATAGATAGATAGATAGATAGATAGATAGATAGATAGATAGATAGATAGATAGATAGATAGATAGATAGATAGATAGATAGATAGATAGATAGATAGATAGATAGATAGATAGATAGATAGATAGATAGATAGATAGATAGATAGATAGATAGATAGATAGATAGATAGATAGATAGATAGATAGATAGATAGATAGATAGATAGATAGATAGATAGATAGATAGATAGATAGATAGATAGATAGATAGATAGATAGATAGATAGATAGATAGATAGATAGATAGATAGATAGATAGATAGATAGATAGATAGATAGATAGATAGATAGATAGATAGATAGATAGATAGATAGATAGATAGATAGATAGATAGATAGATAGATAGATAGATAGATAGATAGATAGATAGATAGATAGATAGATAGATAGATAGATAGATAGATAGATAGATAGATAGATAGATAGATAGATAGATAGATAGATAGATAGATAGATAGATAGATAGATAGATAGATAGATAGATAGATAGATAGATAGATAGATAGATAGATAGATAGATAGATAGATAGATAGATAGATAGATAGATAGATAGATAGATAGATAGATAGATAGATAGATAGATAGATAGATAGATAGATAGATAGATAGATAGATAGATAGATAGATAGATAGATAGATAGATAGATAGATAGATAGATAGATAGATAGATAGATAGATAGATAGATAGATAGATAGATAGATAGATAGATAGATAGATAGATAGATAGATAGATAGATAGATAGATAGATAGATAGATAGATAGATAGATAGATAGATAGATAGATAGATAGATAGATAGATAGATAGATAGATAGATAGATAGATAGATAGATAGATAGATAGATAGATAGATAGATAGATAGATAGATAGATAGATAGATAGATAGATAGATAGATAGATAGATAGATAGATAGATAGATAGATAGATAGATAGATAGATAGATAGATAGATAGATAGATAGATAGATAGATAGATAGATAGATAGATAGATAGATAGATAGATAGATAGATAGATAGATAGATAGATAGATAGATAGATAGATAGATAGATAGATAGATAGATAGATAGATAGATAGATAGATAGATAGATAGATAGATAGATAGATAGATAGATAGATAGATAGATAGATAGATAGATAGATAGATAGATAGATAGATAGATAGATAGATAGATAGATAGATAGATAGATAGATAGATAGATAGATAGATAGATAGATAGATAGATAGATAGATAGATAGATAGATAGATAGATAGATAGATAGATAGATAGATAGATAGATAGATAGATAGATAGATAGATAGATAGATAGATAGATAGATAGATAGATAGATAGATAGATAGATAGATAGATAGATAGATAGATAGATAGATAGATAGATAGATAGATAGATAGATAGATAGATAGATAGATAGATAGATAGATAGATAGATAGATAGATAGATAGATAGATAGATAGATAGATAGATAGATAGATAGATAGATAGATAGATAGATAGATAGATAGATAGATAGATAGATAGATAGATAGATAGATAGATAGATAGATAGATAGATAGATAGATAGATAGATAGATAGATAGATAGATAGATAGATAGATAGATAGATAGATAGATAGATAGATAGATAGATAGATAGATAGATAGATAGATAGATAGATAGATAGATAGATAGATAGATAGATAGATAGATAGATAGATAGATAGATAGATAGATAGATAGATAGATAGATAGATAGATAGATAGATAGATAGATAGATAGATAGATAGATAGATAGATAGATAGATAGATAGATAGATAGATAGATAGATAGATAGATAGATAGATAGATAGATAGATAGATAGATAGATAGATAGATAGATAGATAGATAGATAGATAGATAGATAGATAGATAGATAGATAGATAGATAGATAGATAGATAGATAGATAGATAGATAGATAGATAGATAGATAGATAGATAGATAGATAGATAGATAGATAGATAGATAGATAGATAGATAGATAGATAGATAGATAGATAGATAGATAGATAGATAGATAGATAGATAGATAGATAGATAGATAGATAGATAGATAGATAGATAGATAGATAGATAGATAGATAGATAGATAGATAGATAGATAGATAGATAGATAGATAGATAGATAGATAGATAGATAGATAGATAGATAGATAGATAGATAGATAGATAGATAGATAGATAGATAGATAGATAGATAGATAGATAGATAGATAGATAGATAGATAGATAGATAGATAGATAGATAGATAGATAGATAGATAGATAGATAGATAGATAGATAGATAGATAGATAGATAGATAGATAGATAGATAGATAGATAGATAGATAGATAGATAGATAGATAGATAGATAGATAGATAGATAGATAGATAGATAGATAGA
>OY750774.1:4200000-4525000 GCA_963556745.1 Catoptria pinella
ATTGCTCATTAGTTTGTAGTAGGCTTATAAAATATCATCAGATTTTTATTTGTTTTTACAGATGTTGTTCTTGTTACAATAGTCTGTTTATTATTGACGCTGCTAAGTAATGTTAGCAAAGTCAAAAGTCAATTCTAGGGATTACAAAGATACCTAGTTTCTAGCATTATCTTTTGTTTATTTATTAATTAATATGGGAAGCAATTTCGTTTTATTGTAATGTCACAGTATATAGCACTATTTGTTTTTAAATTCGAGTTTTTAGCATTCACAATACAATACTAAATATTATACTACAAAAAAATACGACTCGCATAATAATCATATCCTCGGACGGAACTCGAACCCGTGGCCTTTGGATGTCCGGTATATAGCGATGTCCTGACGTAAGAGTGGGATAAGTATATTAGAAGAAGTTCGACAATGCCACTAGTGACTCGGTAGATCAGCGGTAACAGCATTGGCCGGGCATCCAAAGGTCGCGAGTTCGATTCCCGTTCGAGAATATGATCTGTTGCGAGTCATATTTTTTCTAGTATATTATTTAGTACTATTATAGTTTGTCTGAGTAAAAAATGGAAACAGGTTGTAGGAACAATAAAAAAACTTATACTTTCAGAAGTTCTTACCTATACTTTGTGTACTAATACGGATAAATCATTGTGAATCGAAGTATTTCTCACACTTCAAACGATCATTCATGTTAGTCGCAACCATTAATATCTTTTCCCATTCGGTGAAATGTGAACAAATGGAGATAAGCATAGGCATATGACGCAGGTTTCCTTTTTCCCACCAATAACTACGTGGCTAGGTAGGTACATATTTTCGATGTAGCTATATAAAACCCATCTGATTTCAAAGTATAAAATAAAAAAATACTGTTTTTGTCTGTAAAACAAAAGTTTCAGAAAATATGAACAGAATGGATGGAGGCAGATGGAGGTTAATAATATTTTTTGTACACAGGACAGCACATCAAGTTAGTCAGTTGAACTGCGAAAATAGCTTTTGTTACGTAGGGCATAAAGACGGTTCAATGTCAACGTGTGTTATTCTGATGTATCGTCGACTATACAATATTCCTTGGATGTTAGTCAAAATAAGTCTGTAACTCTTTCCAAGTATTCCTTCACAGATGTTTTAATGTTATCATTAAGTTATTTAACTTTCAATTTGTGCGTTTAATTCCCCGGAGAAGAGCTATAAAGTCTTGAATAATTTTAATTATGTCGTTATGAGTAGGTTTCATCGAAAGTTTTAGAGAGGTAGAAGGGTCTTGGTATAATTTTACGTCATACATTTAATGTTTTTAAATAATAAACTAAATGAAAGTCATAAAAGTTATTGAAATTTCTTTAACAACGCCCGGAAAATGAGACACAGTAGATATTCTATTGTTATACGGCCGCATGCAGCCGCTCGGGCGTTGATAATTTAAATGACTTAAGTAACCTACTAGATTTTTTAAATTTCATTAATCTATTTATGGATTGCATCAAGACCTTCGTGCTTATAAACAACGAATAAGTTTATCTATATTTAAAATATTGGCCCCTAACGGATTTTTCCAACAAACAACGATTTATCGTGAAAACTCATCAATGTCGATTTAACTTTTCAGTTTTCAATCAATTTATCAATAAAAAATGTAAATAACGGTTACCACGTTCACTCATTTGTTTTCACTTGCCAAATATCAGAATGCAAACAAATATGTAAAGTCTGTTTAGATATTTTGATAAGATAAACAGTGTGGGCAGTAATTGGACACGTCTATTTTAAAATTTTCCAGTATTTTCTGATTACTAATCCAAAAAATATAAACAAGAAGTATGTATCTAAATAACTAGATAATTAATAAGACTTGAACGCATACACTATTTTTGGGCACCAATCACCAGTAGGTGATTTTGTCACCGTGATTGTTTCGTCACGGTCACATCGCCACGTGTCATCACATAGCTATTTGTCTTTATGTATATGTCACATTTTCCCAAACACGACAATAGAAGGTAGATAAATTTATCTGTTTCTCCTTATTTGCACGAACAAAGAAAAATTGCGAAGTTTTAAGACACAGAAACTTTGTTCGAACAAGACTTAAACCAAACAATTAACAGTTAAAAATCGCTATGAATACTCTCCAACTTGTTAACATAAAGTCAACTCCCCGGAGGTCGGTATAGATCACTTTGGGAGTTCGTACGGACGAATATGGCGAATACGCTACAGAGAGCCCTATAGCCATAGACGAATACGAACGAATGCCAAAAAACACTAGTGCGCGTTAACTCTTAACTTTCTTCCTTAAATTTGAGATTTTAGCATTCGCAATGCTATTTTTATACAATATTAAATGATATTCTAGAAAAATACGACTCGCACCAGATCATATTCTCGGACGGGAATCGAACCCGCGACCTTTGAATGTCTGGTCCAATGCTCTTACCACTGAGCTACCGAGTTACTAGTGGCATTATCAAATTTTTTCTCGTAAGTATCCCACTAGTACGCTGCAAGCCAGCGTTATTTCAAAAATGTAAGGAATTACGGTAAAACAACTATATAATTTTTGAATTTTGATATTTTAGCATTCACAATGTTATTTTTATACAATACTTAGAGAGAAAAAAAACTTTTTTCATTGTTTTTTTTTTTAATGAAAAGTTTCGTCATTTTATAAGCAAAGAGATTGGTTCACCAAGGCGTTTTACATAGCTTGAATGGTAAAGTGTACTTTACAATTACAGCATTTACCCTATGAATTGTAAAGTGATTTGAAAATGGAACGTTCTATCTAAATTCTAAACAATGCACTGTGTTGCACATGCCAACTTACAAAGTAAATCCTCGTTACCGAGCAGTATGATGCAAAGGTTTTTTAAAACCTCCTTACCAACCTTGTATCATAAACTACTATTAAAACGTTTCAACGTTTTCAACCTTAAATGAATTAAAAATATTTTCAGTAACAATTAACTTCATTAGTTCTGTTCACCTCACGCACGTGTGGTCCGAACAACAATTAGCTGTAACGTCGGAACGAGATCAAAGCTCTCTGTCACATGTGCTGAAACTTTTGTGTTCACTCCATCGGAAGACAATATAGGCACGGGACTGAAATTACGTCCTCGCTCGTAGTTTTTTTTTATTAAAGGCTTTTTATTTGAAGGGTTTCGTCTGCTTATTATTTATTTAGAAATATTTTTTTATTACTATTTTTTATTATTACTAATTCTAAAGATTGATATGACTATGAACTTTACAGGATAGAAACGAATAAAATAATCGCGCGTGACTTGTATGATTAGAATTATACTTACAGCTGGCAATGAATAATGTAACTTATTGTAATGTGAATACGTTCTATTCTCCAGGTGCGGCCAAGCTGCTTACGCATGTACCCCGTTCGTCTTGAAGAAACTTCAACAGTTATACGGCAGAGTGCTAATTCGGACCCTATCCATTTCTACAGCGAACATTCGTTCGTCGAACGAACGATAAAACCGTCACAAAGCTGTGAAGTCTTCATCTTACATACGCCTCATCGTATGTCACAGTCGACACTACATTCTTAGAGTGTAAAAAAATTTACTAAGTGTTTGGAACAGTGTTGAGGAAGTTTTACAATATGTTGTGAGAATTGGACTGTGTACGTGTGTAACCTACACATATGTTTTTTAACTATATTAAGTACCTAAGTGTAAATAAACTAATGTTTGGTGAAATAAATATCGTCACGAACTTAAATTTTGATTTTTGCCTCTCGAACTTTCGCAGAAATATGTCCAACGAAGTCAGTCTTTTTATCGGTCCCTTAAGATTTCCTTTTCAAATTAAAAAAGACCTCTTTCTGCCACATCGGCGCGGACGCATCCACAGTTACATCTGCTATGATTAATATTTTGACATATACCTATCTTTCGATGAGGTTAAGTAAAATTGACATTGCTTGCTACTAAATTAATATTCTTCCTTAATCTATCTGTTATAATCATAAAATTTTCTGATTGAAATATTCTTTGGCTAGACTCACTGGCATCTTGGTGTATTCTGTAAGCCTGTAAGTGTGTATTTATAGATAAATAAATAATAAAAATTCTAACGATGTGTAGAGAACGCTTTAGAAATACATAGATTTGTATCTCCTAGTTAGTCTCTTGGTCTCTACTCAAACCAATTTACCATTCCTATTATTAAATGGTATTGATTTAGATACTATAAAGAAAGGATAACAATCTGGTGTCTGAAATAGAGATTTTATTATTTCAGAGGGTTTGGTTAAGTAACATAATTTATTTTGTCTGCGAAAATCCACAAGTTCCCATGACTATAGTTAGGTTAATTTAGAGAAAGGTTTTGCCGATGAAAGGCAGAAGCTAAGGTCTCGAGCGAGGTAAGGAATATATTTTATGTAAGTATAGTCGACCCAATTGAATCAAAATTGAATTGCATTAATTTTATTATAGTCATTTAAATACAAGTAAGTTGAAATTCGCTTAAACATACATTTCCTTGGTAACTAATTTTTTATCATTAAATTTTGATTTTTCGCATTCACAATGCTATTTTTATATTAAGATAAATAATATTAGAAAAAATACTAGAAAAAATTAAAATTTAATAATTATATAGCTGTTTCATCTTTATCGATTTTCAAAACATCTGGAAAGATGTTTCTTACGAATGTGGGGGTATTTCCTCACATTGATGAAATTGCGCTGGCTTGCAGCGAAGAAGTTAAAAGTACTAGAAAATTTCGCCGCTCCCACTAGCGACTCGGTAGCATAATTGGTCAGTGCATTGGGCCGGAATCCCAAAAGTGCGGGTTCGAGTCCCGTCTGAGGTGCTACGGGTGAGTCGATTTTTTCTAATATTATTTATCTTAATTTTTTATCATTAGATTAGACTCAGAAACACCAGACAGTGTGGATCTTAAAGTAAGCTTTCATATTGATAAGTACTAATTTACCACTTTGTTTTAGTTAAATAAGCTAATATCACAACTCTACACGTTCTTTATTTTTGTTCCAGGTTTGATTATTGTGTGGTACTCTGCCGCAGAGCCACCACTTTAGAAATCGATCATTTATATCTTAAAATGACGTTCGTTAAACGTACATGCTGTACATGTGCTTGTTATCGCTGTACATGTACGAGGTTACAAAATAATAAGCATTGACTGTGGCTCTGCCAGGGAGTATACTCTCCAGCAGAGCCACCTAAAATACCAGCTCAGGGATGTTTAAAGCTGCCGTTTTTTCATGAAATCTGCTGTACGAACTCTGTGAATCGTGTACGAGTTGAAAAATATCACTAAAAGACAGTGGTTTTATTTCTTTTAACATAACTAAAATTTTCATAAAAAGCGCCGTTATTTTATGTCAGCAGGTTATTATCTAGACATTTCTTTCTAGAATGCCTCTCATTTTAATTAAAATCAAATTACATATTTCGAGCAAAATACCTAAACATTTGTAATAGAAAGAGCATCATGTGCTTTTGGCATACCTAACCTACCTGTCCACCATTTTGAAAAAAAAAAATCGTTTTTGGAGGCCTGTGATAAAAGTGGTGTCAATCGATATAATAATAATAATAATGATTTTGTTTATCATATTCAAACTCGAATATCTCAGTAAGTATATCACCTGCGAGATTTTTTCACTTATTACTTTTTGTTTGTAATTACTTATTCTATCGATTGACACTACTTTTAGCACAGGCCTCCAAAACCGACTTTTTTCAAAATGGCGGACAGGTAGGTATGCCAGTCTTCATACATAAATGACCGATGGCTTTTTCCCTTTGGGGTAAATAAAAAGTTTGGGATATAAAATTTACCCCAAAAAGAAGTTACTTAAGTCGGTACAGCAATGATAAGGGGCGACGTAACTCAGACATCCATGGACCAAAAATAAAACCTATGGGCGCCGTTAATATAAAAAGAAAGTGTCCATGAATCGAAGTGAATTGAAGTCGGGTGGGCTTTAAGATTTAACACATAAAATTGAAAAACATAGCTGACCCAAAATAACGGCGCTTTTTATGAAAACTTTAGTTATGTTAAAAGAAATAAAACCACTATCTTTTAGTGATATTTTTCAACTCGTACACGATTCACAGAGTTCGTACAGCAGATTTCATGAAAAAACGACAGCTTTAAACATCCCTGAGCTCGTATTTTAGGTGGCTCTGCTGGAGAGTATACTCCCTGGCAGAGCCACAATCAATGCTTATTATTTTGTAACCTCGTACATGTACAGCGATAACAAGCACATGTACAGCATGTACGTTTAACGAACGTCATTTTAAGATATAAATGATCGATTTCTAAAGTGGTGGCTCTGCGGCAGAGCACCACACTGATTATTGGCATTTTCGGTGCATGAGATGTAACAACGTTATACAGTATTTATGTAGAAACTCAAGGTGTGATTTGGTACTTTCAATTACTGAAAGCAAGAAGTAATATTCAAACTATCAGTTACGCATATGAATATTAATATAACACGTCTATTGAAGTCGGGTGGGGCGGGAGGACCATCTTTTCTTTTTCTAATTCTAAAAGTCCCACGCGACTTGTGTGTGTGTGTGTGTGTGTGTAAAAGTGCTTCTACTGAAGCACGTTGCGCGTTTTGTTTAAAAAGAAAACAGGATAATCATTAAATTATATTTAAATAGGTATAGATTTTACAATAACATTATTTATATACAGGTATAAGTATTATATTATTAGGCATGGCAAAAATTAATGACTAGAAAAATAAAGTACAATACAATTAGCTGTTTTAAGGTTGTGTTATTTTTACTTATAATTTTTAAAAGAGAGCAATTAATTTACACTTCAATAAGCAAACAAAATACAATTTTTACGTTAAGGTCCCTTGTTTTCAACATTTTCATAGTACTTTCAAGTAGTATCTATTAGTATTTTAATATATCTTTTATAAACTTTTGCCACTCATAAATTATTCATAATCTAAGTAAAATACATCATATCATTTTTTTATGAGATAGGCAATTGTTTGACCGCTATCGCCAGTACGGTGGTAAGCAATGATGCGACTTACGACGCGACTTGAAGGCCCCCAGATTGTACGGAGAGAACTTCAATTAACTTAAAATTAACAAAATCAGACATAGGATATTGTTGGACTACAAAATATTCATAGTTATTCTATCAACGAAAATATGAAAAAAGCCGGCTTTGAGTCGCGGTAGTGACAAAAAGAGCTTATCATAAAAAAAAAACTTTATGAACAAAATACTTGCTCTCTGTGAGGTCCAGCCGCCACAAATATACAATGAAAAGAAAAGATTATAAAAACTTCGTGTTTGTATAATTAATTTTAAAATTTAAACTTCATTTTTAAAGAGTATTTAACTAGGTCTTGTATTAGCTAACATAAAATGGCAAATTCAATTTATCTTTAGTATTTGAATAATGAGGTGATAATAACAAAGTTCTGTAAAATAGGTAAGGGTTCAAAGATTAATATTTAAATCTTAGATAGAGTTTTGCTAAGGCCTATGCACATGACTATTTTAAAAACGAGCAGGTAACACTCATCCCTACATAATTATACCTAATGCCCCGCACCTCACCTGTTTCCCTGTCAACTCGACCACGACCGAGTTATCACAATAAAGTGGTAGCAGTTTTGGTAGTTATTTCGCCGCAGTCGTCTTGGCCGTCGTCAGGTCCAGCCTTCATTTTTTACCTTTTTCCATGAGTCCAGCTTCAGCTCCGTCCGTCTTGTTTGTATATCATCTGTCATAGTCCGTAGCCAGTCAGTCATCACTATCAGTCAGTCGAAGGAAGCTGGACTCTCCAACCGTAGTAATGAATGTCTGCTAGCTCAAAAAACTTCGTGTGCATATGCTCTTAGAATAGGAATAATGTGTAAACTGTTTATTATATGGTCAGTCTGGATGTCTAGTTCGGCATTGGGGAAACTGATCTCCTGGCCTGCAGTGCTCTGTTGTTGCAGTAATTTCTGATGTCGTCAATAGGCTGCATGAGGAAGACTGGCACGTCGTCATCACGTTTCTGGAACCAATTTAGAATTATTCTACTAAATATAAATCATATACCTTATCTACTATTATAAATGTGATAGTTTGGATGTTTGTCATTCAATTCAAAAGCGATTCAAGGGATTTGGATAAAATTTGGCACACAATTGGCTTATAGTCTAGTTAATAGGAATACATAGGAAACCGGTCAAAGGTTCCCTAAGAATTTTCTGAAAGTCCACACAGGTGGAAGATAGTATTAGAATATTTCTTATTCTTATCTACGTTGACTTGTACGGAACTCATGTTCTCCAAACTTTTTGTCATACTATTCGGGTTGGTGTAGTGTAGACTCGCCATATTCGTCTAAATATTTGTTGATCAAACCATCAAAAGTACTCCCTCCAGAGATAATAAGTAGAGTGTTTGTGTATTTTGCGTTTTGCCTTGTTCGTGCCAACAAGGCAAAAAATTGCAAATACATGAATACGAATGGCCACGTGAAGTGCTGATATCAGAGATCTTTTTTTAATAATATGTATTTTTTGTGTGTGTTGGCGAATCAACCACTAATGACGAATTTTATCGACAGAACATTTTTTGTCTTGACATACCAAAAAAAGGATCATAATATTACATACCTGGAATAATACTTCTCCCTCGAAATATGTCAGTTGATGTTTTCTAGACCGTAGAAGAATTCCCACGAGTTTGTCCGAAATCACTGTGTATATCTGAAAAAAGAAAAGTAAATTATTATTATTATGACATTATGAGCAGCCTTTTTTCTTTAGTCATCCCGAAGGTGTCGAAATGTCGAGAAAACAAAAAACCAATAAAGCCGAACCAAAAAAATTCTAAAATAACACCTGAATTAATAATATGCGCGCTTTAAAAGTGTTTTGTTTCTAAAGAAAATTTAGTTTTTTTTTACTAGAAAAGAACTCGTCTTCAATCCTATCTGAGTGGTTGGAAATATACAACAAAAGTAATAACACAAAAAAAAACTTATAAATAAACGCTTTAAGGTTGTCAACCCCTTGAAGTTAATATTTTAAGAAACAAAAGAAAATTACAAATATCGCAGAACGTTTCTAAGAAAACGAGCAATTTTAATTTAATTCAAAACTGCTTTGAAGACCTAAGTTCGTTGGCACAAAACGCGAAGATTATAATGAAACCTAGACCGAAGAGGAATCTAGTGAAAATCAAAGGGAACAAATTAAATGATAGATTATAGTAAATACTGAATTATTAACTGAATAAGGATTGGGATCGGTTTGTGAACTGAATTTAAGAGGCCCTCATGAAATGTGCGAGCGAGAGCGCGGAAAATCGTATAACCATCAGCCATTTTTAATGTCCCCACTGCTGGGGCACAGCTTATGGGTGGATAAGAAGGATGGGCTATTATAACCCTCCACGCGGCCCTCCATGTATCAACGACTGCAAATGCACCCGGGACCAACGGCTTAACGTGCCTTCCGAAGCACGGAGGAGCTGGAGATAATAAATTTGCGGTCACCCATCCCACCGACTCTTGCGAATGTTGCTTAACCTCCGCAATCGCTGGTCCAGGCGCTATACCACTGCACCACTCCTCATCGTATCGTATACCACCTCTTGATTCGTTTCTTTTTTGTGAAGCAAGCTGTTGCACTGCTTATAACAGCAAAGAAGGTAATTTATTTTAACCTAAATGACTGCAAATCCCAAAATCACTTCAAAGTTGCCAATACAGAGTAAATAAATTTTAGAGATTTCTAATTTGGTGAACGAATCTTCATGATAACTTTATACAATCTTAGGTATATCTTATACAATAGAAAATGCGTGGGGCTGGCCAAACAACGGACAGAAATCCTCACAGAGGTGAGGTCGCTCCTAGAAGCCTGTGAACGCACTAGGAGGCTTCTGCGCTTCTGGAAGGAGCTGGGATGGCTCGATTAGCGATACCGATGCTATGAGGTTTCATGCATAATGGACCAAATTGGTCTAAATGCGGAGAAAAGTGCCCATCACCAATACCAATACCAAAATACAATAGAAAATTAACGACAAATACACAATTAAAACGATAATACCATGTTGTATTTTACTGTTCCATCTTTATATAGTTGAGGTCAAAAAGATAGTATTAAAAGATAGTTACGAGTAAAATGCAAATTTCGAAGTATTGTCCAATGTTTGCGTCTCGAGAATATTCGAAAACTGGTCTTAATTCAAACACGTGTACATAATTATTAAAATAAAATAACAACGAGTTTATCTATTAAGAATTTTGATACTGCCTTTAATTATATTTTACTTTACAAACCCTATACTACTCAATTTAAATTTGTGGTATTAATAAGCTGCAATAAACTGAATACGTAAATATTTATATTTGGATGACGTCTATCGATGTGTTGTGTTGACGAACCGAATATTTTGGAAGTTGAATATTTTGGGAGTTCATAAAAAGAAGAGTAAAAATCCGGGAAAAATAATCAAAACATATCAATGGCTGATTATTCGAAAACTCCACATCAGAGGAATGCATGAAGAGCGAGTACCGAGGGAATGGTCCACCGAAATAAAGTCAACAGTAGAGTAATTTGGAAAAAATCGCAGTTTTCAATACGAGCTATACTTTATTTTAATAATTAAACACATTCAACTGCACTTAACGTGCTATCTTTATTGACAATAAAGCTCTACAAATGTTGTGGGATAAAACGTAGATTATTCCCGTGGTAATATTTTAAATCAATTTCGGTTTTTATCAACTTATTTATTGTAAATAATTGACGATTTAAAATGATTATTATGTGAGCTTATTTCAATAAAGAATTTCATTCATTCATTCATATCAATATTACCTGTTAAGTACCAACATTATTGAGAACAAAGTTCACTTCCACGGTATGGCATTGGAATACTTTCTTATGTTCTAGTTCTTTCAGTGTTTTGATTGATTAAGATAAGTGCGAAAGCAAGCCTTATCACCTTATGTTACACCATGGATGCACAGACTTATTAAGACTAGGGGCCACTCGGGAAAATTATGAACTGATGGTGGGCCACCAGAAGTATAGGTAATTAAAGACAATGAAAAATTGATAATAATGTATTCAAATTGAAAAAGAATTTATTAATTTGAAGCGTGGCACTGCATAGTGCTTACAATCTTTTTTATATTTGGCTCAAATTTACTTGTAGCAACACGTAAAACTGCTTCCAAACTTTCATTTGCAAGGCGGTTTCGATTTTTTGTTTTATTATTATTTAGGATTGAAAAGGTTTGTTCACATATATAGGTAGAACCAAATAAGCTTGCACATTTCAGAGCGTTTATGCGCAACTCTTTGTACGTATTTTTATCAATGCAGCGGTAAAAGTTCAGCAAGTCTCCTTCGTTGAATTTGTTGCGTAAATCTTGGTCGTTCTGAATGTCGATAATTTCTAACTGCATTAACTCTGGCGCATTTTCAACTGAAATCGTGAAAGGATTGCTAAATATGTCCAACAGAGGTTTCACTGTTTTAAACTCCGAAAATCTGTCTTGAAAAGATTGAATCAAAATATCTAGCTTTTTTACATAACTGAAATTAATAGCAGTTTTTTTGAATTTTTCAGCCATTTTCTTATAATTCGGAAAATGATTGTAATTTCCAGAATTCAATTGCGATCTGAAAAGTGTCAGCTTGCATTGAAAGGATGATACATGTGCGTAGAGCTGGGATATCAGTTGATTTTTGCCTTGAAGCCGTGTGTTCAAGACATTCAAATGATTTGTAATGTCAACTAAAAAAGCCAAATCACACAACCAATCAGGACTTTTAAGTTCCGGGACGTCCCTTTGCTTTTCCGCCAGAAAAATATCAATTTCTTCTATTAAATTTAAAAATCGTTCCAGTGTCAATCCACGACTTAGCCACCTTACTTCTGTATAATACAGTAAATCTCCATGTTCGCATTCAATGTCATCAAGGAATTGTTTGAATTGCCTGTGATTGAGTCCTCGTGATTTTATGAAATTCACAGTCGAAACTACCACTTTCATGACATTTTCAAATTCAATTTTTTTAGAACAGAGGGCTTCTTGGTGTATAATGCAGTGAAACTGCATGAGATCTTCAGCGTTTAAGTTTTTTTCTTGCAAATGCTTTTTCAACAAAGTAACTAGCCCAGAATTGACACCAATCATCGAAGGAGCACCGTCAGTCGAAACTCCCGATAATTTCGATAAGTCCAAATCAGTTTTTGAACACTCGTCCAAAAGTACATTGAGTATATCAACTCCTCTGGTTTGACCTTTCAATGAACACATTCCTAATAACTCTTCGAAGACTTCAAAATCTTGAGTAACACCTCGTATGAATATAAGAAGTTGAGCTGTGGAACTAATATCAGTGGATTCGTCGAGTGCTAATGAAAAAAAATCAATTATCTTAGTTTTTTCATTTAATTGTTCCGCAATATTATCTGACAAAGACATAATTCGTCTTTGGATGGTCATACGATTCAGTTGAATTTTCTCAAACTTTTTTGCTGCTTCTGGACACATTTTCTTAGCGGCAATTTCTATGCATTCTTTTACAAAATCCCCATCATTGAAGGGGCGACTCCGCTTTGCTATCATTCGAGAAATTTCATAACTAACTTCTGTAGCTGTTTCTGTATCTTGAATGGGTTTTGTAAACATAGCTTGTTGACCAATAAGCTCCCGTTTTAAAGACAAAACTTTTTGCTTTCTTAATTCGCCTGTAAACTTCGTAAAAGTAGGATGCTGCGTTTCATAGTGCCTTTTTACATTATATTCCTTTGCAATCGCAACAGAATTCTTGCAAATTAAACAAACGACTTTGTTATGCGACCATACAAAAAAGTATTTCTCAGTCCAAATTTCTTGAAACTGCCGATTTTCATCTTTAACCTTACGTTTTTTACTAGTTCCTGGCATGTCCATGTTGCGTTTTAATCCTGACTAGGATTACCACAGCACCTAAAACCAATTACAGTTCCTAATTAATTACCAAAAATAATTGATAAAATATGTAGATAAAATTAATAACAGTTTTACTTACGATTTCACAACACAATTATACACGGCACTTGACGGGAAATCTACGTTGAATGTGGATCAAAATATATTATAATTATGACACCGGCTAGTCGAGTTAAAATCTACACTAGAACTAACGACACTTTACTCAAATTAAAACCGAACTGTCGGTCGCTGCGGTTAGCGTGGCTTTTATACCACGCGCATAGAGTCGAAAACTGTCTGGAGAAATCTCGAAACCGACTCTGGAAGCTTCGTGTATCTACCTACGCGAGCTATCGGGAATTTGGGACTATTGCTATCTCGCTCTCTCGAACAGTATAACGCGGCGCGCTTCCTCAAGAAAACGAATTTAACCGAGATCAGCACGAACATTACCGACCGCTGTTACCGACGCATGCACGGCGCACCGATAAGATTGATAGAGCGCGCGCGCGAGATTCAAATTACTTTTCGAACATTTGTTATTGGTTTTATTCTGGAATAGAACTCAATATTTTCGAATGTACGAGAGTATTATTTTTGCTGTCGGCGGGCCAACAGTATTCGACCGGCGGGCCGCATGCGGCCCGCGGGCCGTAGTCTGTGCATCCCTGTGTTACACCTAAATAAATATTAATATGTAGGCATAATTTTAGTTACATTCGTAAATTGTTATACTGTCATTTATTAATACGGTAGACAGACAGACAACATTTTCTGTTTAAAAAACGTCGGCTTAAATGAGAAAACAATAATATAGTGTTTCATGGGCATTGAATATCTGCCAAATTTCACTCGGCATCATTATCATTTTTACAATGGTATTCTGTATAAGTATACCATTTTTTAAGACCTATAGAAAATCCAACTTTAGCGTACCATTAAGAAAGTAAACCATTTTTCAAGACCTAAAGAAAATCCAACTTTTTTTCTTAGTAATAAACTTTTTTTTACTAGACTGCTAAATATCTTTTAAAATAACGTAGTACTTATGTATGATGTATGGTATTAGTAGTTTATGATACAAGGTTGTAAAGGTAAAAAACCGTAAACAAAAACGCACGGCGTGCGGTAAAATCAACTTACCGCACGTTGTACTGTCGTCGAAAACACACATTTTCGAGCAACTGTTATTGAAATAGTAGTTTACACTCCGAGTGAAGACCGGTGGCGTAGGTATATTGCCGGTTTTGTAACAAATGTGTCAAAGAGGTAATTTTCAAAAGCATCAACGAACTTTACATTCGCCAAGGTTGGGGTGACGTGCGGAGCCGGTGTAAGAAGGTTCAACTTTTTTTTTTATAATATTAGTTATCAACATTGTTTTTGATACCTACAAATTCCGTAAGAATATCAATCATCGCATTCCAAGTGCATCGTTAAACCAATTCCAAATTTAATTTCTTGGCTGTGACAGACGATTACAAGGAATGTCCCGTGACGTCACTACCGCCGCAATCGCAAGTCCGGCCGGGGATATGATAAATTACCTCCTGTTTATATTGAGTCCGAAAACTCAATCGATTTATAAAAACCACTCGCGTGTGGACACCCCACTTGGTGAAATATATGATGACAGTGATGACACTTTAATCTTTGATTATTTATATGTCTCGATAGGCGGGTCGAAGCTACGAACGCGTCGAAAAAATATCAACCAACAGTTGGCTGAAAAACACACACACACATTGCAAGTAATGTGACGCAGCCATAGTTTTTATTACAATACTCTTTGGACGCAGTGATGCTAAAAATCAATAAAAATATTCATAGAATATTTTTAGCGAGAACTTTAAATATTCACCTACCTGTTGCCGTTATCAATATCAAGCAAAAACCAGCAAACAAAATCACGTTTGTTGTATGGGAGCCCCCTTAAATATTTATTTTATTCTGTTTTTTAGTATTTGTTGTTGTAGCGGCAGAAATACATCATCTGTGAAAATTTCAACTGTCTAACTATCACGGTTCATGAGATACAGCCTGGTGACAGACGGACAGACAGATAGACGGACGGACAGCGGAGTCTTAGTAATAGGGTCTCGTTTTACCCTTGGCTACGAAACCCTAAAAAGCTGGCCTGTTTGGTTTAGTACGTCAAAAGTGCAACAGTATCTAGACATATAAATAATCTAAGACTTTAATATTTAGTTCGGAGGAAATGTCTGTCAGTAAAATTTCTTAGATAATAATGAATAAGAAGAAATTTTGAGCGTTATTAATTTTAGTTTTTTAGTGATGACAATTTTATTTGATGTCCTTGGCTCGGCAACAGTATATAGTGTCATTTTATATTCCGGGTTCCCCGTAAAGTCAGAAAACAAATGATTCTTACTAACAAGTTGTCTTTGGTATTGTGAAAAGAGAAATGTATGTTGCTTACTCCCGTAAAAATATATGCAGGATGCACCGCCCGCTCGCCCGCAAAAAATGCACATGCACACCACAAAAATATCAGTGTGCAATACCTGTATTTAGAAAGACAGCGACACACCTTGCACCTTCACCAATTAGACTACTCTACACGTGTTTCGCCCCAACCCGGAGCATCCTCAGGAGTTAGAGCGTGCGTGTTGGTTTACGAACACGCACGATAACATAATCAATCAAGAATACAAACAATTTTTCTTAAATTATTTATGGTTAAAGCAAATTTGGAATGGCACACAGATATTTTATAGCCTGGATTAAAACATAGGATACTTTTATCCCGGTCAAAAGTCCCATAGAGATATTCCGAATGTCCGCGCGGACGAAGTCGCGGGCGAAAGCTAGTCCTTTAATATAGAGTTAGACAACAAAATATCGGGTTCTAATGGATCAATAATTCAAATTAAGTTAAGTTCAATGGGCTAAAATTTATGGAAATTATTAATATTATTTTGTTTGATTTATCAAGCTTTTAAGCTTTTAAGCTTGTTTTTTGTGTATCGGCGAAGAGGCTTCGCGGCATTGAAAATTATATCTTTAATTCTCTTTGTTTATAATTTAATTTTGTTATTTTTATTATGTAGGTTCAGGATTAATTTTTCAATCCAACGAGTTTAAAACTAAAGTCTAAATATTCTCAATAAATTGAAAGAAGCTTAAAATTTAAGCCCTTTTAATCGCGAATATATTGTATTGTACAAGGAAAGTATATTGGCCAAATCGGTATAAACATAAGTTAACAAGAAGAACAAAAACACTTTTAAGCCATGAGTAAGTAACAGACTTGTGAATAAAAAAATATTAGATTTCACGTTTATCGTGCTTTCATTCAACACTGAATACTTACTTATACCTAAAAGGTATGTAATCTTATGGCCACTTTTGAGTTTGTTCCAATTGGGGTTTTAAGTTTGAATGACATTAATTTACGTCGTATCTACTTTAGAAAAAATTTGAAATATTTTGTTTAAAATTGAATCTGCATTATATTGAGAATGAATCAAAAGTCACACGTATTCATTTTGAAACCTCGATTCAAAGAAATTAAAAAGAACATTGTTTAAAATTCTATCCCGACTGAAATTCCGTCCAAGGACGAACGCATGCCGGATCGTTCAAAATACCGTTTTGCTCATTAAATAAATCACATAGTCTGGCTCTGAATATAATTCGTTAGTCTTTAGCAAATCTGACTGACTCCGACCGAGCACATATTTAATTCTTTGTGGACGGCGAACACTCGTGACTCAAACTTTTTAAAGATTTATACACGTGTTTGACGACCTCGTTGGTCGAGTGGCTTTGTACACCGGTTTTCAAGTTGTCGCCATCTCTGAGGTCCCGGGTTCGATCCCCGGTTGGGTCAATTTAGAAAACGAACTTTTCTATATCTCGGGTCTGGGTGTTTGTGATACCACCGTTGTCTCTGATTTCCATAACACAAGTGCGTTAGCTACTTACTTTGGAATCGGAGCAATGTATGTGATGTTGTCAAATATTTATTTATTTATTTATTTCACTCACTGAAAAGACAATGAATTGCTTAAAATATAACTTTTTATTCACGATCCAAACTAAAAGATGTGTTCACTCCATGAAACTGAGGAACATAAGTCGAAATAGTGGTCGCCCGCGACTTCTTCTTCCGTTAAAAATTGAAAAGGAGGTTCTCAATTCAATAGTATGTTTTCCAAAAATCCTTTCTTAGTGCTCGCCTACGTTAATAAAGCGCCCTGATATGTCAGTCTGTCATTCAGTAAGTTTCTCTTTCTGTATAAGTTTTCATATTCAGCCACTGACACAATTATAATGAAATGTAACAACAGGTTGAAGCCTGTAATAGGGGACAAAGGCTGCTTTTTATCCGGGAAATAGGACTTTTCTAAATATAATCCGTTTATATAATAATGTATTATGAGCATTATACAAACTTTTTCACAGAAAAGTTGTTGTATAACGGTGGTATAACCTTTTATCTAATAAATACTTTCCTGTGGACAAAAAAAGTTTTGTCTAAAGGTTGTCCTTTACAGACGCAATTGTAAAAAAGAATTAAGATGCTTATTCATGACAAATCACTAATATACGTAGAAAGACATCATAGTATCATGTTATTGGCACTCGATTCTTATAAAAATATATTTAATCAACATAAATGCGACTCTACTCGATCGAAATAAAGGTCAATATTGCAATCAGGTCATACATAAGAGTGGAGACAAAAGACAGATGATAAATACATTTTCAGTTGGAGTTTTAGCGGCCATAAACTCTGATGTTTAAAGACGTATAACGCGACTAAGGTGTGCCAAGTTATCATAAATATTGTTAACGATCACATTTGTGTCAAGAGAGAAACGGATAACTGGATCATTGACAATTCACCTACATTTAAAGATCACCGCTGCAATAGTTATTCCTTCTTGAAAGAATAAGTTGCGTATCACCTTTGTTTTAACTGTTTTTTATTTGCCTTACTTACATATTTACCCTACTTTTTGAAGTTGCTTTCGTACTAACATAGGTTGGTGATAGAAATCGCTACATCTTGTAACAAACACTACACTTCGATGGTTCGTCAAGATCATCAAGAGATTTATTTTTGTGTAGTGCCAAACGACCTCGCTGTGACATCAGAATGGGCGTAATGACTAAGGAACAATGTTGACTACTGTTTTACGTAAAGTAATTAGGCAGGTGTTAATTTACGGAAGTGACGCGTTTTGTTTGACAAATTTAGCCACTGAAATGGCATAGGTACACACGACAGCACGTCAAATTAAACAGTGAACTATGAAAAAATATTTTTCCCGTACCAAAATGGCAAAAAGGAACCCTTGTGAATTCTTAAAAATTCGAAGTGAGGCTACTAGTGCATATGGGGTATCATATGAAAGAGCGCTGCTTGCACATTCTCAAACATTTTTTTATTTTTTTAGGCCACATAGTTTTCGACTTTTGATGAAAAATGTAAAAAAAAACACCGTTCCCCCACCCTTATCTCGGAAGTTTACATAGAGAAAAATCAGAAATTATTTATGTGATAGAAGTTTATGTAAAGATTACATGAAAAATAAAACGATTTCTCTGAATAGTAAACTTTTTCAGAATGATGGTACGGAGCCCTCAGTGCGCGAGTCCGACTCGCTCTTGACCGTTTTTTTTATTAGGTACGGAAAAAACGGTCTCAAGGCCTACATGACTGTTTAGTCTGATGTACATGTCTGTACATTGAGATATAAGGGAAAGTAATTCTAATATGCGTGCCAAGAAGAAAGAAGTTTTAACGTAAGCTTTTTATGATTGAAGACTATTAAAAGATAGTCTAGGTATAGCATAGTGGGGTTTTGCCACTGTTTATTCAGCCGAGGCTACTGACGAAATGTCTACGATAAATATTTTGATCATTCTATGCCCAGCGTCTTGGAAAGCTACACGTAAACTTTCGTAATCAAAGACTGAAAGCGTGAAATTTTGAATTAAGAATCAAAATTCTTCTTTCTGTGATACAGCTTGCACTGGGTTTGATGGTGTTATCACATTATAGGTTCCGGGCACTTCCGGGTTTGGTTCTAGTATAGTACTAGTATAAATATGTCAACATAAAGGTGGCCATAATGCTATAACACAGGGAATAGGAAAGTCAGTGACTATGAGACCTCATGGACCTCAAATGACAAATACTCCTTTCGATCACGTTCTGAATTGATCATACACCTTCAGTGAAATTAACTTCCGTTCTAAAGGAAAAGTTCAATGTACTACTTATTACAGAATAGTAGATTTTACAACAAGTGAATAAAAAGGAAATTTAATTCTAATTTCGAGGTACTAAGTTGGATCCCGAGAGTAGCGAAGGATTCTAGATTAGAATCTTGAGCGGAGCGAGGGATACAAGGACCGTGATTAATTTTTTTTTCACGAGTTGTGTACCCTTTTTTTGAGTACCCTAGTTTTTACTATTGACTGCGAGAAAATTAATAGAAGGTATATAGTAACAACATTACAGCAGACCAATCGCTAAGTCATCTATCACCACAGAATACATTTTAACCATGGAACTTTCTTTTTATTTTCTATGGTATAAATGTACTCTATGGCGATCGAAGACTCAGCGATTAGTTTGCGGGAATGCACCCTATAGCTTTTTGGAATAGATTTACTTTTTTTTGTACATAATGCATAATGATGTGCGCTTGTTCCAAATTCAAAATATTTTTCTTCTTCTTTTTTTGTTATGGCAATCTACTTTCCTCTTGGAAGTAATTTTTGCCAGTGTCAAGTATTTCATAGTTCAGTGGTAGATATTGTTAAATTTTTCATTAGAATGCGGGTGCATCGCTTTCCAATGCTGCATGGAGCATTTGGCACCAAGTATATCAAGACAGTTTACTCGGTTAGTTCTGCCGAGGAAGCCACCACTTCAATAAAAGTCTCAGCTTCACACAACCAAGATCGCGCCTATTTCAATTATCCCACATATTGTTCAGTTGCGTAGACACTTGTACCATATAACTGCACCAATTTTAAGACACAATATCCACTATGAATCAATTTGAAAATAATTAAAATAGACACCAAACCGAACTCGACAAAATAGCGCCAAAAACTCCAAAATATTTTTATTCACTGGATTAATAAAATCGCGTATTATTCACTCTTATCGATGATTACACGCACTTTTTCGAGAGGCGATTGTAAATATGTATTATTAATTGTTAGCAGTCTGTTCTTTGTAATATAAAGTAATACCAATAACACTAAATACTACGAAAATGAAAAGTCACAACACCACATCCGAAGTTTAGTTTTTAGAGGGAAATTAATGATTAAAAACTTACCGTAAATAGTTCTCCAAATAAGATGACTTTGGTGGCGTCTTTCAACTCGGGGGGTAATAGACTCTTGCAAGGAGTTTTCCCATATTCATTTATGATTTCACAGAGTTCCTTCATTTCTGTGCACACTCTGGCCTGGGCTTCTGCTCCTCTGTACTCAGTCATTGACCCGGGGATAGGCCTGAGAAGAAATATGAATTATTAAATAAAATAAATAGGTAAATATAAATATTGGACAAAATCATAAACCTACATTGCTCCAATTCCAAAGTAATTACAAGATAATATATATTGGAAATTGCCTGATTTTCCTTTTATTATATTTTGTGCGTGCTTCTTTCACAAGAAAATTAAAAATGAAACATTCAACAGCAATACTACGTGATCTGATTTTCCTTCAACAACAACGATAGCAATGAACGCTATAATATATAAAAACATAATCTTCATAACGAAGATTAGAGAAAAACATTTGTTCGCATGAGCTGTGATAATGCGTGGTATTTCAGGCACGAGACCCTGAGCATTCCACAATATTCAGTTACGTATAAAAGATGATAATATAAATAAACTACGTAAGTATATTGAGGTAGGTTCATTTTGTGTTTTAAAGAACCACATCTTGAAACAATTTCCATAATTTTAACAGTCAAGACATAGACACTACACAAGCAAACGGGCTAAATTTCGCTAGTTTTGGATGAAATATTTTATTTGTGATTCATATTATGAAACATTTAATTGACAAATCATTTTGTCCCTGCCAGTGCGTTTACATATGTGATAAAGTCCGATGTAGGTAAGCACTATTCCTAGACATAAACTTCAAATAAAAATAAATCATATTATTTTGTAGCTATGTTTTTTGTTAATTCGGAATTCAGTCCCTTAGCACGAACAGCTATCGAAAAAAAATAACGCGCGTGAAAACTCGATAGAGTAATTTTCTATGGGAAATTTGTACAGCGCCATCTATCGCCGAAAAGCGAAATGATATTTCCCATTGGGAATTACTCTACCGAGTACTTTTACGCGCGTTTTTTTTCTCGATAGTTGTTCGTGCTAAGGGTACTGATGTTTCATTATTTTAATGTCACTTTATTAAAGTGTTTCAGATCCAAAAAACTGTGTAATCACATTAAAAATCTTTCATCCGAAATCAAAATTAACGCGGATATTTACTTTATAATACAACTGACACGAATATTACATTTACTAGTGATTAGAGGTTGGAATTTTAGAATTTTCAAATAAAAACCAAATGAATAATTGAAGATATTTTCTTGCACGTTTTTCCGAGTTGTCACTAGAATCAAAATTCAAACTTATAAACGTTATCATAATGAAGTTAATTGAGAGAAATTATGACAGCATGACGGACCTGTTAGGAAAAATATTTGATCGCCTTGAAATTGTGACTCTATTCAAGCTAAAATTCACTAAATATCTCTGCATTAAACTCTGCCTTTCCCTCGCGAACTGTTACTTTCCATTGTGTTAATTTGTGTTCAAATTAGGGCAAACATTGTTCGGTTTTCCTGTGAAAACCTTTAAAGCTTTAAAGCTATATTTTGAAGTTAACTCCAAAATATGAGCCAAGATAATAGGAAATAATTTCAGCAGTAACTGAACATTGAAGAATACCTACTTGTTGAATTAAAGTACCTATAAAAATGATTTGATTTACATTGGGTTTGTTAAATTAGTTCCTACTTTCCCATCCACCCACTTATTTAGCTTCCGCTACTTAGAACCTGCTAAAAAAGATAAAAAAATGAATTGAATGCGAAAAATCTAAATTTAATAATTCATTATTATTATTTAAATTCTTATGTCCTACTGCATCTAATTATGTCACGAAGTTAAATGAACATCGTCTTAGTAGTTTTCGGAGTAGGCCCTGCTGATGCTGGTTTGAGAAAAACAACAATAATTTACTTACTTGCCATATTCATCCTTTGAGAATGTGGGTTTGTGGTTTTTGTCAAAGCTGCCACTGAAGGCTGTGACCTTCTGAAGGTCTGTGTGGGTCTGCGCCTTTGTGTCGAAAGCCGATATGAGGTCTGTCAATGACGAACTCTGGAGAAGATAATGTTTTTTATTAGTTCGTGGCGATATTTAAGAGGTGCCTTCCTTCCAGTCACAGTTATGTACGATCGGCTACTCGCATGCTTTACCACTTTGCAGAAAAAATACTGTGCGCGCGTATGAACTATATGTATGTTGATGACGAGGCACAGCGTGCAAGCGATTTTAATCTTAAAAGTGGTAAAGCGGAAGTGTTGTCGATAGTACACTTACGAGCAAGAAAATCAACTCATTTCACTTTATTCTATTAACCAAAAAATCAAGACTAACTAAGCAAAGTAAGCTACAACAATGATATGTATTTTTTATATACAGGATACGTTTTGAAAAGTTTTTATCTCCATTAACACTTTGCATAGATCATGGAAAAGAAAATAGGATGCTCAAAAACATTCATTCCAGTTATGCTATTGTAAAAAAAAATATATCAGAAATGTGTTATTATTATTTATCAGACGTAATGGAACTTTTCACACGCATTCAACGATCAGTCATGTCATCACATCAGTCAGGCACTTAGAAAATAACGTTTTACACAGGTTGTGAATTACTTCAGAACTCTATGTATTTGACAAGTAATTTCATATAAATTCTGTTACATTTTGAAATAGATCAGAAGTTAGTGCCATAAAATAGATTGTGAAACAGGTACTTAATTATGTTTCTTGGTAGTTACCTTAAATTAACTTAAACACCTAGATTGTATTATTTTTTGTTATAAATAAGAGTATAGCTTTTATTTCGCCTACATACTGTTATGCAGTTTTGCGGAGGTTAGTTTTTGAAATTTTTTATCAGTAATAAATAAATTAAAAAAAAAAACATCTTATATACCTAAGTTTAAATGGAAACAAACTTTGAAGGAAAAGGATAAAAACCGGCCAGGTGCATGTCGGATTTCGCACATTTAGGGCTCCGTACCACAGAATATATACTCTAACCGTACTACAAGGGCGGGCTTATTAAGTTAGGTTATAATAGGAAAATGAGGGAATTTGAATGAAATATTCAGATTTATCAATTGATTGGTATTTGATAACATATTCACGATAATAAACATTATCACCAAATTTCAAGTTCATAGGTCAATGGGAAGTTAAAAAATAAATTTATCAAATTTATTGAAAAAAGCTCTCTTCTTCTTGATTCTGAAGCCTTTGTTATTTACATTAAGAGCTCTTAATAATGATACCCCACACGTTTGGTTAAAAACTTTTTTTGCTCGTCCGTGGTTAAAAACATATTTTTTTCAACTCCCTTCACTTGTATTCCCATACAAGTCCCCTTCTAAAAATATCTAGTTTTGGAACGGCAAGACACATTAATCTTTGATGTAAATATGAAGACTGTAACTTAAACGGATTAGTTTAGCTGCTAGAGCTTTGTGACAGACGATGGACGGACAGACGGATACGTGATTGCCAGCAATAGAGCTACGTTTGGCTCCTTCGGGTACATAACCCTAACATGGTTTTTTTTTAAATAAGGGATAAACAGAACCTTCTTTTTTTAAGAACTCTGATGAATCGTGAGACATTTAAAATGCGTAGGAAGGTAACTCATTTTTGTTTTGTTTATGGTCATTCAAATTATTATTATTAATCGAAAGGAATATTTAATACATAAATGCTTGGACGATTCCAGCGCCATCTAGCCCCCAAAGCAAAGCTTGTAATATAGGTGCTAGACAACTGATATACTACTTATACAAGGTGTTACAAAAGTACCCCTAATGCCGAATATGGTGGATAGGGACCATCAAACTGAACAACTTTTACTATGGGACCAACTTTGAAATCGCGAAAAAAATATCAGCTGTTTCATACAAAAATTAATTACGAAAATATGAAATTGTATGAAACAGCTGATTTTTTACGAAAATATATAATATATAATTACGAAAATATCAAATTGTATGAAACACCCAGACCCGTCACAGAAGGTTAAATTCATCAATTCAATTTCTGCCATGCCGGGAATCGAACCCGGGACCTCTTGCGTGGTAGACCAGCATGTTGACCACACCACTGCACCACTCAAGTCGTCAAACGACAAACTGTATTGTTTGAATAGGACAACGCCTATCGGGTTAGCTATTAGTAGCTGTTTTGATCCCGAAGGAATTTGAAACTCTATCGTACTCTACTATCCGTTGTCCGTATTATTTATTATTGACAAACATAATTTGACGACCTCGGTCCCTGAAGGGTGTTTGTTGTCGTTTCTAATTTCCTGTACACAAGTGCTTTAGCTACTAATTTTAGAACCGGAGCAACGCGTATGTTATGTTGTCTACTCAGAATCCGGGAATCAAGTGCCAAACTTGGCATAGCGACTCGATAAATAGAGGTCGTCAAACCATATTTGTCGATTTCAAATGAGAATTGTTGACAACAGAGTTACGTAATCAGGAGGCTGGTGACTAACTGGCGCGACAACGGACGTGACTGATAGGTGATTGAAGGGTGTGATTGAACCCTTAAACAAAGCAGTAGAGTTGAAACTAAATTCTATAACATCTATGATTATTGTATTAGTCGCAATAGCTTTCGTTACGTTCCCTCAAATATGGTTCAGCGAAGCGATGGCTGGTTCATGCGTCATGCTCGTGAACGGATGCTGCCAGTGGAAATAGGTCTGCTTCTGACTATCTATCTTAAAGCATATTACATTGTATAAATTGCATTTTTTGTAACAGCCTTAACTGAATAAATGAATTTTAATTTAGCTTGTACTCTGTAAATTAATTCATTAAGAAATTTTCTAACTAAATAATGTTATTTATTTATTAATCTATGTTAATTGTATTTATGTAAATCAATTTTATGAATGTCATTACATTGGAACAATGTCTGGAAACAATATACATAATTATTTGTAAATATCGTTCCATCTGAATTTTTTTGCGTCCATTTTTCTTGTCAGCTAAAAGACGTCATTATGGGTGCATGGTAGGGTAAAACCATTGACGATAAAAAATGCTTATTATGAGAGCTTATTTGAATAAAGAATTATTCAATTTCGTCGCATTTCTCAACCGATTCTCGTGACATTTTGTGAGCAGGTTTGATAATTATATAGATTTTTTGTGTTGTCTTAGTTTTTCGAAAAAAAAAACAAATTTCAGCCATTTCGAAAAATTTTCAAAAATATCACAAACGCTAGCTCTACAACTCATAAAGCCACTATGTTACATAGCACTTTTTTCATTATTAAGTGAGACACAGTACGCGGTTTGGTTTTAATTTAACGAATCTGGTAAAATTCAATATTCAATGTATAATGAGCTGAAATTAAATAGTACCCCAGATATCCCGGAAATGTGGAATGTAATTCCGAAAATCAGTGATGTTTGGTTGAAAATCAATACAATTAATATTAATGAATGACATATGCTGGAAAAATGATACAGCAGTTTTAAGGTTTTCCATGAAATTATTGCTTGTACTAAGTTGTAAAAACACTGTGAACAAAACATAATAATACCCAATAGAAAACTATAAGTAAATACAATAAATTAAGTATTTTATAAAAAATACACTATATTTAAAAAAACAAACATTCCTACGAACTGAGAACCTCCTCCTTTTTTTGAAGTCGGTTAAAAAGAACAATATGAACGCTCCTGCTCGTAGCCCCCCCCTCTGATCTCATGTTTATATACCTACAGTACCAATGAAAATAGGTAATTCACTTATAGGTATGGGTAATTCTTATCTCTGCGTCGTATGCTACTTAGTGATGCGTGATCTTTATAATTGGATGATATCCATTAAAACTAATTAGAAAAGCGAGCCAAAGATACGGCTTTACGAAATCATGATAAGTCTATGCTCTATCTCATAAAATGAGTAAAGAAGATTTGCGATTTAATCAGTAAGCGAACCAGGAACATCCATAATGTTAGCGACGCGGCAAAACTACAATGTTCAGGGCCGGTGAATTTTTAATTTTCATAATTGTCAGTTTTGTAGAGACTAGATTGTGCTCTCCCTTTTTTGTTGTTAATTTTTTGCTGAAACAAGATGTGCTATTTTTAATTCTCTGTTTTTAATTTTGCTCCGTCGTCTTCACATAATATGAATGGACCACGAATTCGACTAAAACAAAATCGACGATCCGCAAAATTGTTACTGAATTATAACAACACTTGGTACTGACTATGATAAATAAACGGACTTGGCAATGTTTTAGCAGACACTACAAAAATAGCGACAGACTTAGAACAGTGCGATAACGGTACGTGTGACACGACCGAGCTAAAAATACAGGCGTTTGTTCATTTAATACACTATGTATTGTGCTGAAAAACAATGAAAGTATTGGTTTTACATTGTGAGAATGGTTGGTGGGTGATGAAATTGGAAAGGATATGGGAAAAGCCTTTCGGAAAAGATGAAATTGGATTGTGTGAAAGCTTTCTGCTATGTTATTTTCTATATTAAAAATGATGCATGCACTTCGATATTGCATGAAAAAAATGTTAATAATATAATTTTTTTGACAAAGTTTTGAAAAAGTTTCGTATTGTAGTTATTTAGAACATATCGATGTTCGTGTGACATCATAAATTAGGGTTCGCCATTTTGGCCCGATTGGGGCTCGATTTATCTGTTTTAAGTTGAAGCCCGGCAGAGTTTCCGAAGTTCGATGCGTTAGCCGGTACGGCCCCCTGTTATACTAGAACAGCAAAGCAAAGAAATGAAACCGGTAGGTCTGGGGCCAGCCTGATTGGCAGTGAGCAAGACATAAAGCGTGAGCTACCGATGACGATGGTCATCGGTTGTCATAGCGCGGAAAGGTGCTACCATGGCAATCGCGTTTAGGACAGCGTTCAGTTGGTAGGCTTTCTACAAGGTAGAATAATATAATAATAATAATATATAATATTTGACAACATCACATACATTGCTCCGACTCCAAAGTAAGTAGCTAAAGCACTTAATTGTGTTATGGAAATCAGAGACAACGGTGGTATCACAAACACCCAGACCTGAGCTAATATAGAAAAGTTCGTTTTCTAAATTCACCCAACCGGGGATCGAACCCGGGACCTCAAAGATGGCGACACCTTGAAAACCGGTGTACAAATCCACTCGACCACGGAGGTCATCAGAGAATACAAGACAGACAGAGTACAGACAATACGTCAGAAAGAATACAGAGTGTAACTTCTTACCTGAGTCCGTGTTTCCTGGTACTGATAGGTACAATCTGAGGGACTTCAAGTCGCGAGTAGGTACCTATTGTAACTTCTAGGTAAGCGTTCCCCATCGTAGATCGCAGCATCACTTACCACCAGGCACGATATCGCTTAGGCGCTATCTTATCTATCATTAAAAAAGGTGGACCAAAGATCTGGTGAAGGTCGCGAGAAACCACTGGAAGTGGGCACCGATCATCATCATTTGTGATGTTGTCTACCTTTTCATATTTTATGCAAAACATAGTATCTTGTGTTATTGAATTTAATTAAAATAATAAAATAAATTCTTGAAGGTTTCTGAGAATTAAATATATTATCAAATTCTCTACTTTGATGTTATACCCATATGGAAATAATTTGTCATGTTTATAAGCTAGAGTAGATGACCGAAAAAGGGATACTTGCCTAAATTATAAATTCCAGACAGTTTGTCCCAAAACTAAACAGACAAATTACTAAGAACAAATAAATACCGATTATACATTATTTGCTCCTCCCGAGTTTAGGCCCATCGACAGAGGCTTATGCGGGGGCCACACTAAGGCTTAATGGCATTAATTATGGCGCAAATTTTCCTTATGCCTATACACATAAGGTTCATCAAATCGAAAATTCAACGGCGTTGGCCGTTAGTGTGGCCCCAGCATTATACAAAAACTTGTCTAATTCATTTTGGCATATTTTAACGTTATTCCCTAGTGATAGTGACTGGTTTGGAAGTTCTATTATGTACCTATAATAGCTGTTTGGTAACGCCCTTATAAAGCCGAATATGGTAGATAGAGGGTACCATGCATACAACCCTTGAAAATTATTATGAACCCTGAATACCAAAACATTGCTGAGAAACTTTGTTTTTTATTTGTATGTAAAACTTCAAAGTGACAACCCTAGACCATTGTTTTTGATAATCAATCCCATTAATGGGCAAAAGCAAATCACAATTTTGGTCTAGGGTTGCCACTATGCAGTTTATCATAAAAATAAAAATTAAGTTTTCTTAAAATAGTGATTTATAATAATTTTTCGGGGTTGTATGCATGGTAAGGTACCTTACATAAAAAGTGGGGATGAAAAAATGTTTTCTCATCAATCTCATAGTGTGGAGTGTCTTTGGATAGGTATTTCAGTAATATTGTAGGTTTGTGATAAAATATTGTTTTATTCAGGGATCCGTTTGCGAATTATTTAAGCTTTAAAGCGCAAAAAATTGTAATATTTATGTGTCTCCCCCCCTCCCCCCCTACCAGGTAAACAGTAGCTTTTGGAAACGTGAAAAAATCCAGGACAGTAGTACATTATAATGAAGTTAAAATGAAAACTATCACTGCTAGGTAGGTTTTACCAGTTTGGTGGGGGGGGGGGGGACATACCAACTGTCCCCCCAGTCAGGACCAAGCTGGCGGTGGGAGGTGAACCACCGTCGGCCTTGCACGGTCTTGGCAGAATGGGGGGAATGGCCAAACTTACCCGGCCATTCCCCAGCGGAGGAGGCCCGCGAGTGAGAGTCGGGCAGGCCGCGTGTCGTTGGGGTGATTGCCACTCCGGACCCCCACACAGCCCCTGGCTGGCGACATATGCGGCGAGAGGGTAAGTGCCGTAGTTTTTTAGTGGGTATTACCTCCTCCCGAGATCCCATCGAACCACTTGGTTGGGTGGAATCACGGGAGGTAGTCGTGGAGGGAGCCGCAACGCTGAATGTTGCGGTCCCCTCCTGGCGAGCCCCACATACCCCCCTCCCGCTCACCTGCGAGAGGGGAAGCGCGTAAATGCGTTTTTCTACGGCATACAAAAAAACAAAAAAAAAAGTTTTACCAGTTAAAGAGTAATAGTCAATCAACTTACAAAATCAATTTATATTGGAAAAGTTTTCGTAGAACAAATTTCATTGAAAAGTAGGTATTATTTGAGGAGCTCGGTGGCGCAGTGGTATAGCGCCTGGCCCAGCGATTGTGGAGGTTAAGCAACTTTCGCAAGGGTCGGTCATGGGATAGGTGATCAAAAATTTATCATCTCGAGCTCCTCCGTGCTTCGGAAGGCACGTTAAGCCGTTGGTCCCAGCTGCATTTGTAATCGTAAGCACCCACCAAACCGCATTGGGCCCGCGTGGTGGGTCATGGTCCATCCTCCTTATCCACCCATAAGGAAGGCCTGTGCCCCAGTAGTGGGGACATTAAAAATGGCTGATGGTCAGTTAGGTATTATACTTAGTTTTAGCCGTTAGTAGTGTAAAATAGGAAGTAGGTAAGTAAATGTAAGTTTATAGCCATATGATAGGTAATTGTATTGGTACAGAGTAAAGGAATAAGATTTTAGTGATAGTTTTGTTGTCAATAAATATTGATAAACAAAATTTTGAATTCAATTAAGCTAATGAAATTGAAACAAAGAAATAAATTAGCTTAACGGTGAAATTTAAATTATTGGTAAATTTTTAACAATTTTTTTTAATTCCGAATGATGTGGATTTTCAAAATAAAAAAAGACCGGATGTTCAATGATGATAAAAATCTTTAAATTATCGGTGAAGAACATATTTCAACTTACACTGCTCCCTGCAGTGAACTGCTGTTGTCTTCATAATCCATTTCTTGACAGAAATAATCTTACCATCTGCATGCATTTTAGGTTTATTAAAATTGTATTGTTTAATGTTACTTGCAAACTAAGTGTTGTTATACTGTATTCATGATGAAGTTATTTCAATTGATTGTTTTTGATTAAAAACTGACACAAAACAAAAACAAAAACCATCGCTTTTCAAAGGTTGTGTGATTTTTGCTAATCCTTTTGGTACTAACAATAACGGCCTTACCACAAAATATTTTAAAACACTGTTCAACAATGGCCTTACCACAAATGATTTTAAAACACTGTTCAACAAGTGTTTAACTTAGACACTGTTTAAATTTGATGCTGTCACTTAATTGACAATATTGTTTGAGAGAGACGGCATCACATTTAAACACTGTCTAAATTAACAGTGTTTTAAAATCTTTTGTAGTAAGGCCGTGAGTGTTTAACTTAGACCCTGTATAAATGTGATGCTGTCACTTTTTTGACAATATGATTTGAAAGAGATGGCATCACATTTAAACAGTTTAAAAAAAAGTATTTTGTGTAAGGCCGTATCAGTCTAAATTCATATTCATGAACATGCATTCAACATTAAACATTAGAATTTACATAAAAATCAATATGAGCATAAACCATTAAAATATCAAAGTCATTAAGTCACAAACATAAAAGTCCATTCAATTAACGTTTTTTTAACTCGCATGTTATCGATGGTTCAGACGTTTTCGAAAGTAAAATAATTATTTTGGGGTGAATAAGTTATACAAGGTGTTACAAAAGTACCCCTAATGCCGAATATGGTAGATAGGGACCATCAAACTGAACAACTTTTACTATTGAACCAACTCTGAAATCGCGAAAAAAAAATCAGCTGTTTCATACATTTTGATATTTTCGATTTTAATTTTTGTATGAAACAGCTGATTTTTTTTTCGCGATTTCAGAGTTGTTCAGTTTGATGGTCCCTATCTACCATATTCGGCATTAGGGGTACTTTTTTAACACCTTGTATAGGTATGTCCATCGGTCTGACTGAACGATCGATCTACAAAATCATCAGTAACATCCAATAAGTGCTATGATAAAGTTTATCTCATGAAGTGGTATTTAGAAGAATTTAAATGAAGTTTCAAACTTAGATTTGTTCGTAAACATCTTTATGAGTAGTTAAAAAGGTTCAATGATACGACTTATACTCAAATACACAAAGACTTCTTAACTAAAATCTTTGGTTAAGACCTCCTTAACTTTAAGGAAGCTGTCAGTTTTATAGAGTTTCTGTCAAATCTGACATTTTTTTTGAATTTAAGGTGGCCTTAACTTTAAGATTCGTTTGGCCGTTAATAAATTAAAAGATTAATAAGTCGTGTCCATTAAATTGGTTTTGGTAAAAACTACAGACCATTTTCTTGTGGACTGTTCGAGGGTGAGAATTAAATGATTCGTATAAATTCATACAAACGTTTGACGCGTCTCTTTTCAGCTGAAACGAGAAATAATAATATCATTATTAAAAAATAAAATAAGATATTCTCCATTATTATCTATAGCTAATAAAATTAGGGTAATCACCGAAATTACACATCCGTCTTCGAAACTATCCTCGGTTCCACGAATTTAAAATAAAAACCAATTCTAATGCAGTTCGAGTCTTTTTTATTTTATTTTATCATACAAATATAATTATTATTAATTTATTTATATTTATTTATATTATTAATAATATAATAAATATAATTTGTGTTTGTTTTCAAGTCTATCATGAAAACGTATTAATAGCAAATTAAACTTTAGTAAAATGAAATTTTGATAATAATGAAAGTTTGCAATTGAAACTTGAATAATGAACTAAGTTATAAAAACTGTTAAATAATGTTGTTGAAATATTATTTTATTTTGTCAAATATTTGTACCCTGAGACGTAAATCAATCATCACATTTTATTGCTGACTGTACAGTAAAGTGCTTAAATATCTCAAGGACCACCTGCCTGTCGATTCTGTAACCAAACTAGAACCTCACTTCGAATATCACTTCACTGCGCGGGAATTTTAAATCATCCATGGGAAAATGATAGGCTGTTTTTTAATCACAAAAGATTTTAGATAGCTACGGTAGCTACCTAGGTAAAGTAGCTTATATTCAGCTAATTTCTAACAACAAATTCACGCGAAGTGAAGTGAGGTTCAAAGTGACATGCGAGGTTTGTTACAGAATCGCAAGCTGACTTTTGACGTTATATGACGACCGCCATTGTGCCTCCCTTGCAGACTGCTGACATATTATAACGTGCGAATGGCTGTTTTCACATTTGACGATAACGATAACGACACGATACTCATATATCGTCAGCTCGGACGACAACGATCGTCCGACGATATCTAAACGATATCGGTATGTGACACGATATAACCCAGCTCTTGTTATGTGGTCAGTCGCATTGCGCCAGCAAAACTGCAAAAGTAACCGATCATGCTCCACCCCGCACTGTGTCGTCACCGATATCGGCACGATAATCTGTCGGCGATGATAACGTTGACTACAACGACACAGTGTGAAAGCATTTAGTAGTGATTGTATCAAACTACCAGGCCGACGATATCGTGTAGTTACAGCTATCGTACGGTGAAGATATATATTACCGTGGTTATCGCCCAATGTGAATACGCCCAATCTATCTCGCCCTCGTACTTTATATACATATAAAATACCTCATCATATATAATATATAAGCTCCAAATGCCAAAATAAATATTATGTAAAGACTTTTAACTTTTTAATAAATACAAACAAAACTGCAGAAATAAATGTTTGATGTAGTTATTTTTAGGTAGTTTGTGAAATAATAAATAGTGGAAACTTAAAAAGATTATAAGAAAAATGTTATTATTAAAACTACAATGCCAACAATATTTGTTACGATAATTATGGTTTTAAACGCTGCGAAATTGTTTTACAAAGGGGAACAATTTCAATGAAATGGTAAAACATGACATAGAAAAAGTATTTTGGCAGAAATATTTAACTACAAAGCGACTCGACAACAGCTGTGATCAATAGGAATCCATTTTAAAATGTTATGGCCGATAACGTTTTTACGAGTAACAAGAAGGAAATTCCTAACACTTCGATTATATTGCCATATGATTAACAATGAGGAGCTATGATCGAGCACTATACACTATATTTAAACGTCACAATATTGTCAAACTATGTCTATTTTATATCCATTGCGTCAACCAATTTCAAAATAGAAAATATACTTAACAAACTACTCATAGACACCGCAACGGAAACCAAATTACAATTGTCACGATAATGGCCCTTTGCTCCAGCAATTTATAATTGCTGATATTGGTGAAGATGATTAAAAATGTCTTTCAGTGCTATACTATTGTAACTATAGTGTAAGTACTTAAAGAGATTTACGTGGTGTTAAAGTGATTCGAAACCGACGAAAGAATTTTACAATATTACGATCTGGGTTTGATCTGGGTTGACTTTTATGACCAAAAGCTCAGAACGCTGAACTAAGAGCCCAGATTTTATTGTTTTGTCTGAAATGTGTATATTCTGTGGTAAAGCTTTAACGATTTTTCACGGTTTCCGTGTTTCGGTACAATTTCTGACATTACAATCAGGCATTTTTCGATTTCACCACACTGCTGGGGCAGCAGTAGCAGTTTTTAGGGTGTCTCCGGTTACATTATGAGCGCTCCTCGGAAGTTTCAAAGGGAATAGACAAGACCATTATGTCTACGTGTTTGTATTAATAATAAGCTAAATTGTTAGGTACTTAATTAATTTTTACAATCTAAACTGATAGTTTTTTCCAATCTTGAGGTAAAAAAAAGGTTTTGAGTTTTTTCGTTTTTTTGTAATTACCCAAAAAATCACCTTTGAGGCATTTGTTTTATTTGGATTCCTGTTTTCCTGAATTTTAGTTTTCAAATACGTTAGTTTCTTAACACTGAAGAATTGAAGATCGTTAATACTTGCTATGAAATCCTTCAAATAATATCTGGCTACACCGCACCGCGTTTAGACAAATGATATCTTCTAAGTCCAATCCAAGTAAGTTCAACCAAAGTTCTAAGGGCTTTATCACACTGGAGGTTTATGAGCGAGTATAAAGCCTCGCCTAGCGTTGAACTCGCACGCATTATTTTGCTATTTCGCTTAAATAAATGTAGTGCTCAATTTTATGTATTTGTAGCTGTTATCTTTGAAACTGGCATTTTATGAGGCTATTAATGGCCATGTGATGATTTTATGTGGCTGATCTGACCACAACTGCTAAAATCTTGCATCTGTTAGCTGAAAGTGATAAATGTTGTAACCTATATAAATACACAGTGGACGTTATGAAAGTTGAATAAAATAAAACACTATAGCTTCATCGCATGATTTCCACTTCTTGAAAGATTTTTTTAATGCTTTCGTATCTATTAAGAGACATAAATAACCAGTTGATTAATGGCTTTTCGGTCTTAAGTTTTATCTACAAGTGTTTTAAAAAAGGTACGTTAAATAGTTATTTGTTCAACTAGTGAGCAGATTTTTGTTTTGCTTTGAGTTCCTAGCGAAGTCTAGAATTGAAACACGAGCATAGCAAATGATTCTAATATATACCGCTGAGCACAGTGAGCGATTTAAAAGCACGAGACATAAAAACACTTGTTACCTCTACCAGCAAAAAAACTCGCGATTTTTTACGCACCAAAAGTGCCTTTTTCGTGCTGTAGAGGTTATAATGATATTAGGTATACTAATATCACTTTGAAGCGCTCATGGCGGAGCTTGACAGGCTGATCGTACTCGATTACGTTTGTTAAGCAACGCTCGGTCCGGCCAGGTGCCCTACCGGCTAACTTTTAGAACTTAGGCGGGTCTGCCGAGCTTTAACTTAAAACAGACAAATCGAAGTAAAGAGTTTCGTATTGTACTATTTGCCGAAGTTTTTTAGAAGATATTGATGTTCGTGTGACATCATGAATTGGGGTTCGCCATATTGGCCCGATTGGGGCTCGATTTATTTGTTTTAATTTGAAGCTCGGCAGACTTTCCGAGGTTCGACGTGTTAGCCGGTACGGCCCCAGGTGTCGTATGGGTGACTGTTAAGTGGCATTACAACTGAGCGCTTCCGTGCTTCGGAGGGCACGTTAAACCGTCAGACCCGGCTGTTGTTATCTGATAACAGTCGTTAAGCTAAGTTAAAGGCCTTGCAGGCGGCTTGATAAATTCTAACACCAGAGGTGGCCACTAAATCCTCATATGATAAGAAGAAGAAGATCACTTTAATTTTACATCCTTGTGTTTTCTTTACGTTTTGACTCTACATAATATTATTAACGTATTATAAATAATATTATTTACGCAAAATAAAAATTTTTCTAGTTATAACTTCTATACGAATCTTAAAAGTTTAACATACTTCTAAGATGTAACTTTGTAATGAAACAAAAACATTATCCTTTAGTATTTATTTTATCTCTATTTTTTTAAGTTCTCTAAACGCATTCGTTTGGTTTACTATTTTAATAATTTTTCATACTTATGATCAAACCAAATACCAACTAATTACCAAAGTACTTTCAAGAAACCGCTATTATCCGTTAAAAAGTGTTTTATTTCATGTCTAGTGTGCGCGTAAGCTTGAGAAGTGAATTATTTTCCTTTTAGCTTTGACTTGAGGCATCGTGGTAGAAGTCTTCAATGCCTTATTTTTTTAAAGTATCTCATTTTCATACACAATAAATTGATTCTTAAATCAAGTCATAACTAAGTTTTGTTAGATTAGTCTCGAAGTGAAAAAAAGTAGTCATCAATTTTATTCGTATGTTTTTCAAAATAGTAAGTACACACGACGACACCTCAGACTATACATGTTGACCTTGAGACGGCCTTTATGCCCTACGTAATAAAAGCTGTTTTTGCAGTGTAATTGTATAACTTGACGTGCTGTCGTGTGTACATGGCTATTAGACTGGGTAGAAGCTTCCCTAGTGACGTAATGTATTGGCAATCATGGAGCTATGATACACTCCACGCAATCCGTGATTGGCAACAACATTCCGAAGCGTTTCGGAACATTTTCGCGATTTCAGAGTTGGTCCCATAGTAAAAGTTGATCAGTTTGATGGTCCCTATATACCATATTCGGCATAAGGGGTATTTTTGTAACATGTTGTGTATTTTGTTTACGGTGCGCATTGTCCTTTAGACGCACAATAGTGTTCTTGGGGCCAAATTAAAGTCGTTTAATAGCTGATGGACTGCCAGCACCTGTCACTTATGTAATTACTTACGTAAATACGCTAGGGCTTGTTCCACAGGTACCATAGGGTCCTATTTAATAAACGTGAGGATTGTAAATAGCAATGATAATTTATTATATACATTGCGGTGTCTTTAATTAGTTCGGTTTGTATATTTCCTAATTTCAAAAGGATGACGTAGTGGACATCAAATTGACATTCTTATTATTTTATTTCTTATTATTTTACTATTAAGTAAGTAAGTAAAAAATACAGAATTTAAATTTAAAAAGAATTTATTTGTATGGAAACTTAACGAGAACTTATACAGAGCCTTTGAAACTTGCCCTAAATATAGTAATCAAATTGTACATTATAAGAAATACGCCCTTGCAACTCTTTATAAAACATGGCTTCCTTTTATGAACTATCACAATAACGCTTTTCGACTTTGGTATTAATGTGTTTCTTTTTCGAGTGTGGAAAAAATGAAGTGACTACCAATTTAATTATAACCATAAATTACACTAGCGATGTATATTTAGTTAACGATAGACACATGTAGCGGTAGGTATTTACAATATTTTCGCATTCCTTCTTCGTTTCAGAGTCGACTTCATAAATAACAGCATCGATCTTTCGCAGGATTCAGACATTTCCATTTAAGGCAATCAAAACATCATGACTAATTTTCTGAGGTCAGCGTATACGATAAGCATACGAGTATTTACCATCAAAATCACCAGTATTAATACCAGCATTCCTGACATACTTCCAAGAACGTAGTCGGAAGAGTGACTCAGTGGCGACGTCAAACGGCCATCATTCAAAGCTAACAAGTGCTGCAAGGCTGCAGGCGATACGCCAAAGAGTAACTCACGACTGTCATTTTCTAGGAAAAGTGACAAATACAGTATTTTACATGATGACTGTGACACTAAATGGATGTATGATTTAATTATCATCTACGAACGACCGTTGATTGTCTAAACATCTGATTTAGTAATTTAACGCTCAATACAAATGAAGCCCCGAAAATAAGTTTTGAACATTGCAAACAATGGTTAAAGGTTTGTTCTGTTATTCTGAGGGTGAAGGTGAAGGCACTTTAGAATCATATTATGTGAAGGTCAACCTCTCTTTGGATCCCGTATGTAAGCGTACGATGACCAATTTATGTGTATCCCTGCGTGAAATATTATTAATATAAGTAACTTATTGCCTATTTTTGTTATTGTAGGTTTCAGTCCAAAGGAAGATAAAAGAGTTAAATCTCTGTATTTTCAGAAAGTAATCTTTATTATTATTCCATCGATATTATATTATTATACAACGTGTTACAAAATAACCCCTAATGCTGAATATGGTATACAGGAGCCATCAAACTGATCAACTTTTACTGTGGGACCAACTCTGAAATCGCGAAAAAAATCAGCTGTTTCATACAAAAATTAAAATGGATAATATCAAAATGTATGAAACAGCTGATTATTTTTTTATGCAAATATCGCATAATCTAATACCATTTGCAATATTGAACAAGTTTTTCCTTAAAATGTTTTGAAAACGGTTATTTCGGTAGCTCTTATTCGTTTTCGTTTACACGTACACATCAATGATCAAGGTTAGTTTTATTTATTTAATTTCGTTTGTGTTGTTTCATACCGATTTTTATTGAACGAGTAATGTATTTCCACCTAACAGTAAAGAATACCCTTAGCACGAACAGCTATCGAGAAAAAAACATGCGTTAAAGTACTCGATAGAGTAAGTGTCTATGAGAAAATTAATTTGGCTTTTCGGCGATAGATGGCGCTGTACAAACAATCCATAACACATTGTTACATTTCAGTCAATTGTTATAAATTAAACAAAAAAATATTTTTAAAACATCCCAAGTTTGGCTTGCTCCAGATACGAAACAGTTGAATTAATTTTCGTAAAATCCCTCAAGGGATCCGTAATATTCGCATATATCTAACCTCAAGAAAGCAATTTTGTAAACATTGATAAAATATTGATTGTTTTGCGTACGACTATCAATATAGTACTCAGATGGTATTGAACCCTTGACGTTTCGCAATCCGGCTTAATGCACTGACGGACTGAGCCACCGAGTCGTTAGAAGATTTGTTTCACTTTTTCGCTTTAAATGTATTCATAAGTCAATTTATAATTTTATTAAATTTTTGAGGAATTTGTTACACGAGTGCACTAGGATTTTGCAAGTAAAGAGAGGTGGCGAGTCATGTCGTTAGGCGTATATCAAGTGTTTGTGATTACAACTTTACGCCCGGTTTCCACCAAAGCGGAGAGGAGAGAAGACGAGAGGAGATTTGTTTTGAATATCCAATCAGATTCCGTTATTTCCACATCTCCTCTCCGCTTAGCTTCGGTGAAAATGGATGAAGCGGAGAGGAGAGATGTCTCATTTTCTATAGAATCCCTTGCCGCGCGCGAGCAAGCGGTGCGGCCGAGCGGAAATGCGTGTAGCCAAGCGGCCGGGCGGAGGCGGCGCGGCGCATTATCTCGCGCGCCCCGTTTCCCGCTCTGCCGCCCCTCGCAAACGCGAAAGCGTCATTCACATCTCCTATCCGCTACGCATATCCTCTCCGCTTTGGTGGAAATAACCTGACCGTAACCAGCTTCGCAGCACATCTCTTCTCGTCTTCTCTCCGCTTTGATGGAAACCGGGCCTTACTATATAGGGTGGTACCAAATTAAGTAACAATACTGAAATAGGTGATAGTGTTCCTTAAACTGAACAAATGTCTTCAAGGAACACGAATTTTTTTTTCGCCTTTCCATACTAATTTGACCAATTCATTTTGTATGGGAGGATGTTTTTTTTTTCCTATTTCGACCCATGTTCCTTGGAGAAAGTTGTTCAGTTTAAACAACAGTATCACCTGTTTCAGTATTGTTACATAATTTGGTACCACCTTATATTGCCATTATAATAACTAGGTAGCAGCGGCGAAGGGCCTATACAAGCCGATTCCCATCGGCTTACTTTTCAAGAATCCCACTCCACCGATCTACTATGCAGATCATAACATTTTTGTAGAACGGCTTACCTTCACCATAAGTTTACCCCTCGCTACTGCTAGGTGTGAGTGTCTATTCTCATTTAGATTTCTGCGTGTACCCTAAATTAAAATAAAACTCTATGGCGGACAATAACTCTTTTATTTTAAGTTATTTCAAATAGTTCGGTATAGTTTTTGAAAATTTAGTAAATTAATATTAATTTATCATCTGCTTTGAATTGCGTTTAATTTTACGTGACACTAAAAAACAGATAATCGAAATGTTTATAATCGAAGTTTTTTGTTTGTCGACTCTTAACAGTAAAGTTTTAAAGGTTTTGACAGCGACATCTTTGGGCTACTTGCCGTAATAAAAAAGTGAAATACTATTAAAATCCTCATGGGTAGTATATGAAGGAAATTAATATGAAAACTAAAAGAATGATTTCAATTTATCACAAGCCTCTCCAACTGAACTCATTCCGTTTATTTGATTTCAGAAAATATTCACACAGTGTTGAGTTAAAAGAGTTGGCATCGATAATTTGAATTCTACTAATACACAACTAAATTCTTTCAGTCATAAATACACAACAGTTGCACAAGCGTTTATCTGCATTTAATACAATTTACGTACTATTTCTATTCTACGAAGGAAGCCTTACCCGTGATCGCCTCTGAATGGGGTCGTCACCTGGTATCGTGAGGAAATTTCCGCTCATTTTCACAAGTTAAAATCACAAACACAAGCGTACTTGAAGATCGGAATTCGTTAAAAATAGCACGTGATCGTGCTCCCGGGCGTGCGTACGCGGCGACGGTCAATGTCAGAATGATGTTTGATTTCATGAATGGGTGACGTTTTTAAATAGCCTCCCCCACCACTGGCCAGGGAGACGCAAAAAAACGTAAGACGAGTGGGAGTGTCTACGTTCCTATAGGATTGTCACCTAAATATTTTGTGGGAAACGATCGCGAAAACATCTCTTTAATAACATTATTTTACTAAGAAACGGAGCTTAAACATTACTAATGTCGTGTAGGTAGGTACTAAAGAAGTTTACGATACAACTTTTAGGACAGCTGAATGCATTGACGTAGTTATTAGCTGTGAATCAGTTCCACGCGAAATGAGAATTATTTTCATTTAAACATACACGTTTATTGAAATCCGGTGCTCGCAGATTCCAAAGATTCTCAGCATTCTTCGTCGATGGAATTCTAATTGCTCCGCCCGCCAGTACAAATATAGTTTGCAGCTGAAAAATAATGTGGGTCATTGATGTTCTTTGTTCTCAAAATCGTTGATACGAATATAGGTTAAAAAAAATCTAATTATTTTTATACAATCTATTATTTTATTCAACGATAAATATTTGATCAGATTCCATAGTTTATTAGTTGAAGCTCATAATCAAAAAAACACTTTTGGTAAGTAACTTACAATGTCCGTTTATTTGATTTGTATATTGTACAATCTATTATTTTATTCAACGATAAATATTTGATCAGACTCCATAGTTTATTAGTTGAAGCTCATTATCAAAAAAACACTTTTGGTAAGTAACTTACAATGTCCGTTTATTTGATTTGTATATTTAAGTAATTTGTCGGACGATTATTAGTTTCTATATTTTTCAATGCTTTTTCATCATTGTAATCAATAAGATAAATAAATAAATACTATTCAAAAGAGCTGGAGTAATCTCTTTCGACTGATATTTCCTTCCCCGGAAATGATAATGCAAAACAAAATGAAACAAAACAAATATATTTGAAATACGGATATTTATTTATTTTTTCATAAAAATTCTAAATTCAATAATGTGTTAAACATTTAACATTTACATATATGCATTTATACAAAGATATATGCAATGTTTAGTGATTTTAATACTAAAATTGGAGCGTAACAGACTCACGATGATGTTGATGTAGGTAGTTTAGTTAGAATGATAATCACATTTTACACTTACAAAATTATATTTACCAAGTATTGTCAAATATGGTAAAGGTTATTTTATTTTTAAATTTGATGAGATGATGTTGACTGTGCGCTTTTCTTTGAACTAACTCGAATCGCAATATCCCCATAAACGGCAAATCCAAATACTAAGACTTAATGTACACATACGTTCAAAATCAATTATACACCAAAATTAATACTGATTTTATTGTTAGTTTATGCAGATATCACACGATCCCATCAAAACTGTAAACCTCTTTCACAATACGATGGAAGTATGATTTGTAAGTATTTACAAATGGATGATCTTTTTATGCAATGATTCAATTTTGAACCTTCATTTCACATTGAATTAGAAAATTAAAATTAGACAGTCAGGATTATATTCAATTATCATTTGCTGCATTTCAAAATCACTCCATTCAATGCATTAATGTTTATTTGATTCTTTACCTATATTATTAAATTTGCTTGTTTATTTATTTCAATGGACAAAGAATGTAATATCTAATTCAATTTTATGGTATTTAAGCAGCAGTATTATGTTTTTTACGTTAATACATTGAATAAAATACTACAAAACTGCATATAACAAAAACCTACATTAATTAAATGTGTTCAATTTAGCTATTACGCTATATTTATTAAAGATTCAGTCGACTCAGAAATTTTAAACAAAATTTTTCATTAGTAAAGACGAGTAAATATATATTTATATTATTATTGAGATTTGGACTAGACAAACCACATTATCTATCTACAGATATGTAATCCATGATAAATGCTAATATATAGAAAATCTAACACCCGTGTCTGTTAGTGATGTGCGTCGCTACACAACGCATATATTTTCATGACCACATTGACTTTTGATTATTCTAATGTATATTTTATTTTGCACTTATGTGTTTTACGATACAAACCATGTTTTTAGGAGCATCAGTAAATAAAAATTTAAATATTTTCAACAGTGTCAAAATGCGATTTCGTGTATCTCAATATATAACAAGTGTAATAAAAAATATTGTATTGCTTTTAATTTTGTTTTATTATTTTGAAAATCAGATATTTTTTATATATAAAAGGTCGTATACACACCATGCTGGAGTCTTAGTGGAAATGAAAATATATACACTAAATTATTTATGTGATTGTTCAAACTGTGTTTTGATTTTTGAATGTGATATTTTAAAATTAACATTTTTATAATAACAATAATATTGATATTAACGCTCTTTATTGTTTAAATTTATCGTCATAGCCTTAACCAATAGTTTTGAGCACTGATCGATCAAGTACAATCTCAGTAGTAAATAAATAAATTATAAACGTCATACGAATTTATGTATATAATCAAAAGCAAATGTAAATGGTAAAATATTGAACTTTTTTTTTTCTTTTCAGTGCCCTGATTTCGTTTAAATAAAAAACTTTAATTTGGTGATTAGTTTAACAATTATATAACATCCGTTCAATGAATTTACCAGCTAAAACAGTTTTTCACAAATAACCACGACAGTTGATGTACTTTAATTTATAACAATATCACAATTTTCAATAATATACAATAAGACGTTGGAGATATTTTTTATTTGATTACATTTTAAACAGGCCAAGCATATTGAAAGTAAGAGTAAAGATCGTGATTATACATACATTAAACAACGTTTTAGTTGGTATTTACAAGTCGGTAAAATACTGTAGTTATATTGTCGGGCAGTAAGCTTCAAAAAGATAATAATATACAAGTCACAATCCGACAAAAATGTAATACTTCTTTTTGAATCTAACTGTAAAGCAATGTTTTGACGACTCATTACAATGTGGATCACTCAAAACGGGACACAAAACGAGTAATTTTTTAGATATAAAAGATGACAAGACCGTACATTTCATTATAAATCATAGCTATAACTATATTAATTCCATTTTAGAACACTCATCTCCTAAACGACCATGCTTTATGTACTTCGAACGATTTACTTTACTTACATCACGCAGTAACAAAACACGTTCATTCGCAGTATTAACACTCAATATACCCATAATGTAAGGTACATACTCCGACTAATCAACGAGAAGCAAAAATATAAACGAACATAGGAAATAATTTACATAAGGCCATATAATTTATTTACTGTACACGCGAACGAGTAGATGATTAATAAGATAAATAATGTTGCATTATTATAAAGGATTAAGGATTAATGCATCCGTATTTACGACAGTTTGGTCCATATAATAATATTATTACATTAATCATGTATCCGATCTTTAAGTATTCAGCGTATCGTAAAATGCGAGTGCGACCAGTTACTATCAACAATTAAAATTCACGCACTTCGATATTAAGTCGTATACAAATGGTTCGAGATAATATACAAATTAATATTAATATCACGTAAAATATTTTATTGCACGCAAGTGTAACAAGTTACCATCTACCGTAGCAAATTATCAGGTTTCGCAAGGAATCGATATTAAATTAAGAAAATTGGTCTTGGGGTTTCACAACAAACATGTTTTCCATCGAAAATCTTTAAGAAAACAGTAAGAATAGTAAAATCGATTGGAAAATACGCTGAATACATAAAAATGGTGGACGCGCGGCGCCCGCCGCCGCCTACGGTCAGTCTTTTCTGATAAATGTTTACGAATTTGTGCAAAATATTCTACTATCCGCGTAACTTAATACAATAATTTATTTACAAAACGCATCTCGGACGAGATCGTACGAAACTAAACGAACGAGCACTGACCGGGTACTGCGAGCGCCGGAGTCGTGTATCAAATCCGACGCGAGCTCTCTTTCTGTCGCGAAGAGAGGATGCCACCCGTCTCGCTCGGGCCGCGCGAGAAGACTGCTCTTTGCTCGAGCATCACAACCACTCCAGCCGCGGTCCGCGCGGGTTGGTGCTATAGTAGTGCTATAGAAGCTCGTCGGGCACTGCATTGCGCCCGTTATGTTCACGATGGGCCCTGCCCGCCAGTGGGCGCTTCCGACCTCATTTCTGACTTGAGCTTGACGAACTCTCGGGCCACCTCGTCGCTGTGCCTCTGTGACAGTATTCGAAGGATGGTCCACCCGGTTTCATCCATCTTCACCCGGGTGCCCAGTGGAAGCCAACAAGCACACGAACCCTGTAATTACAATGACTATATGTCAGGTTCTGCTAAGAAGCAGTTTAAATTATCCGTATGGACCTTAATTAAATATCATCCTGGCGCATAGAAATACCAATCACATCTGTATCACGATGTATCAAGTGCTAAGGGAATAAATAATAGTACTAGCGTGTAAAACACTGTACCTGTTCAGCGATGTCAGCTAACCGCATGACGGCGACGCCCACGAGCCGGTCTTCCCTCGCGAAGCAGTAGTCCCGCACGCACACGTGCAGCTCGAACAACTCCAGCTGTTCCGTCGCACTCACCATGCTGGACACACACATACAAATCGGTCAGGAGAATATACAGAAACAACTATTTATTCTACTTTTGTTTTTGTGGTAGATAATTGCAACATTTTCTACAATACAAAGTGAGTCAGACGGAACTATCTACTAGGTAAAATTGGCAATAAAAACAGCTAAGACTTTTAAAAATTTTTGAAACCTCGACTTGCTACCCCCTTGCCCTGACTAAACACTATTACTTACCAAAAACTATCTAAGTATATAAATGTTATAAATTAAGGAAAAAATTCATGCATTCTATAGTCTAGAATTGTTGACTTTTCGAGTGACTTACAAGTGGAAGGTCTCGTTGAACTTGGGACTCCAATTATTGCTTTTGGATTTGGTTGCAAACTTCCTCTTCTTGTCGGCTAAATGCGGCCCTATGAGGTTCACTTCAATGAATGGACGGAACATGCCGCTGGCTATCACCCACTTCAAATCGTTTGCGGCCACCACTAAAAGAAATATTATCAACTTGTTATATAGGGCTGTGTAATAACGCCAGATTATATTCTCTAGACCCAGAATAGTTTGATAATTTGAAATTAAATTTTGACTCTCTAGAACTGGTGTCATACCAGCAAGTTGTGGAAAGTTAAAACTTTTAAAAAAACATGCCCCCTGATTATGTAACTTCATTGCAATCAACTCTGACAGAAATCGCAGTTACATTGCTTCTTTAGTAAGAACCAATGTGACAACTATCTTACTTAAAGCAGCAATGTAACTGCGGTTGTTTCAATCGATTTCAATCGGGAATTGTTAGCGACAGAGTTACGTAATCAGCCCCCAGGAATATGTCTATAATAAATAGGCGTTAAAGCTAGCAAAATGGTTATTATTACTATGTGACTCATCTCTTAGCACCGTATCACTATTCAATCTTAAAAAAAGATTTTTTTTTGTCAGTTAGGTTTTTAGTTGTCTTATGCTACAAAGCCCTATGGAACAAGAAGGAGAAGTGGAAATATGTAATTAAATAATTTTATAGCTATAATGGCGTATGCCATTGATCAAGAAGAAAAGAAGCTGTAATTTTACCTTTCACGGTAATCTTGTGTTCACCGGTGCCAGGATGAGTGAACAGATCGACCTGCAATGACACCTCACCCACGCTTCCTTCTTCTGCAACTGCTGCGTCTGTAAAATATAAATACTAATTAAGTATATTTTATAAAGTTATATTTATTGACATATCCAAGTCAGACAATGGGGGTCTATACCCCCATTGTCTATTTTTAGTGTCTTGTATCGATACAAAAAGTATGTAGATGCTTTACGAGTCCAGCCGTGCCGTATCTCAAAAAACACTGTCTTAAGTTACCTTGGTTTTGTTGACTCGTGACAAAAGTTCTGATAAGCGTGTCCGTCGTCTGCGTGTACAGACTGAGGGCGTATCTTAGTGACTGCAGTTCTGGACTTTTCTCTAGGAAGGTCTTCTTCAGGCCGTTGCCACCAGCGTGGAAGTAAAGCTTGATGGTGTCCAATGCTGCATCGAGCACTGCACATTGCTTGGGTGATAAACTCTTTTCTGCTGATAAATGCTGAAATGGGAATATAGTCTTCATCGTCTCTAAGCCTTTAACATAATATGGTAGGCCCATGTCACAATAATGGGTCATGGTAATGTTTTGCCTTTTTCAAATAGTGTGAATTTTAAAAGAACAACTTACTTCTTTCGAGATGTCCATGACGCCAGAAAGCGCATGTTTAACATCTTGTTTGCCCACTGTGCTCTTGAACAGCTGGGTCATGTCTTCGATCTTCGCGTTCGCTGCCAAGTTCTTTGCATTGTTCGTAAGGTTTTTCAACATCATCTGTAAATATTTTTGTTGATATAATAAAAAATATCTAGAAACATTTATTTTGCCAATATATTCTTGAACCGTTTTGTTGTATGTCGATTACTTACCGTTTTATCAGTCATAGGCGGAAGCACAACAGTCTTTTCTAGAATCTTCATTACAATCTTCCACAATTCCTTGAGCAGTCGCTTCAATACAGTCTTTTCGCAGGATTCAGCGTACATAGTCAGTGACCCATCCTAAAATGACAAGAAATATATTAATTATCTAGATGACTTTGTTAGGATATTAATTTCCACTTGATTATAACATAGCCATGATACAATCTAGAATAAGAGACGAAATGATATCCAATTAAAGAATCTAATTTATCCACCGATTTTCAGTTTCATTTGTTTTGACTGTTTTTTTTATTCTTACCAAGATATCCATTAGCGGTCGCAATACTTCGTCTGCTTCGTGGTGCGCCGGAGGTTGTGGCTGCCCAGGAGCGCCACCTCCACCGACCTTCTGCAGCAATTCTCCTAGCTCCTTCACGCTAGCTGTGATGCGGGTCTCCAAACTGTGACAGTTAAAAGTTTAATTAATCAATGACTGAGTTATGCAACAAGCCCTTACCAGTTAAGAAATAGGCTACTATCTCACTGAGGATTTAGGTTTTCTGGAACTGCCGTAAGTGAAATGTCAAAATTACCTGATAGCAAACATGGAAGCCAACTCGTCAAGGGTGTTATTCAGGCTTTGTTGAAGATCATGCAGGATATCTGCAGCATCTCTCTCCAGCTTGGTTCCACCCATCGCTTCAAACATTTTTTCTAGTTGCACTCGAAGTTGTTGAATGTTATTCATGAGGATACACGCCTAGAAAATAAAACTCGCTTTAAACTTTTACCTTTGGGACTTGAAAAAATAACTCAAATCTAGGTTAATTTAAGATTTCAAAACATACCACTCTTTCCTCTTTGAGATGCTCAGGGAATTCCTTCTTCACAATATCTGCATAAGCCACCAGCACCTTGACTATCGTCTTGGCAAATCTTTTCATATACCTGCGAAACAATTTGGTCATAATCAAAAAGGTAAATATAGTCGAATTGCCATCGTCTTCTGCTGGAACAAGGTCTTATGAGTAAATATTACTATCATGGTGTATTCCGTAATAAGTAAAGGAACAACAAAAAAATGTAGAGATACTGCGTGTAAGTTAATTCCACCGCTGTCGAAGTCAACGGGTTGAGGTGCTTTATAACGGGGTGGGGTTTACGAGCAGAAGCGAACAGCGTCTTTGTAAAAGTTGCCTACACAACCATAAACAAAATGTGCTTTTCATTTTAGTAAATGAATGAGAAATACCTCTTCCAGATTTCAGGATCAGGGCACTCGAGTTTGGAGACCACGTCAAAGCACTGCGTGAGTTGTGTGAAGACGTCCACCACAGAGTTACTGAACAGTGCGTGCTCGCTAGATTTTTGGAACTGTAACCAAGGAATAAGTGTCAGATGCTAGATCAAATCAATTTTTATTAAATATTTCATTACTTTTAAGCTTCTAAGTAAATAATTACAGGACCAGGTTTTTGATAAGGCGTACGCGAGGTAATAACTAGAGTGGCTTAGTGAGTCGAAGACATCGCTTAAATTGTATGTTGCTTAAAAAAGAATCTAATGGAGATACGAAAGCATTTTTGCTTTCGTATCTCTATAACCACTACACGAGTTTGGAAAACTTTTTATGAGTGATTTTAGCCGTGTGGCCATTCACACTGACACAATAACCACAGATTTGTAACTTCATCATTATGTTCAAAACTTTAGAATATTTAAGAGATTCTGTTGCAGAGTTATTTTTCAATATTAAGTTACTTCTATCAATAAGAATAACGGATAAGCGTAAACTGGTTGAGATGACTAAATATAACACTAACCCCATCTCTCTTGTCTCTATTGAAGGCTCCGTTGAGATACTCCAGGGAGACGTCATCGTTCTCGTTTAGCCACTGCATCACGAAGGGTTCGAACCAGGCTGGGTATTCCGGAACCGCTCCACAGTATGGTGGGACGTCCTTCACGTAGTTTGTGTGTAACCATTTTACCTTTGAACAAGAGAACAATCATGGTTATGCTATTGTTGAAATCTCTTAATGGCTACGCTGCTACAAAAACAGATATGATTGAAAAACATAAAATTAAAACTATCGTAGACACAGTTTGAACAAATCTTGAAGCTCTCTTTAGTCTGACTTTATGTCATACTGTTCTCGTTACATACCTTAAAGTGTAAATTCATATAGGCGGAAGACTTGCAGAGCCGATGCTGTTCATGTTCTTCTAGCGCATACTTCATGTCCACAGCAAAAAGTGACCACATGGTTGCAGCAGACAACTGGGAAAAAGAGATCAGAAATAATGTCACTGATAAAAAAATTGTTTATACAAACCATGTTACGACATCATAACACCTATTAATGCTGTAAATTACAAAAGTAAAAGTACACAAACAACACATATCTGGTAAAAACTATAGCTACTTTTTTACTACCATTCTCTTTCTGCCCTTGTATTTTTCTTTGGTTCTGCCCTATAAGCCATCAACTCAGTCTTGTCAACATTATACACTACCTTTACATTTATACAATTCCTTACAAAACTTGTCCGTCTTATATACATTATAATTCCTCTCCCTCTCCTCCCATCCGTTAGCATTCAGAAAATTTCAGACTCAGTTTTTTTATTATGAGACTATAATTTAACTCCTTCATACCTGTCCAATATTCAATTCCTGAGGAAATTGGTTGAGGACGGGAGCGTAGCTGTTCCTATCCTCTTCTATCACAGATACAATAAGAGCTATGAGTTTGTGCCAAAAGTCTACGGAGTCCAGTTGTGGACCATGATCCGATGGGTCCCGCTTCGCTTCATTTGGATCCACCTGATGAAAAAAACAGTTTAGTTAAAAATTGAAACTAACAAATGACGGAAAAATAAGGGGTTAACTTGGATGCTATAAATTTTAATTTTAATTTTAACGGATGAATACTGACCTGAAATTCTCTATTGAACAATTCGTAACAATTCTCGAAGAGAAACTGATATGTCGATCTAAGGCAAGCCTTCACACAGTCTTTGACTACGGTGCTGGCACGGGGTGGGCTACTTAGCTCTTGGACCTGGAAACAACATAGGTAAAGATATTTTCGTTATTTATTTACAGTTTCAATTAAGTTTATTGAGTCGAGTATATGATTGCTCTGGTTGACTTGACATACAGTTTGAGTGAGTAATTTCGACGATGCCACTAGTGACTCGGTAGCTCAGTTGGTAAGAGCATTGGACCAGACTTCCAAAGGTCGCGGGCTCGATTCCCGCTTGAGACAATCCTGGTGACGAGTCGAAGTTTTTCTAGTATATTATTTAGTATTGTATCAAAATAGAATTATGAATACTGAAATCTCAACTTTAAAAATAGTCTTACAAGCTTCTACAATTTTACGACCTTGAAAATAAAATAAATAACGTTAAACGTTACCTGACTACAAACGTATGTAGGTCCTTAAAACATACCTTCATCCTAAAGAACGTGATGCTGGTGAGCAAATCGACTGTAGACTTGAGGTCCATGAGCTTTTCAGCACTGGAAGCGGGGAAGTTGTTCCTGTACATTGACAGGTCGATTCGGAGAGAGTTGTGCAGCTGATCCAGAAGTTTGACGAACTTTTCTTTCTGTGGGGTAAAGGATAATGATATTACTTTAGGTAATGTGATATAAAAGAATATATCGCTACAATCACTTCGACTTCGACAAATTACTTGCAGTTAAAGCCAATTGCCATAAAACTCTCTTCCCTACTTTCAATATGTTAGTTGGCTTATAATTGTGTCGGTTGTTATCAAATGTAAAAAGAAGTATGGTTTTACCACAAACCGGAGTTCTACAGAATCTCCGCAATTCTTGTGGCGAAGCGAAACCACAATGTAACGTCTTATTCCAAACTTAGACAATGTCCTTGAGGGAATACTGCGGTGTCAATAAATTTTGCTATTATCCATTATGTGGATAGTAATTATGCTGTATTCTTGATTGGTTTGCTTATTCGTAATGGAGATAGCAAAAGCATTTATTGACCATTATTTTTTACGACTCCACCACACGCTGCTATATCTGACTCTTTTTGTCCTAGATAGAAATCAATTATTTCAAGTGGAGTAAGCGCTGATTAGACAAACAAGCTTTAAATAATAATCTCAAACGATAACTTTGAAACAGATTAAATACTACTGTTACCTTGAATTATTATTCGTTTGTACGAGTTAGTTACTTTATAAAACTCAAACAAAATACCGCGACGATAAAAAGTTTTATGGCTAAATAAGACCTAAGTACTTAATTATCATGCTGTAAAACACTAAACCATTCAAGTTGTATGCAGCTAATTAGTCGAGTCGGAGGTTGACGTAGATACGCGTTGATGTTAACCCGGCGAATCGGTGTGGTATTAAAATAGACATTGAAGACCCCAAAGTAGACGTCATTTATTACCATGGCACAAGGCAACTTACCCCAAAGTTGGAGGCAGCAAAGCGGTCGGAGGCAGACACGGCGGACGAAGCAGTGGTGTGAGCGTAGTACGCGTTGATGTTAGCCAGAAGTGTCGACATGACGGCTGGTACACCCGCACATAAGTATTTCGTTGATAAGCAGTGAAAGTGCCTGCGAATAAAAATATAGAATTAGTTAAGGCGTTACTTAACATTCAAATATACTGTTCGAATATTTTACTGAGTAAGGGTAACGAAGAATTTTTTTCAAAGATAGTATTGTTAAAATACATCAATTACCATATTTATGAATTTATAATGACTGCCAATAATTTGGTATATTATAAGTAATGTTTGTGTTTACTTTCATCACCTTAAAAGGTATGAATTAATTTTTCAACTAAGATCTAGTTCAAAGTATTTTTTTTTAATTATCAAAACACTCCGATTATAATCTTATATTCGACCTATCAACGCGAACACTCAATTTGCAAGAATCCTTGAGTTACGAGGCGATATTAAACCTATTTCAGAAAGTGTCTTAATAAAATCTTATTAGACTTTAGCCATAATACTCTGAGCGACAGAATTTTGCTGCAGACAATTTTCTCATAAATCTGTAAGCAAAATCGCACTAAACTTCTCTGGACACAAAATCGATTTTCAGTTATCCAGAAGCTTTTCGTAGAACGGAATTTGGTAAAAGCTCTTAGTTTCTCAACAATGCTCTTCATACGGATTTGTCCTTATTATAAGCTTATTTACGCGAGATATTGTCCATTTGAGCGAGAAATAGTTTTCTGTGCCAAATATAAGTCGGCCTCGGCCATTCATAGTGTTTGGTCAAGGGTACAAGCTGTTAGAGAAATAATATACTCAAAGTTATTATTACGCAATCGTGAAAATCTAACTAGCCCTTTACATGTTATACATGACGACCTCCGTGGTCGAGTGGCTTTGTACACCGGTTTTCAAGGTGTCGCAATCTCTGAGGTCTCGGGTTCGATCCCCGGTTAGGTCAATTTAGAAAACAAACTTTTCTATATTGTCTTAGGTTTGGGTGTTTGTGATACCACCGTTGTCTCTGATTTCCATAACACAAGTGGAGTAGCAATGTAAAAAAAACATATTAACTTCAATAATTTTAAAATGAAGAACGTGATGAGAAAAGTGGTTAAGTTTCCATTGAAGATATTAGTAAAACTTTTTTCTAAAGATTTTTGGAGAAGATTAGTTAACTTTAAAATTTGTAAAAAAATGGTTTTACCTGGTAGAGTATCAAGCCTGTCCCTGGTTTAGACTATGTGATCAAAGATTAATAAGAGACTTACGTCATAGCCTGGTAGATGGCTTCGATGCCGTATCGCATCGCGAATTCATCAACGATCTCCTCAGGGTTTTCATTGAAGTAGACCTTCCATGCATCGTCACCTCTCGCCGCTGGCAACGTCACAGCACCTCCATTCTCCTCACAGAGATAGTGGAAAAGGTTTTCATGAAGACAGGTGTACTGAAAAGAAGAGTGAGGATATGTTTTACTTCTATACTGCAAAAAGAAAAGGGGCCACCATATGATTTTCCATATAAAAGAGCTTAGTTCTGAAAGGCATTTATCTAATAAATTAAATCTGATATTATTTGAATTTGATATTGTTTGAAAGCTGTAATAGTCAACTTACCGACTTTTTTTGTCTAATTTACTATTCGCCGTGTGTCAGTTAGAATTGAAAAATGTTATATTTCGCGTACTTTTGTATGAAACTTCAATTTCTTTTCATTCTAACTGACACACGGTAAATAGGAGAAATTATACAGTAAATTCAACGGTTAAGTTGGCAAGTTGACTATTACAGCTTTCCAACAATATCAAATTGAATTTATCAGTAAATAGTTTTCAGAACTTACGAGTAGCTCTTTTGTATAGAAAATCATGTTTTTTCTTTTGAGCAGTATATTATATTAATAGAGGTATTTAAGAGGGAGAGACGTCTAAAGAGGGTATGTTTTTCAAGAGCGTATAAAACTGTCACTAAGGTAAATTTTGAATAAGAGAACGAGATACTACACTTGAGAGCAAAAAAATCTACTTAGGTTTATTTTATTTTTTTCCGAAATATAATCAATAAGATAATTAAATTTAATTGATCAATTAACGAACTTTAAAATGGTGTCAATTTTAATACTTTATCTTAATTGATTCTGTGCTGAGAAAAGGTTGAAAGAAACTTAGCTTAGTCATTAAATTTCATTGCTCTCAAGTGTATTTACAACGATATACATATAATCAGACTGATGCGGTAACATAATGTTTACAAATACACTGGCATTCAAAACTTAGTATCACACTTTTAAAATTGTAATAACTTTTAAAATACCCAAGATATATATTTTCGAAATAAAAAAAATCTAAAAAAAGATTTTCTTTAAAAAATAACTTCAGATCGATAACCTACTTTTTTTATTTCAAAACTCTAACATCTATTGTTTAAGATAAATTGGATTTTTTTAAAAGCGTGGTACTAAGTTTCAAAGGCTACTGTAGATAAGTAGACTTATCCTTGCAAAATGTGACTATCGGTTTTTTTATGCCGATACATTTAGAAAACTTTATTCTACTCAAAAAGTCTATTGACTTCGCTGAAGACTTATTACTTCAATAACTCTTAATAAATCTTGGCTTATACGACAAAAAACGAAAAAGCAATAGAAAGTGTGTACGTCGATCCCACTATCAGACGTATCGCTTTTGTATTTAAAACGAAATTTTGAAGCCCTTAGCAACTGTTCTTATTTGGCAAACCAAAGTCTTAAAGTGATAGCTTTTATTAGAGCCATAAAAAGAAACTCACTCCTTTTTTCATTTACGAAAAACCTTTACATAGAATTAGGGACGTGTTTTCAGGTAAAAAATTTGGTCCCAAAGATAAAACTCAATTTCGTTTATCAAACGATACACAACATCGGTACGTGAACCAAAAATAAATTGGATTTCATTCGAGTGAACTTTCCTAACCCGAGAGAGTAGACATGCTGACATTGATTAATAATTGACAGTTGTGTGTATAATAATATTTTCACCTCTCCAGCATGAAAAGGGTGCTTTTGATGCTTAAAAACTTGCATCAAAATCAGTTAAAAAAAATCTTTTCTGTCATTTCAAATCGCAATATAACTAATAGATGGTGCCGCCCGTGCGAAGCCGGGCGGGCAGCTTGTATATAATAAGAAAGAAATATTATATATATTAACAAACTAGTGTTTTATGATTGTAAAATAAATAAAAAATATTAATAAATAATAGAAAAAACACTACTTAATGTAAAACAAAATAACTGGTATTTACTTTACTCTTTACTAGTATGATTTAATTTTTTTGTTCTATATCACAACTTTTGTAATCGGAGGATATTTTACAACACAATGAGTGCGTCCAGCGATGAAGATAGTTGTCTAACTCCAAAAGAGTTAAGGCCCCTATATACCTCAAGTGGCGCCCTCATTTTAATTAAATTTATTGCTCGCTAAGTACATGATGTATCGAAAATTCACATGTACAGATTGAAGCTAAGGTTCTATAGTTTATTTACAAACAATAACCTCAGTAAAATTTTGTTCGTTGTAGTAGTAGTTTGCAAAAGTGCTAAAAGTGGCCACTTTTAGCACTTTTGCGAACTACTACTGTTACTTATTATATTATATATTATTTATTGTTTGTAAATAAACTATAGAACCTTAGCTTCAATCTGTACATGTGAATTTTCGATACATTATGTACTTAGCGAGCAATAAATTGAATTCAAATGAGGGCGCCACTTGAGGTATATAGGAGCCTTAAGATAAAAATTGTCTTATGCTGAATTTACGTTTTTACCAGGAAAGTCACGTGAAAATAACTATTCTACCTATATACAACACTTTACTCGCTGGTAAAGGTGAAAAGTTGTATTTTTAACACGAGACCACATTTTTGTTATGTTTCGTCCCTTTAAATCACTAATTAGCAGCCGTAAGCAGTCTTTATTAGAATCACTCGTTACGCTCGTGATTCAATTCTAGACTACTTCGCTAGTTCGTGGTTTAAAGTCGGCACTCGCAGCACAAATTGACTTTGGTCTCTAGTATAACAAATAACTATTATCTATGTTTGTATTCAATTACTTGGAAATGAGCAGGCTGCTTTGTTCTGGAATCATCTAACCTTTCATCGATTGTTCTTGAATAAATAATGCCTACAACATTATGCTATTTGTAGCCTTTGGGGTTATGTGTTGGTAATGGTACAGAAATCTCATCAATAAATAGAATTCAATGTAATTATTTATTAAACTGTACATAAATGTATTGTACACATTGGCATTATCTACCGTAAACAACTAGCATAAAGTTCCATCAGTCTTTTGTTTTGTTACGCATTAATCCTAGCGATTCAAAAAAAATATACAGTCTGTTTAAAATTTGAATTTCGAATCTTTTCTTCGCGTATGATGTTTATGTTTAAGTACTAAAACAAAAGAAAAAAGTTGATTGAAAAAAGGATGTTTAATTGAAGATACATCTCTGCAATTCGTATTTGTTACACAACACAGTATTACTGTCGCATGTGATACGAGAAAATAAGGTAGATACAGTACGTGTCAGATCATAATGTATAGAATGTGTACGTCTTTCTCCGTTTGAGAAGAATTTATTGCTGATGAGATGTCGTTCCAGGGTTTCAGTACTGCATAAAATTAGAACATGAGGATCAAGCTTATGTAGCATGATATAGATTTGCTTTTATTATGAGTTATGAAATCTGAGTGGAATTGGAATTACTTACATTTTGTTTCTTAGACTACTGGATTATTTATCATTTTTGAGATTTGTTTTTGGGTAAGTTGACATGTTAATTTATCAACGCCCGAGCGTCCGAATGTGGCGGGATAACAATGGAATATCTATTGTGTCTCATTGTCCTGGCCTTGATGGGTTAATAAGCATTCTATAGTAAAAAGGCAGATTTCCTAAATACAAAAGGATTCAGTCAGAGCTATGACGTATTTGATATAACTTATTATAATAATGCAGTACGGTGTTTAATTATAAACAAAAACTGCCAGTTGAAAGCGCCCCAAACGATCTGAGTTTTAATTAATCTCAATATCAGGGGTTACATCACAAACTTTATAAGGCCATTCTGAAAGTATCCGCGAGTTTATATTAAAGGCAACATAATAACATGCAGTCGGAGGCATGTATAAAGTGACATTATGAATGATTTGACTTATCATTAAATTATATGCGCCCGACTGCATGTTGCCTTTAATAATTGATCTTGTTTCCATCTTTTCAGTTGATTTGTAGGTTGATGCAGGCGGGTTTTTCAGTTTTTTATTTTTTTATTTATTTATTTTTATTTATGTCTTTTTAGTAATTATAATATTACGGTCATGATATACCTTTTTGAAATACTCATAATATGCCATTTAATTTGTTACCCATCAACATGGGTATCAATATGCAGTATTCTTATTCTATAGCGTAGTCGGCGCAGGTAATCGGTACCGAGTCTCCATACTGTGGCGGCCCAGCGCAGACCGACTGCAGGCGCCGACTTTCTGCGCGGACCGGCGCGCCGATAAGCGCTGGTAGATCGGCTATCAGATTCCTACGTGAATACGCCCTAAGTCTCCAAAATGTGGGTGAAGTAAAAGAAACAATTTTTTGTGGGGTCTGAGTGAGTGCTGTATTGTCGTTGTTTCTTTGTAAATGTTAGAATTCTGTTTTATTTATAGTGGCAATACTCGTATTGTGTACGCACATGGCATATATTGCCAGTAAGCCCAAAACTTAGTAGAAGGTTTTGCTGCGCGTCTAATGTATTTTTTTGCGTCTTTGCGTAGAAAAACTTTGTAACTTTCATGATATTATAATAAACGACTGAAATTAATTTGTTCTAAGTGACAAAGTGTAATACCTACCATCAATTTGCCAGATACGTATTGCCACCGAGTATTCACATTGCTTGCTTGAACTTGAGTGAATTCTCTCAGTCAACACTCTCCTGAATGTCAGAATGGAATAAATTAAACGCATAGTAATTCGAAAATTATGACTCATTAATTAAATGAGCGTAATAATTTTACGCCTAGTTTAATTCAGGCAGTGTATCATCCGTGCCGACACGCTTTTATGAGTTTTGTGGTGGTTTGAAATGGCACCTACATACTTTAAGCTACCGAGTGAATGAATGAATGAAATTCTTTATTCAAATAAGCTCACATAATAAGCATTTTTAAATCCGTCAATTCTTTTACCCTACCACCCATTATGACGTCTTTTGACTGACAAAAAGTGATGAGAGCAGAAAACTTATCAGCTTTATCAGATGGAAAGATATTTATACAAAAAAGTATATCGTTTCCAAACTTAACATTAATATATGTTACAATTAACATAGATTAATTAATAAATAACATTATTTAATTAGCTCATTTCTTAATGAATCAATTTACAGGGTTCAAGCTAAATTCAAAATTTAAAGTCATTATTCAGTCTAGGCTGTTGAAATAAAAATGCAATTCATACAATTCAATGTGCATTAAGATTGATATGTACCTTTTTTTTTCTTTAGTATGAAACTTAGGTTTATGATGTTTTATAATATGACAACTTTACAATTACATTTTCATTGAAAACGCTACGAGGCAGAGAGCGTAGTGTAAAATTTAAGTAAATTTTACATTACGCTCAAATTAGCGTAGTGTCTGGATGACAGTTTTTGTTAGTGGCTAACCGGTCGTTGTAAAGTTTTATTGTCTAGTAATGAGTGAGATATGAGTCGAACAAAAATAATCATAACCTAATGTATTTTATGTATTAAAGTGTAACGTTATCAAGATAATTTGATATAAATGACACAGTCACTTTCGTCACACAAATAATAATTTCCGCTTTCGGAAGAAGCCTGAATGATGCGATGTCTGTACGTGGTCTAGTATTGTTCCATTAGATTGCACTGACTAGCATTTGAACCCTTCGCTGTAGATACTGTTATACCGGATAGCCAGGGGTCTCCAAACTACGGCCCGCGGGCCAACTCTGGCCCGTGAGCACCAACAATCCGGCCCGCGAAAGCAGTCCGGGTCGTACCAACATACTGTTTTTACAGTATATTGGTACGATAAGCCAGCTAGGCTCTGGCCCTTGGGACTTCGTGGAGGAGTTAATCTGGCCCATAGGCTAAAAAGTTTGGCGACCCATGGGATAGACTATTGAGTCTATTATTGAAGTGATCATCAGTTGTTATTAAAAATTAAATACTTTAAACTGACGCGACTGAGATATAATCGGAATGATTAATATGTTTGTGCGCTGTGAATTCAAAATCACATAGCTCTTCCATCATTAGCTGATAAGCTTTTCGAACGATCTGTCTGGAAATTCCTGGATCTAAGAACATTAATCTCAATTTAGTCGCCATAGTAGCAGAGAATACTACGCAAAAGTGTAAAATGAAATTATGAGAGAGAGAGAAATAAAGATGTAGATATCCCCGTGAAAATTTATTTCCGCTCAACTTAGGTTTCTGATCCCAAAATAATGGCTAGTTCATGTTTGGACGTAAGTATTATTTATTCAGTAAAATTATTCAAATTTCTGTAACAAAAGCACTCTACTGGGCACCAACTGCTCAAATAAACTAAGAACCCTCGTCCCTTCATTTAGAATTGTTACTGTTTCAGCTGTTACTCTGAAACTTTCGGTTTAATTATTTTTAAAGCTTTCGACCGACTGTAAATATGAGAAAATATTTGAACATTTATATTTCTTTAGGGAAACGCGGAAGAGGAAAGTTTGGGAGTGGTGTTATTAGTAACTTTGGGATGAGATACTCTTGAAATGTCTCCATAACAAAAGAATGTAGATATAAATTTTATGGGATAATGCAGCAAAGAGGCAGTAAAGATTTTTCTGATAATTTTATTTTAATCAGTTAATTACGTTCTCGTTCATTTATATCTGGAAAGTCTGATTGCAACATTTTGTAATTATGTATTATCTTTTTATTTTATTCTCAATTATGTATCCAAAACAATCCAAGTTCTTTAAGGTATTTGGTTTTGAATATACCATTTAAAATTTATTTTAAATTCAGTTTATTAATTTATTTATCAAAGATATTTGGATTGACAACAGCTTAATACTACTTAAATTATTATATGAAATTTACTAAGAGTAAATCCAAAAACGTCATCCTTGAATTACTAAAAAAGCATAAACAAAATTACTAATGACAAAATGTTAAAGTGTAAACAACTTTACGAACGAATACAAGCAACGCGTTTGGATATTATATTATTATTAAATATAGGGAGAATATGAGAAAATGTATATTCAACATGTTACAAAAATACCCCTAATGCCGAATATGGTATATAGGGACCATCAAACTAAACAACTTTTACTATGGGACCAACCAAATGGGGTTTCATACAATTTGATATTTTGGATTTTAATTTTTGTATAAAATTTTATTCGCGATTTCAGAGTTGGTCCCATAGTAAAAGTTGATCAGTTTGATGGTCCCTATATACCATATTCGGCATTAGGGGTAATTGTAACATGTTGTATACATACTTAAACAGTATATCTGCTATGCATAAATAATGACATAGAGTATGATAATTACCCGAATGAAGGGTAAAGTAGGTTGTATTATAGTATTAAATTAGATAGTAGGGGTTAGTTAGTTAGGTCAGTTTAAATAATTGTTTTATAGGGCGGATTTTGAGCCCACAAAAGCATCTGCCCTATTGAATTCACTATTATACAATAGCGCAATGTAAGTAAGTGCAGTTTAAATACAGGCTTTACTTAATTAGGAACAATTATTTATTTACAAGTTACCTACTGCAATAGAAAGTTTTTCGTAAACCTATGAGGTCCGTGACGAAGTCTGGGGATGAAATATTGCATATTTTTTAAATTAAAATTATAGAAAATTTAGTTTTCCAGACATTCAAGTATTTCCGGAGAGCCAACCTAAAAGCAAATTTAGCCAGTCAAATGCAGTATTTGTTCTCACGAATGTCAAAACTACATTTAGCCAGTCAAATGCAGTATTTGTTCTCACGAATGTCAAAACAACATTGAAAATACCAATACCAAAATACCTACATACTATAGGTACATAGTCACATGTAACATGTGACTAACGGGAGCGAAAAGCCACTTATTTATATGCCACGTGAAAATTTGGCGTCCGTACATCACCCAGTCCGACATAATTTGCTAAGAGAAGCTACGCCAATATTTTGGACTCCATTTAATTAAAGGGTCCCTTAATAAATCAAGGAAAGATAAATTGGTTTAGTCCCCTTAACCTTGTCGCAGGTTGGCAGGTACAGGAATGGGTAATTTGAATACGCATTAAGAAACAGGGTACACTTCGATCCTGCATATTTTCGGTTATTTGTAACGTAGCTTTTAAAGTCAAATAAGTATTTAAAAGTGGGATTAAAAAAGGTTTTATTGAAAGTAATAAAACAAAAGAGGTTCTATAATGTCTAGTCTAGATTCGACAGACATAGAAACCGCGAACGATTTTTTCGCCGGAAAAATATTACTATCGCTGAAAGTTATGGCGGAACCGGAACTGATTACTGTAACACGAATAAATGAAATTCAACCGTACTAGGGTTTTCATAGAGCCTAAATTGAAACCTACTCTTGATCAGAGCCGTCTCGGCCTTATGATATTTCACTGTCAAGCCAACAAAGGCCTGAATGAGTCTTACACAAAAGCGATATAAATGCTCATGGAATTGCTTCTAGTACTCTCGGATGTTTACGTCGTAACTTATAACAGGGCATATTAAAGAAATTTACAAGAAAAAAGTCCAATTGTTAGCAAAACATTACTTCGACGCGCTCACGCTACGAAATTTATGATTTGATAAACTGCCTCAAAGGATTTTTAGGCACGAAAACAAATGGGGTCAGTTGTACATTTTTTCGGTACAATTTGTTCATTTTAAAATGTGCATTATGAGTTTTATTTGCATGGGCTTAATTAAAATTTGTTTTTTGTAAAGCGAGAGAAAGGGTTTATTTCAGATATTTATGAGTGTAAAATGCGTTTAATTGCACAATTATAAAATGATCCCTTTTCCCATTTTATTTTAGGATTTTTTTTAAATCTAGTAAGGAAAACACAATGATTGGCTCAAAGTCACCTAGCGGCAAAAGAGAGAGCCCTGCGTAGTCTAATTAATAGAAACGAAGAGCTTTGTAAAAGAACTAAATTCACAGACATTGCTCGAAGGATTATCTTCTCTGCTGAAGTGGCAGTGGGCAGTACACAATATAGCGAGAAGAACCGATGACCATTGGGGCTAAAATGTTTGGGAATAGTGATGAGCACCAGACGACGCTTTTTGGGTACTAGACGACGCTTCTTGGGTACTAGATATGTAAATATATCTGTTGAAAATTGCGAGAAGCAGCGTGGATCATCGTGGAGTTCCCTGGGGAGTCCTGTGCCCAGCAGTGGGCATCGTGAAACTGATGCGATAAAGATAAAGGACAGTTAACAGTAATTTTAAGACACTCAGAGGATATCAGGTTAAAGAATGTAAGGATTTAACTCACATACATTTCAATTTCATTTAAAAGTTACAAAACCTGAACTTTATTCCATACCAAAACAAATGATCTTTAGTCACCGATACTGTACCAAAAAACCGATACTGACATAATCCGTATTTAGTGTCAGCTTACTTTCCTAACTCATGTTTCTGATATCACGTTTGTCCTTAACTATATTTTCACCGTACAAAATTCAATTTGAATATTTGAGCAGCCCTTGAGTTTGCATTAAGTAATATTTGACACGCATTAAGCACATTAATATCCGTTTTGGAACGTAAAAGCGTACGTCACATGAGATTAGAGTACTAAACAGCGCCGTGAAACGAATTCTTTTGGTAACATACATTACTTAATTAAGAGTCGCTTGCTCGTTTTGTAATCTTATTAATTTGCGTATTTTGACTAAATGGAAAATAATGTACGCTTTGTAACGAACAAAAATCATAACCGGTAGAATAACTCGGCCGCCTTGTGGCTTTTAATTTTATAGAATTAAAACATTTTTATGAGAAATAAAATGTTACGAACTCGGTTGCTTCTTAAGAAGTCATAACTTTTCCTTAGGCTTAAATGGCCATTCTACTAAAGTTAACGCTAGTGGAATAGAATGGCAATTTATAAGATTGACAGGAGCTAAGCGCTAGCTTATGTCAGTCCCATTCATTGTTATTCTATTCTACTAGCGTTAATTTTAGTAGAATGGCCATTTGAGTAGGGCTTAATTGGAAATTTATAGGAACCACATCATACAAAATTCAATAAAGCAATTAATTTCATTCAAGGAAGTTGAAGTAGTTAAGGCAGGATTTGATCCACTTTATGAAAGAAAATAATAAAACAATTTCACTCAAATTATTTAATAAAAAGTCCATATTAAGTGACTTTCCCTTTCAATGTAATCTGCAGCACGTAAAGAGTGAGATTTTATTGAATCGTTTCGTTTCTTTCGTCTTATTTATCGGCCGCGCTTTGCCGGTCGTAAACTTTGTAGCCTATAAGACCATGAATACTTATTTGATCTTTATGTGAAAAGGAAAAATCAATTAGGTCAATGTGCTTTTGACAGATGGCATTTTTAGAGAGAGCGAGCGAGATTGAGCAGTAATAATTTTCTAATCAATTCAACAATAATAACAAACAGCTTTAGGTGTAACGATATTCTTCGTCTGATCGTAGCACATGTCATCTTGAGAACTAAATGAATTAATGGTATCAAATAGCCTGGTTTTCCAAAGGCGCTAATTGCGGTAGATTTGTACGATAATATTAAAAGCTACGTAAACTTAAATAAGACCATTGTTTAGCTTTGGTTTTATAGTACCTACATGGTGAGCCCAAGCTATTTTCTTTAGAAAAAGTAATAAGCGATGCTGTGCATTAAAGTAAGTGTGCTTAAAATAACTTGTATTCGGTCCTTACCTACGAAATTGACGTTTTGTATGGAGATTTTTTAACAAATTACATTTTCCATACTAGCATTTTTATAATTTAATTACAACCGTGAACGCTATTGTAACAAAGCTTTTATGTACAAATGTTTGAACATTAAGCTAACTTAAGTAACATAATTTAAGCGAAAAACAACGGATGAAGTGGTCATTTTTGCTAACAAAAAAAAGGAGTCACTTTCAAGGTATTTTTTAATGTTAAGAAAACAAAATAAATATACTTTAATTATGCTGATAGTTGGCGGCTATGATCATAATTTGCTGTAATATCCGCAACTGATAAATATTTTACATCACAAAAGTTATGAGGTTCTCTGTGTGTGAGAAAAAAAAATCAATTTCACAGGTAAGGACCCAATATTTTAATAGATAGATATTTTTCTTTCACCACTAATCGAATGTAAAAAGTGACATAATACATTGTGCAGGATGTTGAAAATCCCGACTAATTTCTAGGTCACGACCTCGTTCCTTTCATTTGCCTTTTAGCTTACAAACTTTTAATAGGACTGAACTGTCAAGAGCCAACCTTTTGTAATAATGACGCGAACGTGTCGCAATTTGCGCGCAGGAAATGGAAAAATTAGCTCCATTTTATAATTTCTTTATTTCGAGTGTCTGTGAAAACTCAATGAAGATAGCTAAGTGTTATTAAAAAAACTGAAAGCTGAAAATTAGTATTGTTAATTAATATTAAACGACATGGCAAGAGTATAGTTAAATTTTATCACGGATGTGACAAAACCCGCGTTTGCTGATGCTGGGACCACACTAAGGCCTAAGGCCATAAATTATGGCCTTAATGTTTCTCAATATTTTTTATGAACGTACCCACGTTTAAGGTCCATAGGTGAATACATTGGCCTTAAGACTTATACAAGGTGTTACAAAAGTACCCCTAATGCCGAATATGGTAGTTAGTTGCCGAGTATGGTATACATTTTGATATTTTCGTAATTATTTTTTGTATGAAACAGCTGATTTTTTTTTCGCGATTTCAGAGTTGGTCTCATAGTAAAAGTTGTTCAGTTTGATGGTCCCTATATACCATATTCGGCATTAGGGGTACTTTTGTAACACCTAGTATAGGCTAAGAACTCACGAAATGGTTTTCACCCGCGCCCGCCACGCTTGGGCCCGAATCTTCAGAGTGCTTAGTGCGAGTTTTTTTACCTCACGCTCGATTGTGAGTGCGTTAGAATTTTGTATGGCGTTGATGAAGTTCATCGCGTTTTCCGCCAGATGTCGGGCCACCAATCCTATACAAAATGAAGTTTACGTTAACGCGGTCGAGTAAATAAAAAACTCGCACTACGCACCCTGTAAAATGTAGAATATATTGTAAAAAAAATTAAAGCACATTTCACGACGCGTTTTACGCCCGTCGCATGCGCAATTGTTTGCGGGTCCCGTCGCATTGGCCACCAGCGTGGCGGGCAACTATTAGAATCGCATGGGCTGCGATCACCCGCAGTGGAATAAGGAAATACACATGCCAACATACAAACATATATGAACCCTGAACACATTACACTCTCTGTTTTTTGGGCAGTCTTGTAAAAATTGGGAAGTCTTTGCAAAATTGGGGGTACCTAGAAAAGATGATATTCGTAATTATAATTTAAATTAAATTAACTTTGGAAACGTACCACTGTGTTGTTTACGAGTCCGTCTGAGTATCATTACAACATCGTACGAGGAAGATTCCCCTTTGCAAGTGACATGACGAATATAACATGTTTCCACAAAATTAAATTATCGTCCCACAGAATCAAATTATGCGAATCCACTGATGGTTTACACAGAAGGGTTGTCCGGAATGTATAAGTAGGTATCTAATAAAAAAAACCCATAAAATGAGATATTTTTTTACACGACTGCCCAAATAACAGAGAGTGTAATGTGTTCAGGGTTCATGATGGGATTTTTTTAAATCAATATGGCGACTGTACGACGCCACTTTCAAATGTGAATAAAAATTTTTTTCGTTAAATATTACAATATAGGCATTAAATGAAAGGCCTAAGCATATAATTTGTCATTAAAATGTGTTAAATAAAATATTCAAAAAAATAAAACCTCCTTTAAAAAAGACTGCATTGACACTTGTATTTAACTTTTTAGAAGGTTATTGGCAGGGCAGTCGTGTTTTTTTTATATTTTTTTGTTTGTATGTTTTAAATTTTCCCTTAAACTAATTTAAGCTCAGCAGAGATTTAGCGAGAGTCATAAATTTAATGTCGAACACTCATTTTTGTAATAATGTATTTAAGTAAGTAACAAGATTTCGAGTTATCCGTGTATCTCATTCCTTCGTTATGACGTCGTTTAATTCCATAATTCGTTCAGTCTGGAATTCAATTTAAAAGTGTCAAAGTATCAAGACTAAGGCGATTAACACACTGCTACGAATGATGCTGAATGTTGCGTGAATGCGTGTTCTAACGTAGCTTGTAAGTATCTCCGTTTGTATAAAAAACACGCATAGTCCAACACACTGAATATGCATCCACGCGCGTTCATGCAGATCACGTGCCTGCATGCGGAGAAACATGCGTGCGTGGGTGCGGGGCGAGACGCTTACGTCTCTTGCATCGAGATCGAGATCTTTTTGCATCGAGATTCATTTTTAAACACACGTCAAGCCTTTCGATATTTGAATGAAATGAATCAGAGCCACCGTGAATCCACAAAAGCAACTACGCTCGTGAGTGCGTAAAAAACCCGCACGATGATGCAGATCTGGCACTCCCGCAAGTAGACACGCAACATGCAACATCATGCGTGGCAGTGTGTGAATCGCCTTACTGCCGTAGTGGTGCAATGATGATTCGGTACAATATTTATATATTATGTTTCCAGTCAATACGTATATTTTGGATATTCGTAACATGGATTATAATAACCTCTATACGATTAACTTGAAAACGTTTACAAATTTTCTCTTCCTTTATTCTAGTTATAAATAGCGTTTTCCGTTGCATTCTCTATTAGTCCATGGAAAATAATGTAAAAGCTTTTATTTAACTGGACTACTCTACTGCATCTGTTATTGGTAGCAACATTACATCAAATTATCTTTCACACAAAAAAAACTTAATCAGAATCGGTTCATCCGTTTGGGAGCTACGATACCACAGACACGTTAAACTTATAAAACCCTTTTTTTGCGTCGGGGGTTAAAAATATCATCTGATACTAACAAAATATCTATAGAACGACTAGAATAAACTACAAAGCAATTCAAGCTTATTTTAGGGAGGAAAGCTCCACAGCTTTGTCATTGACTGTCCTCGTTTTTAAAGCCCATTAAATAAAGTAGGGATCCATTTTTGTGAGAATTTTCTTTGGAGAACAGAGGGTATAGTTACAAAACAAATTACGATAATCGAACGATATTCATCGTTTTAAATTTTTAAATTTAAGCATTCACAATGCTATTTTTATATAATACTAGATAATATACTACAAAAAATAGGACTCGCACCATATCATGTCCTCGGACGGGAATCGAACCCGCGGCCTTTGGATATCTGGTCCAATGCTCTGACTGCTGAGCTACCGAGTCACTAACATGAACGAGAACGAGAACGAGAACATGATCTGGTGCGAGTCCTATTTTTTCTAGTATATTATTTAGTATAATATTCATCGTTTTACTTAAACTCAAAATTATTTATTCAGTGCATTCCCTCAACTATAAAAAAGGACTCTAGGAGTTCTTCTTACCACTGAGCATATTAACACTACGTTTTAACTGCAAGCATTTGGAAATGTCAAAGAAGCTACGCTATTGGTTTGCGAGCCCTCGGGAGAGCTTGTAATTGTACTTGCACTTGATTTTGAACCCTAAGCTTGAGTTAATAATGTGACGGAGTTGGACTAACTTCGCCCGATTATCGTGATTCTTTTCTTTGTAATAGACCCTCTGAAAATTATTGTATTTGTCTCGTTCTTATGTAAGGCGTGACTGTTATTTGTATTAAAGAATTATCTGTACGCTTAGAAAGGAAATTTTATATTTAAACTGTTTTTGATCCTAGTTATACCACTACTTTCAAGTTATCTGTGTTGTTTTACGAAAAACATTTTAAGTACTTATCTTAATTTTCGATTAAAAGTAAAAATTGCAACCATGGTGCAACTATATTTCTTACGCTAAAACCATGTAGGTATTTCCTCAAGCTGGCGGATTGTTAGAGAAAATCTATTATGAAATACCTACCTATTTCCGCACATGGTAAATATTTTGAAAGATCTAGCGAATAACATAAAAAGATCTGAAAGAACACTATGGCAATGGGACGATGGTCGTATCAATTCTCGATAGTTATAACAAGAAATGCTTGGATCATTTCACACAGCGCCATCTAGCCCCAAACTAACCAAAGCTTGTAATATGGGTGCTAGACAACTGATAATATATACTTTTTAAATATAAACTTATTATACATAGAAACACCCAGACCCGTCACAGAAATTAAAAATTCATACCCGGCCGGGAATCAAACCCGGGACCTCTTGCGTGGTAGATCACTGCACCACTCAAGCCGTTTATTTACTAACTAACAATGATGTAACTGTAAGATATACATAACGTGACCATTTATATTTTTCGTTAGAGCATCCTGCATATCTGCTGTTTGTGTTGGTGATCAATATGGCTTCCAAAACTGCTACACTCAACTGTGTGTTTTCACTTGTCCATAACTTATTTATTGATGTTGTCGCCCGCGCTACTTTCTCATTTAACGATAGACATGCTCGTTAGTAGCATGCCTTTAAGCGGGACATTCTTGCTCTTACTGTGGACAGCGAGAGTCTGAAAGCGGGGCTGTCCCGCCCAACGCAGAACGTATAGTCACGTACAAAAATATATAATGGCGATTATTAAGTTTTATCAACCTTCATCACGTCACAAATTAATTGCAAGAATAAGAAGCAGAAAATAAAAGTTGTGAGTAAAATATTACCTAAAGTTTATACTCTCAATTAACTGAACGAATCACCGCCATTTATAGAAAGTATTATTAAATCGCTAAAACGATGTAAAATGGGGCCCATAATTACGCCGACTATTGTCAGTCGGAGAATTTCGGCCGCCCTTAATTAAAGCTTTTACATGAATTTCTGCGGTAGACTGGTAATTTAGACGACACTTTTCACTTAGAAAAATAACTCATGTTTCTATTATAAAATTAGCTTAATGTTTTCTGTTTCTGAGGAAAGGATAAATAGTGAAATTTTATGTAAATGTATGTGCTTTGGTTTTTAAACCAATTGTTAGTGTAAAACTTATGACGAATCTCGTAGAACTCAAGATTAATCAGAAATGAATCTATAATTTTGATGTCTTCCGGGACACGTTAAAACACAGAACCTATTTACCTATAAATTAATTTAGCGTTCTATATAAGAAAAAAAGGAAACGCGGGCTATAAAAATTTTTTTTTTTCATGATCTCAGTTGCCAAGTAGGTAATGTGACGACCTCCGTGGTCGAGTGGACTTATACACCGGTTTCCAAGGTGTCGCCATCTCTGAGGTCCCGGGTTCGATCCCCGGTTGGGTCAATTTAGAAAACGAACTTTTCTATATTGGCTCAGGTCTGGGTGTTTGTGATACCACGTTGTCTCTGATCTCCATAACACAAGTGCTTTAGCTACTTACTTTGGAATCGGAGCAATGTATGTGATGTTGTCAAATATTTATTTATTTTATTTATTTAATGTAGTTTCTTTAATAGGTGCTGAAAACTTACTTTCCCAACTTTATATTAGTCGAATCAATAATCTCCGGCTAGACTAGCTAAACTTAAAATAACTTGCTAAGAAACTTCATAGGAGTTCTTCATACGGAAGCTTAAGATTTATTTTCAATTTAATAAAATGTTATGAGTTTGCATTCAGGTAGTTCCATCCACGTGTATTGTGATTGTGCTTTTTACCCGACTGTAAGGAAAGGGTTATGTTTGTCACTTTATACATGCCTCCGACTGCATGTTATTATGTAGCCTTTAATATTTGATCTTGTTTCCATCTTTTCAGTTGACTTGTCTTTTGATGCAGGCGGGTTTTTAGTTTTCAAATTTATTTATTTTTTATTTATGACTGCATTTTTGTTACCTACACACCAAAAGTATTATTTATGTTACCTACATACCACTAGTATAAATATCACAATAGTCAAAAAGTTTAGTCTGCTAACTGTAACCATGGTGGATTACTTTTCTTGATAACTTGAAAAGGGTTATTTTTAAACTATCATGGTTACTGTAATTAAGAATCTGAAAGATAACTATACAACATGTTACAAAAATACCCCTAATGCCGAAAATGGTATTTAGGGACCATCAAACTGAATAACTTTTATTACGGGACCAACTCTGAAATCACGAAAAAAAAATTAGATGTTTCATAAATTATGATATTTTCGATTTTAATTTTTGTATGAAACAGCTGATTTTTTCCCTGATTTTAGAGTTGGTCCCATAGATTTCAGAGTTGGTCCCATAGTATTGTAACTCGTTGTGTACATAATCAGATTATATATATAAACGAATTAAGTAGTTACACATTCTCCTCTAAAAGGACATCAACCTCAACGACCTATAAAGGTCAGGTGTATGTAACTTTTAATTGAGAAGAGCTCGGCGGCGCAGTGGTTTAGCGCCTGGCCTTGCGATATGGGTCGGCCATGGGATGGGTAGGCAAAGTTATCTCGAGTTCCTCCGTGCTTCAGAAGGCATGTTAAGCCGTTGGTCCCTGCAGTTGCAGTAGTTAACACCCACCAATCCTTGGGCGTGCGTGGTGGGTTATAACCCTTCCTCCTTATCCACCCATAAAGGCAGGGGTGTGCCCCAGTAGAGGGGACATTAAAAATGGCCGATGTCGAACTTTTAATTGCACTACACTTTTGAGAATCTCACACTTTCAGGGCCGAATGTGTACATTTTGGCAACTTGTAAAGAGTTATGGACGGCCCGGTCGTTTGCATACATTAACCGGAGCAAACGTGGAGAGGTGTCTTTTAATCTTTGTTGCCTCAAAGTTACGTTTTGAAGTGAAGAGTAATTTCTACGGCGGAATGAAGGGAGAGATTGTTGCCTTTTTTATGTCAAATAAAAATGAAAATTAAGCTCCCTTTGACGGAAACCTACGATAAGATTCCAAAATACTCACGAGTACATTTCATAATAATTGTTTTACTTTTGATAACAGCCAATTTTATTGTCTCCCAATGCTGGGGCACTTTACAGACATTGTTTTGTGTTTTCTCGAGTACCTATAACTTTAAAGGTTTGAACAGTTAAACTTAAGTTTTATCATAATGAGGCGGATATCACCTTTTTTCGGTGACCAGAGGTCGCAATTTAGTTCTTGGGCGGGTCAATAAAGAGAAGCTAATTTTATTGAATATATTTGTCGATGGTCAATAGTTGGTTTATTAAAATGTTCGTTAAATTATATCGGTGGTAAGTTTTTTACAGTGTTTAACAAACTCTTAATTAAAATTACGCACTTATTGGTTACCGCACCATAACTTGATGTTCCCTTCTTATTTACAAAGTTTTGAGTTCACAAGGCACTTAGGCTTCGGAGCTGTAAACAAAATTCGACCCACATTTCAAGCTGGGTCCATTTGTATTAGCTCTTCAAGTTATTCATTTTAATGAGGGTTCCAAAAGTACATACGGGTACTTTTACTTGGATGAAGATACAACATATAATATTATCCATGGTGGAAAAAAAACCGGACAAAGTAGGTACTTAAATAAAGGCTATTTTTTATGATTTAATTACAAATGTATAGTTTTCAAACTTTTTCCTGTACATGTAGTAAAACGTTGTTTATGACAAAATACAAGAATTATAAAAGTGATGATGCGTGACCTAATTTTGAGAAAGTTGAATGTAGGCATTTGTACACCGTACAATATTACTTGCCGAATTTCATAGTTCAATGAAGTTTTATTGTTCTGTGGTGGTTGACGACAGCAAAATCCGGCCATAACCAACGGTTTTACGTGCTTTATGATATAACAAATTTATAGTCATCTACCTTGACTGACTTTTGCGAAAGTTGAGTTTTGTCGAGATCCTCACATTTTAGTATTCTAACTTTATTCGAAATGAGAGAATTAAACAGAAATTTTACAGTTCAAATAATCAAACAACATTTTAAATGCATTGGTTAACGAAATTTATTTTACGTACCTAAGGATAACAATAAACAGTACAAATAATGAAGTTTAACAGCGTTGTGTATTTTAACGATGCGTTTAATTAAACTACTTTATGAGGGAGAATTTCACAGCTGGTGTACTTAAGGCAGCAAGACCTAATTACATTATAATTGGTTGTGTTAAAATGCTTTTAAGGCCCTAAAAGCACTAAAAGACTGAAAAAATGGTATAATAACCAACGGTACTGTATTTCTTTTTTGTTTGGGATATAACTTCGAAATTAAGCTAAGTGTCAAGATTCAAGGTTAATGAAAAATAACCAATAGTTTTAAATATTGACAGAGTCGATGCTATATAAATAGCTGTGTCTTTTGGTCAATGGTCAATTGTAAAGTTTTAAAAGATCGTGACAACTAAAGTTATTTTATTTATTCTTGTCCAAAGAGTATTTAACGACATAATGTTAATTTTAATTTAAAGCCACCAATACTAGTTTACCAATTGAATGCATATAAACAAGACATTAGAAATTAGCGCAGACGTGACCAGAATGTATAAATAAGCGACATTAGATCGAAAATGTTAAATGCACAATAAAAGGCTTTACTACTTTAGTGACACAGACAGCCTTGGAAGTTTATTCGCCATAGATTGGATCCTATAGATTTTATGGTCTAGATCTTTTAGCTCTGATTGTTTTTTTTCTTGTCCCAACAGATACATTTGTGGCCGCTATAAATGAATTAAGAGAAAATGAATAACCCAAATAAAATCTTAAAAAAAACTTTACACGATATATCTGTAAAAGTGTTGTATTCTAACGTGCAGACGTGCTAAAGGAAAGAAATTAGATATTTAAACATTTTATTTTATTTATTTGAACCTCATTTTAGTCGCACTTAACAACGAATGACATAATTATGGTAATTAATTATTAGTTTCGATTTCAACCTGAACAAATAGAGTCGAGTTGCTGAGTCTACTATAAAAGTTATTTATGCAACTGTTGTATAATGAGGGGTATTAAAACATGAATGTTATAATGGTCTACATAATTGTTTGAATCTATGAATACTGTAAAAAATGATGAAACAGTAAATTCCTCGAAGATCCTCGAAGTAAAAACGTAAATATGATCAAAACTAACATTTCAGCTTTTGCATATTGCTTAATTATTCTAAATCTTTAAGTTATAGTACTAGCATTTTCAAATCCTGTTTTATGTTAGGTTAGGAATCTTATCTTATTTTTAAGTTATCTGAAGTACAAACTGTCAAAAAAGCTGTACAATAATTCAGCAAAATAAAAAGACAGTGACGGTTTAAATATGCTAATAATCCATTGAAATACAGAGAAAATCCGAGCATTGTGGCACGGTTACTTCGTCCGAATGTATTCCGAAAGTTTTGCTTTCATGTCCGGCAGTTGCAGTTGGCGACGAGAAAGCGTAGGTAATTTTGTGAGAATTTCACTGCATAAATGGATTACTGCAGTAAATTCCGAATACTAACATTCCTAAGGAATAAGCATGTTAGTACTTAGATTTTGAACTAGATGTTTGGTATATTAAGCTCTAAGCTCTTTAGTGTCTACTAAAATGTAGACGTGTCTCCATTTACTACTCTAGATTTCTGTGTAACTATATTGAAGCATTTCTGTGTTCAAATTAACTGAAATGAGAATGAGAAACGAAGCGTCTCCGTTTCAGCTTGGGCAAAATGTCCTTCCAGTGTCCGGCTGTCCGTTTGTACACCTCTACAGGTCGCATTTCTCAACCGCTTCTCGTGAAATTTTGTGAGCTGGTTCGATAAATAAATAGTTATTTTTAGTCGATTCAGTTTTTCGAAATTTTTCAAAGCGGCGAGATATGGAAATATTATATTTCAGCCATTTCAAAAAATTACACAAACGCGAGGTCTGTAGCTTACAGAGCCTCTACTAATAATAATGTATAAGCTGTGAAAAAAATGAACTTTCGTAATAATAAAAATAACAATAACTTTACTGACATAAAACGTATTACACAGACATAATGAAGTCTCTGATTCCTGAACTAGGTAAAAAAAATTGTATCTCAGTAATCAGAGCCCTCTTCCGGATACTTTATTCTAATTACAGTGAACTAAGTTTTTATTTAAATAATTTAGAAAAAAATACATTAGATAACAAAACATCGTTTGAGTGCGTGTGTGTGCGTATGAATGTGTGTGTGTGTTTGCATGCATTTATACACGAGCCCATGCTCGTGTACCAGAATACTGAAGAATAAACTATAAACTGAAGAACTGAAGCCTAGACTACCAGAAAATTGAAGAACTGCTCCATAGCAGTTCTTCAGTTTTCTGGTAGTCTAGGCTAGATGATCAATTAGAAACTTTTCATTTGCTTAAGGTGGATTTATCCACTTAAACATTAAGTATTTTATTCCCTTAGTTATATAAATAAATGGATAAAGATTTACTATATCGTCTAGCTAATGTGAAAAAAAAGGAATTGTGTGAATTTTACTTTTAAAATATTATAGTATATCACGAAGCTCCTTTTGACGATGTCAAATGTGCACGTGCAGAATAGCACTCCTAAAAATATCTATATAACCAAAAATATAATTTCTTCGTGAGAGAAATACGAGTTGATGTCGATACGATATTCAAGGGTCAATAATAATGTTATTATTATATTTGTACTGTATTTATATCCTCATTTTGGATTGCAATGAATATCACAATATTTTAGTAGTTTCCGTATTCACTAAAATGTATGTAATGTAAATGTAATGTATGTATTAATTAAGATTGTATATCAGATGTATAGTTACACAATGGTTACTCTCTGTCAAACTATTTAAATTTGACATTAAAAAGAAAGGAACATAACTGTATACATCTGCTATACAATCTTTATTAGTAAGGGGGCTTAAACATTTCATAAGTACAGAAAATGATATTGGATTGCAATGTCTTACATATTGATAGTCTTTTGTTCTAAACATTTATTTACGTGAACTGGCTGACAACAAAACTTTTTAATAAAATGCAATGCTATTTAAATAAAAAGCAAATTAAGAAAGTCGGTCACGAACAAACGAATAATAAACAACTGTCTAATGCATTTCCAATTACTATAGAGAAACTCAATGTTTTCACACTAGGCGGGGTGAAGCCAGTGGGATCAGCATTAATCCAATTTGGCTTGTTTTCTTTTTAGCTACAACAGCTATTTCGATGCTAAAAGGTCAAATTGTCCTCTTTAATTGATCAATGACCTAGCTGATCGTGTTTTGTTTCCGTTGAAAAATTATCGTATCAATGAAAAAACATATCCATAAGAAAAATACTGATATGGTTTGGACGTTAATCCTTTTGTTCTATATGTTTGACTATATTGTTGAACCGTCTACAACTGATATTTATTCAAGAAAATCATGGATTATTTTTTAAACGAAACAGCAACAATTAAGTTTCAGTTTTGTCGCTTAAAATAAGTGCTATAGTCATACTGCCCGAAAATCTCAAAGTTCCCATTAGTCTTTTTAGTCAGTAAAATCCGGACCATGAAATTGGAAAAAGAATCGGTTTGGACATAGCAATTTACTAGTGAGTTCGAAAAACTGGCTCGACAAAAAATATATATAATTAACGAACCTGCTCACAAAATTTCACGAGTATCGGTTGAGAAATGCGACCTGTAGAGGAGAACAAACGGACAGCCGGACAGCGGGACAGACATACGAAAGCATTTTTGCCCAAGCTGGAGCAGAGACGCTTCACTGCGCTTTGCGCTCCCTCGGTCAATTATAAATTGAGGAAATTGTTGGTACAGTTTGTAGTTACGAAAAATATTATAAATTGCTTATTCTTGTGAATATTATATCTTGTCGTTTTTATTTTAAATTCTTAGAATGCCCTTGTATTTGTTTTATCCAAAAGTGTTCCAATCTTCATGAATAACCACTTCGAGTTTGCATGGACAGGTCAAATTGCAACCGACACGGTCACTTTAAAATAGGCATGACAAATTTAATGTTCGGTCAGTAGAGCAGTTTTGTTTTGAGCTGTAAGGTAATTAAATGTCAATACTAACATTCTGAATTTTAAAGTAGAAATACATTATAAAGTATTTAAAGTATTTCTTAAGTATTACGAAAAACATTGACATTATATTATATTACAAAATTAAGACTTCAATTGTGTTTCTGTGATCAACACTAAATAGTGACAGTTTGATACTTGCTTGTCTTCCTCTAGCCTTGTCGTCTGTGACACAGGTCAAGCTACAATAATTTTTCCGTAGTATTTATTTACAACAAGAAAATAGTGAAGAACCAATAACTGTCTTTTAACAATGACTTCCGATATTCTTTTAAATCAATCTGTAAAAAAAATCTTTCCCTTCTGTAACCGTGATATAGATTCACGAGTATGCTAAAACAGAGTTTTATAATACCTTTACTAACGAGTAAGTTACAGGAAAAATTACAGTAGTGTTGTGCCGCAAAAACTAAAACAGGAAAAGCTTGAAGCAAACTTTCATAATAATGTTACTCTTTTTTAAACAAATCGAAAAACTTTCCACCGAAGCTGTGACTCGTGTCCACAGGTAAAATAGTTCACTTAAAATTAGCATAACAAGGCACCAAACCTCGTCCCTCGGTGAATGTGGGGAAGAAATTATACTTTTGCATTAGCTAACAGTCCCGCTTAGTTATCCTGGAAACTTTCCACATTTATTCTCAAAACTTGTCCCATTCCGCCCCCATCTGGACACGGCGTCGGGACAAACTAGACCCAATTGTTCTCGAATGAATCGATTCAGAAATCGTCCGAACGAATCGTTTATGAACGATTACCTTAATTCGGATTCGGTAATAAAAGAGCGATTCGGGTGAGAATCGCACGGTAAAGTTTTACTGCTCGCGTTTCCGCAAATTTGACAGTTTAAACGTTACGATTTATGAATTCTGTCTATGGTATAGGGATTATGTAAGGGGAGCGCGATTAGGCGGTGTTGCTCGTATAATTAGCGCTCAACTCTTAATTGCTTCTTTGAACTTGAAAATAATCTATTTTCCATTAAAGAGTGCTTTAGAATTAAATGTTACGTGTAGGATTACTGTATTGCTTAGCTTAAAGATTGAATGTGTTGCTGACTTGGTTGTATTTGAAATAGCGATATTTCGACACAATTAGCACTAAATCAAAACACCATAATAATGAGTAAACTGTCTTGATAATTAAACAAAGGGAATAATAAAAATACACCACACTATTTATATTATTATCACAAAAGCTTGTGTTCCATAATGTTGTACCTAATTAGATAAACACTAAACGTGTATTACAAACATAAACTCTATCTCAAGAACTAAAACAATAAAACAAACGCTATGTGAAAGCTACACGCAATATACATTGTGGGAAGTTATCATCACTACAGTAAATGGTAATTTGTCGAGTTCTGTAATTGCGTGAAACAATACTGTAGAGACTGTAGAGCCTGGCGGACAGCCAAGGATTGTGGCATTTGCCAATATGTTTGACCTGTTGCTACACGCTGGGAAACAAATGGAGGAAAACGCAAAGGAAAAGGGTGTGGGCCAATTTTGTGTTTACGTTCCACCTCTGACGGACTATTCTGTGCCCGAGCACGAACCGCTATCGAAAATAAATAACGCGCGTAAAAGTATTCGATAAAGTAATTTTGTATGGGAAATTTGTACAGCACCATCTACCGTGACAATTATTGTGAATCAATTCAAAGTTTCAAGAACACATCATATACGTGAAACGAAAAATACTTCAACGCCTTAGTCACTACAGTGTAGCTACTTTTATAACTTGAATAGAGTTACAGGAATAAAGTCCAAAACTGTGTCACTCGAACGATAAACTTTCATCCGATTAACGTGATTATTTTTTCGTAGTAGACCCTCTGTATTAAGTCCCTTTGATGGCATTGAGTTGGTGAAGTTGGGATGTTCATTTGTTTTTGTTTCGTTGCCCGAGCAAGTTTGCGGTGGCTGTCATTGCCCATCCGTTTTAATGAGACTCAAGTTAAATACGTACCGAAGCTTACACCACTGAGTCTTTGCTCAGGAAATATTTTTTCCTTTCTATAGGTAGTTTAAATTGGAGTTTGAGTGCGTAGCGTAGAGTATATGGTCTGTGGTTTGAGTACAATACGAATGCTATTTTTTTTGTTATTTTTACCACGGATTTTCCATTTTAAATCCATTATAAATATTTATTATTGTAATCGTGATACATTATCTGTCTGAAAACTTGTTTGGAGTTATTCTAAAGTAAAATGTTATACAACGGTGTTTTAATGACATTCTCCCTTCCACCCAGGTTGTTAGTGATTGAATAATCTTAGCAAAAACATAAACTCAATAGCCTGAACTTTTATAAAAAATATTTTTTGGCATAAGATATATATTTTATCCTGTGTAAGTAATCTCATAAAATTGCACTTACCTGCACATGATATGGTGCAACTTTCTCCTCTCCCTTGATCTCGACGTTGATATGCAGCCTGATGGCGCCTGACACGGCCGATTTGTCCGTCCTTTTCTCAAGATTGTACCATACGTCCATCTCACCGGACAACGTTCGAACCTGGTATTGGATAAAAAAAAACGGTCAAGAGCAAGTCGGACTCGTGCACCGACGGTTCGGTACCATCATTCTGAAAAAGTTTACTATTTAGAGACATCGTTTTACTTTTCCTGTAATCTTTACATAAACTTCTATCACATAAAATAATTTTAGATTTTTCTCTATGTAAACTTTGGAGATAAGGGAGGGAACGGTATTTTTTTAATTTTTCATCAAAAGTTGAAAACTATGCGGCCTAAAAAAAAAGTTTGAGAATGTGCAAGCAGCGCTCTTTCATATGATACACCATATGCCCTAGTAGCTCACTTCGAATTTTTAAGACCCCCTTTCAGTCCCTGTTGCAAAAACCCATAAATATTTTTATTTCTCTCTTATTTGCAAAATAGTTGGGCAATCATCATCTAAAACTATTCCAAATTTAAAGTCGATAGCATTAGTATTTTTCGAGATACCCAGCTGTGACAGACAGACTGAGTCACATCATAAGGGTTATTTTTAACCATTTTAGTACGGAACCCTAAAAATGGAATAAAAAAATATGTTAAAAATACAATACATACGTTGCTCTTATCCAAAGCACTTATTAGTACCAAATACCCGTGCCTATACGCATTTTAGGTACCTTTTGCTTTTAGTAGGTAATTACATATGAGTTGAAAACAATCACGGTCTAAATATTATTAATATCGTATGAGGATTAGTGGCCACCTCTGGTGTTAGAGTTTATCAAGCCGCCTGTAAGGCCTCTAACTTGGCTTAACGTTATCAGATGACAACAGCTGGGACTGACGGTTTAACGTGCCCTCTGAAGCACGGAAGCGCTCAGTTGTAATGCCACTTAACGGTCACCCATCCTACACCTGACCGGACTGAGCGTTGCTTAACAAACGTTTTCGAGTACGATCAGTGTAGCGTCAAGCTGCGCTATGAGCGCTTCATCTCGGTCTAAGGAATTAATAATCAATTTTGTAAAAAATCATTGAATAGAACAACTACACGTAACTAATCGATTTTTATCGATTTATGCACTCACCTCAATAATTGTTTGTCCCAAAAAGTCGTCGGATTCTCTCGTCAATTTCTGCCGCAGTTTCGATTTAAGATCGTTATCTTCATCCCACACACGCACCTTGATTCGGTCTGAAGAGTTGTGGCATTCGCTGAAAACAATAAATGAATTTATTTATGATGTCAATTTATATAACATATTATCTATATTGACAATGTCATTTAATATCTATATTGTTAATGGCGTCTTTATGCCACCTCATTGAAATTAGGTTTGCGATTAGATTTTACAATCGATTGTCGATAATAGTCGCTAATTGACTAAAATCGGCCAGCAAGTCGCCTGCCAAGTCAACCCGTGTAAATACCACATTAGCACAGATTACTAAATAGTTGCTAACATTAGAGTCTAAAAAGATGATGGACTTTTTGTCCGATCTAGTCCGGAGCGCAGTCATGATCTTTATTTCTAGGGTGGTAAAATTTTCCTTGTACGGATATTAAAATAAACGAAAAGCTCATTCTTAACTCTAAGTAATAATAATGATCATGTTGCGGACTGCAACGTACTAAATGGCATTGTTTGTATTTATCTTAGACTACTTTGACATCTCTATCAGATTGTCTGTTGATTTGATTCTCTACTAGTTGCCATGTTTGGTAAAGATTGTCATAGAGATAAATTATCTTAAGCTTTAAAATAATTTTGGAGCTCGATGGCGCAGTGGTTTAGCACCTGGCCCAGCGATTGCGGAGGTTAAGCAACATTCGCAAGGGTCGGCCATGGGATGGGTGACCAAAAATTTATTATCTCGAGCTCCTCCGTGCTTCGGAAGGCACGTTAAGCCGTTGGTCCCGGCTGCATTTGCAGTCGATAACACCCACCAATCCGCATTGGGCCCGTGTGGTGGGCTATGGCCCATCCTCCTTATCCACCCATAAGAAAGGCCTGTGCCCCAGCAGTGGGGACATTAAAAATGGCTGATGGTCTAGATGATGGTCTTAATATAATTACTTCAAAATGCTTATACGCTCACTAAGGAGGTACTAAAAAGTATAGTTACCTACAAACTCCACGATAAACTGACTCGACATTTTTTTACAACACTAAAACCTCCGGCACTGTTATCACGCAGTAATGTCAAGCCATTTTTCTAAATTGTCTCGGGCCTAAGTGAACTGGATAACGCCCCAAAAGATTCTAGTCTCGTAGGAAATCACCTATTTATCAAAGATAAAACTTATGTAGCATAACATAAGGAAGTTAAACGAAAACTCACAAGTAAAATTTTTCGTTCCACACTGGGTTCAGCTCTTGAGGCATAGTTCTGGTTCGTTTCTTCACCTTGCTGACTTGGACTGTGACGTAAGGATCTGAAGTACCACTCTTGTCTTTCGCGATCAAACCTTGGGCGCAGATTACTGCGTGGGAAAGAATAAAATTAACAAATTGTGATAGAAATGAAATAGGTTTATTATGCTTTTTGGACACAAGTTAACAGTTCAATAACATCTAAATCTAACACGTACAAAGTAATATTACTAACATTTTCCTGTAAATGAAGAAGGTTTACGTTAAAAGGGATGTTACAAATAGTTCGCTTCAGAAAACTCTTTATAAAAAAGGTTATTTGGGCCCATTCTAAAGGGGCTTCTTGGTGCGCCTGAACGAGCCCTGACAAACGTATTTTTGGCAAATCTCTCGACAGCAATATAAATTCGTATATATGATTTCATATAGACTTTCAAATAAATCTTCTGATAATTTTCATTTAACAACAAAACATATGGTTTTACAGTACATACACAGTACATAAATAGCTAATTTTATTACAATTATTTAAGTATTTAGATAAGGGTTGGTCCATGCTTAACAGTTTGAAATGAATATTGGTAGAAAAGGTTTCAAATGATTTCATTGGATGAGACCAATCGATGAGACAACAAAAGTTGCTTAATCCAAATCACAATATCGCCAATCAATTTTGTAGCGGCAATTCAGATGAAGGTACTTGTCAAGATCAATAAATTCATCCAAAAACGATTGACGTTAATATGAAAAAGTAGGAAAATTCAATAAAAGTAGAATATTAGTACATCTAAGAACAAGCCAGAAAAACTGTCTAGCGAGTATGACAAGATTTTTTAATAGTATCATCGTGACTAGCAAATTCAGTGTTAGACGTGGGCCAATCCCTTACATAACAAAATTATAACATATGGTATACTGCGCACATAGCAGAATTACATAATACATACCTTGTGTTACTTACCAAGCCGACAATTCTATAAGCCGTCGTATGGAAATACTGTTCTAAATCAGGGTGTAGTGTGAGCAGTCGGGCTGGGGTTATAGACACTAGCTTCAAATCTACCAAACGTAATATCTATGCCGCAATTCGATTCTAAAACAAATTCATCATAGCGCCTAAAGTACCGAGTTTCTACGGCAAACTTCCAACCAAGAAGAAAATTTCGAAGAAGAAATGTAAAGAGGCGCGGGAATCATGTCTAATGGTTTCGGAATTTTCACGAATCAGAAAATTTTAGAAAGAAATAGGAGGTGAAGAAATAAGAACTAAATGTTATTGTGTTCGGGATCTTCATTCTCCATGCTTAGATCATCTAAACTTAAAAGTAACAGTCGACTAAAAACCTTGTAAAGTAATTATCTGTTTTTTCTGTATTTCAATCGTCACTAAAACATTCGGATCGCAATTTGCATCACAATCAGCAGGCTTCCATTCCTAAATCTGAAATGTGTAACGTAAAATTTATGTTTAAATTGTGAGATTCATGCAATTTGTGTTAATTTAGCAGACGTGCTGCCGGGTCGTGGTTTTGCAATCACAATTGATTAAACGTGATGTTAATTCGTGTCATTTGGTGTTTAGGGAGTAGAAAATCGTGTGCGTGACGAGAATTTTATATCGGTAACTTTATCTTTTAACCGAGTACGGAGTGTTGGATTCGTGGAAGTTCCTCTGTGTGTATGAAATTCAAGCTACTTTTCAATGGAGGTGATTAGAGGCGGTGCATTATCGACCGTGATAAAATCAGTCAGTATTTGAAGTTATGTAATAGAGTGGTTTTCTTGAAATCTGCTAAATGTAAGACATTGAACTCGGAAGCCTTAAGCATAGTAAAAGCAGCGATTACGTTATTAGCAGATGTCAAAAAATTAAGTAGTACAGAATACAGGCGAAGAGATTCAGTCTAATAGAGTCAAAACTGCGAGCGTGCGGTTCGTAGCCGCAAAAGACCACAGCAAACCTGTGATGGCGATCTTGCAAGACCATTTCGACGTTCCTTCTATAGTGATTTGCTCGGCTTGTTCAAGACTGTCAATGTGAGTATCTGGGTCGACGTTAAATGTTCGCCTGGCCGCCACATGTAACGAAAGATGGAATTCAATTTAGTGTCGAGTGTAAGTTGTGTTTTATTACCGCTGCCGGGCCGCTATGGAGACTTCTGGAGACCTGTGCTGTGGGGTAATTGGTTAGTGGCACGGGACATCTTCGAACCTGTTATGGCGATTTTGGCGCTCCATTTTGAGGTACCATCGAGGACTGATTGCTTCACGGTGCTCATGTGCGCTCCGTGGGGGTCTCCATCGATGCCAAACACGCGTCTGTCACATACACACTGGTGTCAGCAATAGCGATTTTGACAAGTGTTAACAAAACATATAGGCTGACTTTGTATACGTGTTATGAACCGCATTTTAATAAGTACCAAAGTGCAAAATACCACAAAGACAGAGGTAATCAGAAACAAAAAAGTTGAAATAAAAATTAAATCAGGAAACTCACCGAATCTTAAATGAGTGTAGAAGTCACAAATGTTCTGTCATTTAACTTAATGAAAATGCGCAATGGATTTAGCTACTGTGTTGTATATAACTAATGCAAATTAATAAACAATAAAAATTACCAGTACCTACCTGTTTATGCAAAGGTCTGAAAAATATTTAGTTATACATGTAAATAAAACATTTATGTTCCAAACGTACCTTATGAGCTCGAAAATTTCTGGCTTATCTCTCTCGCGCTGTTTCATTCTTTCTTTCATGGCGGTAATGATCGAGTTGGCTTTGTCTTCGGCGCCATGTTTCGAAGACTTTTCGGCAGCCCCTGCGAAACACACTGCTCAGGCGGTGCCAACTAGTTCTTTACATACGCGGGATGCGCCAGGACGGCCGCCCGCCCCGCGCCCGAGCCCGCTACGGCCACTCGAGGCTACAACCTGACGAGACTCCAACATATGACTGATCTGACCCGAATTTCAAAGAATAAATAAGTAACAGTATTTTTATCTCGTCCATGCCTATGAAATAGTTACCTACTGCTGGGGCATGCACTAGAGCTGCCATTTGATTGTCTCTCTTGGAAATACACAGAATCATACTGTGTGACTGATATGTACCGAAGTATGTATACAAAAGTCAAATTTCTTGGCGCGTCATTTTGGCAGGTTTGCATGAAGACGGAATACTGGTACTTATTCAAACAGTGCGAATTTTAACGACTATCAGATCTGATCAGGTCGATGACCTCGAGCGGCGCTAGCCGGAGCGGACCTGAGCACGACGCCTATAAAGGAAACTGGATACAAACCAACGCTCTATCAAAATTATATACAAAGAAATTCTTCTACTATGGTAGGTTATTAGACATGCTCATATCCTAATAAGCTACCAAACGGCGTTGGAGTTGTATCAAAAAGACTATAACGATAATATACCCTTTGTATTTGTATGTTCGTTATGTTTGTTAGTATAACACAACAGTATACCCTCTCTGGTTTAGTATAACAGTAATTTACATTTCAACGTCCGCCATTATTATTGTAAGCTTTTATTACACGTAAGGGATTCAGATTTAACATAAAGACAGTGAAATAAACACAGAAAGTGAAGGTCTATAAAACAAAATATGTAAAATAATTATCAACTAAAAGACCACATATAATATTGAAGTGGACAAACACTGGATTGCGTGCACACACCGCTACAGGCACTTGCAAACAAGTGAGAAATCATGTTTTATACTGTCAAGGGTTTGTCATCTCGAAGCTCGCTATATCAATTCAGAAAATGTGTTAGATAGTGTAGAATGTAAAGTAGGGTATAGAAAAGTTTAACTTAAACATTTTAACAAGTTTTAGTATCGGCGCTGGGCGGGGCAACCCGGAAGGAATGGACAAGACCGAAATCCCTATCTACGTGATCTAGTTAGTCTACACTTCGAAAACATCAATATTAGATTTACGATTCCAGCTGATGAAATGTATAAACAAAGTTAAATAAGAGACGAATAAAATGTAAATAAAAAACAGGGTAATAAAAGACATGCAAATATAGATAATGGAAAGAAAATTCTAAATTGTTACAAAACATAACAAAAAGTTAAGCAGTTAATTAGAAAACAAAGAAAAAGGATAGGTTATGAAATAAATGTAAATAAAGTGGATAATGTTTTCTAAGTGTAGACCAGAAATGAGAATGATGTGCAGTCGACAACTATTGAAACATAATGTAATTCGCGGTTGTAACGCCTTAACGACTGCGCACCTAAATGATCGTGCAAATGTACTAAAACCGAATATTTATAGGAATAATAAATTTTGAAAAATATAATGTAGACATTGTATCAATTGTTCATTGACAGCCATGCACACCCAAGCAAAGTACAAAATATCAATCAGGGTAGGAAAAACTTCATGCGGCTATTATATGAGGTCAGGTAAATTTGAAGGAAGAATAAAAAAATAACATCAAGATAAAGAAAGACGACATCAATTAAAAAATAAATGAAAATATGCCTTTTTATTAAGGCTTCGTGTATCTTTTTAATGTCTCTAGTGTAGGTTAAATTATTTTGATGATCATACAGATGTGACAATGTTCGACGCCTGAATGTACGACGGACACATGCAAAAAATTTACACATGCACAAATCGAGCTATAACACATTAAGTTTTACTACAACGACGCTTTATTTTACCTTTCGACATTGATATCATCTAGACAGCAAACTCTTATATGGTATTTACACGAGTCGACTTTGCAGGTGACTTACTGGTCAATTTTAAACAACTAGCGCTTTTTATAGACAATCGCTTCTAAAATCGAATCGCCACTTCCTTGAAACTAGGTTTGCGATTAGATTATACAAGCGATGTCGATAAGAAGCGCTAATTGACTAGAATTGAGTAATCGACCCGTATAAATACCTCCTTACAGAGTTTAGAGTAAGAAGCTAGACTAATAAAATTTAAACTTTTTGTTTTCATTAATAATATTGGAACGTCACTTTGCTATTGTTTCTACGTAGGTATGTTTATAACAACTGTTTAGTAATAGTTATTTTAAACTGGCTGGTTAAATAGCCAATTAAAGATTTACTAGTCCTAACATGCCCTTTTTATAATGTGGTTTCATCTAGATATTGATTATGATTTTTATAGAATATATGATTTAAGGAACAAAGCTCTTGTCAACCCCAGTGTTCCATTAAGTGTCATTCAAACTCCTTATGTTTTTTAAGGGTTGCGAACATGCTTTGAACTTCCAATAAAATTGTATGGCTTCCTTTTATGTCGTGTCGTAACCTTTTTTACTGAAATAATTTCTTTGGCTTTGATTGATTAACAAAATCTTATTGGTCAAATTTTAAAAACTAACAATAATATTAAAACTTCTGCTTAAATAATATGTAAAAAACCACTTATATTGTTTTGGAAGCTGATAATTGAGTCAAAAATGTTATTTTGATAAACATTTCATTGGTTCAGGCATAGGAGATCTTCAAAAGTCCAAAGGTCTTGTCATCAAGGAGTGACCTATCGAGAGCTCCTTGACTCTTCTTCAGTTTAATAAGGGCTGTGCCTTCAGCCAAGTCTAAACCTTTATTTAAAACATTTCTTTTCACATAAAAATAAGCAATGTGACGATCTTAAAACATGTTTACAGTATCTATCAAATTACAACCAAGTATATAGGTAAATTATCCCTTGAATAGAAATAATTTAGTAATTTCTAGATGAGTAAAGTACCATTTTTGTGGCAACTATACACTTTTGACTGGTGTTTTAAATAATATTTACATAAAGTTCACCATTATCATAGATTGAAAATTATGAAATTATTTGTAACATCGTCCAAAGGTAACGAGTTGACTGAAATTTATGAAAAACAATAGCCTATTGTATAATTTTCTGCATCGATATCACTGTGTGAATTTCGTAAGGATTGGATTTACATTCTAATATGTTATTTATTACTTAGGATTCCAGCAAAGTCTGTCGATAAATAAACGTAAGTCCAATCCTATCTTCAAAAAACAACATCCGTACCATCTCAAAGCTCAACTTACTCTGTAGGCAATCGGCATTTAGCAAATCTTTGCACTTCTCGTGACACTTCACGCCGCATTCGGTGCACCTGACACCTTGTCTGGCGATACCCCACAAAAGACCTTCACATTCGTAACAGTAAGTTGGCGAAGTCGCTGTCCACAACACGAAGTTATGTGGCGTCGTTGACGATATTGGGTATATGAGCGCTTGGAGAGTCTTCTTGTAAACATGCATTTTCTGCAAGCAACGTTTGTGTAAGCACTGTGAGTTTTATGATATCATTAATGTCATCTACTTTTGCATTTTTATACATATGAAGTGTTCGTTTTTAATAAACTGTTGACTTACCAGCTCTTCGTCGTTTAATGTCGCTCGATGAACTGCTGATGTCAATCCGGCATTCCTCTTTGTTGCAGCCATAGTCTAAACATTAATTAGTTATGTTAATGGTAAACTAAAAAATAACTTCTTAGCTCAGCGCGAACAACTGAGTAAGATGCGGTATAAATATTTCTATTGTATTCTAATTAAAACTCTTTGCCTACCTGACTACCAAGTTGATGTGTGCCTTACGTATCTATTGAAAATGTTAATGATTTCAAAATGGTATTTGATTTAAGTAGATTCTACGCATGCTTTCAAAGCTGCCTTTTAAGCTATTTTGTTTAAGTATGTATTTAATAAAAACAGTCTACTTATAAGACTATATTAATTTATGAACAATAAATCTAGTGATAATAATTGTTTGCCTCAAATGCGACTAAAATAAGTAATGTAACGAATACAAATTGAATAACCAAATCAATAACGAAAATTCGAAGTGCGTGAAACCATTTAACAAACATTGTGTATTTTAAATTTGTGTTTACAAAAATTCGTTGCATGATGAAATTACTCAAAATCTCACTGTAAAACAATATTTGCTGTGATATCGAAGCTTCGCAATGAAAATTGGATCTGCAAGCACGTGCACGTTCCCAGAACGATGGAGCCATTTTTTTGTACTTTTAATCATTCATGAACGTTGCGACACTGTTGTGTAAGCTATAATTGTAAATTCTTCGCATGAAATGTGGTCCAATCAAATAATTGGAGATTTTTTCTAAGCGTATCATGCAAACGCCAAATGTATGTTGATATCGGTAGATAAACATACTATTAATGCAAGCACTACGTATAGTTAGCGAAAAGAGATCAAGAGATGTTTAATCAATTATATTCACTGACAACAACAAATCACATGCATTGAAAAAGAGTGTTATTGGGAGAGAAATACCTTGAGAACCTGCGGGTCCGTGGTGAGGGGTAAAATGCAACGACATCATTAATTTTAGTCAGGAATAAGAATCATTCTTATGGATCCGCTACAGCTGCTGTGGTGACCCCTAATAAATCTCTTACATTTTGGACAGTTCGGATATGGATCGCTATCTAAGAGTAGGCATTTAATCCATCTAATGACAGTAAGAAGGGTAACGCAAACTTGAAGGTAACATAGAAACATCAATGAAGAGAGAAGGGTTGTAAATAGGCCGTTTCAAAGAATCAAATTTCACTTGAACAATGAACGAAGGTTATTAATAATTGAAAACAGCAATAAAATGTAGCTTTAATATATAAAATTCACATTTAAAAAAATCTTTTCTAGTTTTTCATTTAACAATATTTAAATTTGAAGCAATCTCACGTTTTTTTTACTTTTACTTTTAAATCAAGTTGATTTCGCAATAACCTCGTTTTATCGTTCAAAATACATATTGTAGAAATTTTCCGTTCAGAAGAAAACATTTATTACGCGCCTACTAATACTAAGCCTCAGGAAGCGTACGTCGATGCGAGCTGTAAACATTTACGACCAGTTTCAAAATCTACCTTCCATATATAGGCAAACATAATTTCCCCGTTTTCCTCGTAGAAAATATGTTAAACATAGTCATAATGATAGAGACGAGATAGTGAAACCGGCCACAAAAATAGCTTACTTCCATAGGATTTCAACAATGATAAAGATTGACGAGGAAAAAATATTTGAAATGCGACTTACAAGTTCCGAAACGAGGGGGATTGATTTCCTCCTAGGCCGAATGTCTGGCATGCTGTCGATGTTGCTGTAGAACGGATTGTCTCCAGGATGCCTGTGAAAGGGACATTATTGTCTTGTTGCATCTTATTACTGTAACTGTAATCATTCACATTTTGTGTATTACGTTTTTCTGGAGGTTCCTATTCCACAGCTCTTGCTCGATCCTGAGCCATCATTCATATTATTATAAACGTCACCACTGCTTCCAATTTAAAATCTCTAATCTTCCAAGTGATTCTGATTTGCTAGATTAATGATGCAAAATATAGAGATAGAATATGAATTCTAAATGATGTTTAAAATTATTGAAATTAGCTTACCCATTTCCACGACCACCTTGTTCGTTGAATCCTCCGGAGCCATTCTAAAAATAAAAAACAAAACATTAAAAAAAATAAAACAAAAAAAAATAAAAAGCTAACATTTATTTTTAAAATAACAACATTAATAATAAATAACAATACAATTTGTTCCACGACCATTTTTTTATGAGCTTGACAATAATAAAATATTTTTCAATGACTTGTTTTTTTCAAACATTTTCAATTCTCATGAAAACTTGGTCGTATGAACTAACATTTTTAAGACAATGGAGAATCAATAAATCTACTTAACAACATATTGTACGCGCTAGCTGTCAAAACTGTATGATCAGGTAAATATTATTGACTAATATTTGAAATGACGTTGCTGTAAATCTTAATTCAGTTTTTAAGAAAATTTATGGTTGAATAGCATTACGTGTATATTTTTGCAATTGGATGAATGTGGTATGTATGATAGTGAAGCATTACGCGTCCATTCATAGCAATATACTTATCCTACATAGTTTGACATCTAAAATCTTCCGCTAATTATAATAGTAAATATTATGTAAGTGCCAGCTATATTTATTTGTGTAAATAATTTTAAGGTACTCTAAGCCGTGTGTTCTCTAGATAAAATACTTTGTGATGATAGTAGTCGTGATTTATATACATGTTATTGGTTTTTGCTCTAATATCATGTAATTTTCTTATTTAATAAAAACCTTTGATTTCTTGAAGAAACCGGAGATTAGTTAAACATAACAGATCCATTTCACAAAATGATTATCTGTTAAAAATATCATCTAGTCAAGTTTCAACGGGCAATAAATTTTTATGTGAAAAGTTAATGATATGGTTATGATATGATAATGAATTTTTGTACGTTAATGTTAATGAAGCTTGTTTTGATATAACAATGTTAGCACGAAATGTAGTGAAATTTAATGATCTGACTTTTTTGCTACAATATAATATTATTCAAGTAACAGCCTAAGCAATAACATATTATCTTACTAATACTGATGAATACCTACCATTGTTATATAAATGAGTATAAGATTATAAATATTAATATTACCAAGCACGTAAATTTTTGTTAAAAATTGTATATTCTGTAAAGTTTGTTTGAATATTCAAGCTTTTTATATAAAAATCCATTTTAGTAAAGATCTTAGTACCTATTGCGCGGATAGCTACTAATTATTGCCACAATAAAATATAAATAGCGTTGTTACTAGTACGTAATTAAAATATTTGTATAAAATATTAAACACCCAAATATATTGTTCACATGAGCACCCTATTCTACGCTAATAATTTTAATAAACGCTAAATTAGGAATACTTGTTCACAAATTGACTGCAACAATAAATCAATAGTTGAATGTTTTCAAGTTATTCGAACTTGAGTAAGACAATTAACTTTTCTAAGCATAATCTAAAAAGACTTGTTTTGGCATGATTGCGTATGGTACAATAATATGCGTAGCGTATGTTTGTTTGTCTCTTATATGCACCTAATATGAAATTCTCTTTTGTTTTTACAATGTTGACTTTCACAACCGTAGTACAAATTTTAATCTAGTTCACCTGTCACAGTATTTTTTTTTGAAACCGAAGAAAATTAAGAAACCGCAAACTTTAATATATTTTTCTACAATATTTCAGCTAACGTCACTTTATCTCATTGCAAGGTTTTAAAATTGACGACTATAATAACAGCGATTATTAATACACCACCCTAATGCTAAACCTATACGAGTAGTAATTTCAAGGTATGTAAGTAATTTACATCCTCGTTCTGAATTGTAAAGCTGAATAAATAAGTCCTGCAGTATATTGATTAATATCAGTCTAACTATTACTTTACTTTCGTTATATTATCAAAGTGACTATATATATCATGACTACATAAGTTCATACTTCCTAAATTTAGCTCTTAACTCTAATTTCTTGAAACTTTTGCATAAGGTAACTTACACCTGCGCTAACTTTGTCCTTTTCTGTAGAAGGCGTTGTAGCTGCTGGTGTATCGGTTGTCTTCTCCTCTGCTTTCCTGTCTTTCAAAGCTTTAAGAAGCTTCCATTTGCTGCCAACTGGGGCGTCTTGTTGTGGTAGAGGCTGTAGAGAAGGGATAGGTTCTTGATGTATGAGTGGCATATCATAATCATCATCAAATTCATCACCACTCTGTACAGGACTGTCAGGCCCTGAAGTTTCACCTGAACCAGAGTCCGCATACGATTTATCGTCGTCTTCATAATCTTTCTCATCTTCCTTTTCACCCGATATTTCATCAATTACAGGGAAAGTTGTTATATCTTTCCAAGTTTCCCTCACAGGAGTTTCGTCACATTTAGTTTTTATAGTAGCTGTTTTTAGCTTTAATTCTCTCAACACAAATGACATTTTTTCTTTCAAATTTTCTTCCGGTTCTAGCTGTAACTCTTCTTCCATTACCGGTTCTTCCGTCAATGTTTTATGTCTCTCCGCTTCTAATTGAGACTGATGTTCCATTTCTTCCAACTTTCTTAATTCATAACAATACCACTCATCTTCAGAATCAATACTATCTTCAGTACTTTGCCTTCGTGAAGATACTCTAGAACCACTTCTCCAAGAATGAGTACTCCTACTATCGTCATCATCGTGCTTATTTGGTATCTCTAAGCTTTGTTGATGTCGTGGTTGAAATTTATTTGTAATAGCACGTGTACTTTGAATAGAAGGACTTCTTTCAGAGTAGGTTACTGTTTCTTCTGAAACAGTTGTGTTTATTATCTCAGGCGTACTTTGTTTTCGAATTCGTTTTTCTACCTGGTTAGGAAATTGATCTTCTGTGTCTTCGAGGGGTTCTGAATCTAATTTAGGAGGTGAAATATTTTCATCCATATGCTCATCGGATATAGAAGTTGACTTACGCAAACGATACTTTCCTAAAGCTCTTGAAACTGCAAACTCTTGTGAACTACCACTATAAGATATATTGCTTTCACTAAGCCCCTCATCAGATATAACGCTCGCTTTTTTAACATCACCAATAGTGGCAAAAAGTGACGCAGGAGATTGATTATCCTCCTTTTCTTCTTCCTCAAATAAATCAACATTTGATATATCCGTATCGATGTCTAATTTCTCTAGTTCAGAAATATTGTCTTTATTCAACTGACTTACACGCGCAAAATGAAAATCTATGTCATCACTTTTGTCTCTTGGTATAGTATACTTTTCTGTTTCTTCTATTATACATTCATTGCCATCATCGCGGAGCGGTTCTCTTGTTTGTTGTTGTAATTCTTGAATAAGTTGTTGTTGCTCAACTATTTCCTGATTGTTAATTTTTCTTTGTTTAGGCTTTAGAGGAACTTTTGGAAACAAATTACCTTCATGTGCAGAATCTGAAAATACGCTATCACTATCTTCCGATTGAGCACTAGATCTGCCACCAGACCATTCTGTTTCCGATGTCTCTGGATCTGAAAGAGACTGGTGACTTGCTTGTTGCTTTCTTCTAGCCTTTTGCAAGAGACCTGACATAGATGCTACCAGATGATACTTCTTTTTTCTTCTTTGTGCTGATAAAATTCTTTCTTTTAATGACCTTTCTTGCGGAGGTTGCTCCACTGTGTCTACTCCGGTAGGTAACGAATGAGATCTATGTTTCTTTGGCAGATGTAAATCTGGCAGCCAGTGACTCATGGAAGACATTGCAGATTTCAAAGATGATGTTCTTTTAGGTTTCTTTGATTGTTTATCTTGAGCTTTCATTTTCAAATTACTAGATATAGATAAATATCCGGACTCGGAAACTAAAATACCACTTGACTCAACGTATTGTTCCTTTCTCATTTTTGAACTTTCTGGCACAATTTGTTGTTCAAATCCCTCATTATCATACATGATATTTCCGTTTCTTTGATCGTATTGTTGTTGTTTAAAATATTCTTGCTGTAGCTGGTTTTGAAATTGCTTTCTTTCAGTGATGCTTAAGGAATGTGATTTTAGACTTGAAGTTTCCATTGAGCTCGTGGGAGATCTGCTACCTCCTTGCCATGAAAGCTGATCTTCCAAAGAAGCTACTTTTGACGATTCATACCTTGTAGATGTGGGATAGTAAGACAAAGCATCAGTGAGGTTACTTGGTGGGTACCCTCCTCGACCATTACTTTTGTAACCATTCTGGTAGAAGTGAGGATCATTTGAACCAACCGTATTAGCTCTAGTAATAGGTCGTTTAGAATTCGCAGCTGACATGACAACTGTTTGAGCATGATAGCTTGGTTCTGGTGGATATGAGTCTATTGCGGGTCGTGCAACAGATTCAATAATTTCGTTTCTATCTAATAATTCGGAAAAACTCCTGTCTTCAGACAACATTCCTCGCGGAGTACTATACACAGTAGTAAATATTTGTTGTCTATTTCCTGCTACGGAATATATTGAAGGAGCCTCATTTCCGTAATAATATTCATTCATACTACTTATGTGACTAGTTTGACCCTCAATTGAAAACGGAACATCATTTTTTAATAAAAAAGAACTATCAATTTTTCCCTGCATTTTACTGAGATCTCTTGAGCTAACGTCTTTAGTTAGAACTTCTGGCTTTCGCAAGTTGTAATCACTATTTCCACTCCTTCCTTCATACAGATATGAATCAACTAACGTTTCTAAATATGGTTTAGGATCAATCTCGTATGAACTTCTTTGAATTAACTGAGGCGAAGAAATTTTTACTCTGTGGGAATCATGACTTCCGTGGACAACTCTTCCTGTTTTCGGAGAGCCAGGACTTTTTTCCAAGCTAGACCAACCACTCATAGAAGACAAGCCTGAATCAGATTTTGCGGCTACTATATTGGATGAATCTCGTTTTACATGCTTAGGTGATGTTTTTGGAGATTTAGGTGATCGAGGGCTTAATCGTAACCCGTCGGTGGGCATAGTGGATAACATTCCAGCGTGACTAGATCCTACATTTTCGCTATTATTTTCAATCGTGGAAAATAAATCAGCACCATTGGGCGGTGCTGGAGGAGGCGGACTTGGTGATTTATGTAATCTATTTTCCTCAAAGCTCAATTCAAGTCTACTATCTGTACTTCCGTTGTAAATATCGTGAGCTACTGTTGGTGAGTGTTGTTCTGTTCCACAGTGAGTGTTGTTCTGTTTGTAAACATCATTCAATTGCTGTTGTGTCATTCCTTTATTCGTATAATAAGTGGGTCGAGAACTGTCAATCATCTGATAGGAAGGACTGTATTCAAATCTCTCACGTGATAGTGCACTCGGCGATTTTGAAGCTTTTGCGGCATTTATTTCTGCATTTGCTACCGCCGAACTGTATGCCAAACGTCCAGTTACCGTTGTATATGGTTCTGTAGTTGTTCGCTCCGGAACAAATTTTCTTCGGGGCGAGAGAGTCGGTGGTAAGTATTCCGTTGTTCTATCGGAAAGATTGCTATCGTTTAGTGATAACCTTGATGGAGACTTTTCTCTGACTATATTATCTTTGGGCATAGTTAACATGAAGTCGTCGAAACTTTTCATCATATCATTTATAGCCCAATTTTCACCTCCAGAATAAACGCTTTTTAGTTGTTCGTCTATTATGTTACCATCTTCAACTAGTGTTTTAGCTTCTATGTCTCTATCATGTTTAGACGTCTTTTTTCTTTCTGGACTTAGAAGTCTAGTTTTCAAGTCTTTTAACTCTCTCGAATCTTTATGTAATTGAGTTGTCAACCTATCTAATTCATGTAATTTATCTACTGTGATTTGATCTATTGTACTTAATGTAGATAAATGTACCAAATCTCTTTCGCTAATACCAGGTCCACCTTGTAATCCACAATAATCCTTATAATCTGTCGCACTATATATTTGTCTGGAACTAGATGGTATTATTTCTAGATCAGGTTCTTCAGGTGCTTCCCAAATCATGTCTAGCTGCGAAGGAGGCCTTGATGTTTCATCACATACCAAATCATCTCTGTAGGCTTGATTCAAACTTTTATAGAAAGCTTCATTGGACTCCATTACTTCCTCCTGTGGATCTAATAGAACTGAACTTCTACCTATATCCAAGCCTTCTTCAATGCCATCTTCAACGGTACCATTTCCCAATATCTCTCTAATGACTTCGAGTCGCGTCATTGGATCTCTGGAGGTGACAGTGCGACAAGCGTAAAAGTCTAACAACGTTGATATCACACCCTGTTGATCGGCAAGTAGCGCTTCTAATCTTTCGAGTCGCTCCCACATTCTGACGTATTCTTGGCTGAGTAGATCGAGTGCACGCCAAGCGTATTTGAGTTCTGTTTCGAGTATATTGAGACGTGTGCCGAGGCGTTCCATGTAGTCGCTGATGATATAGTCGCCGGAGTATGGGGGCAGGTCTGGCGGTAGCGCGAGGGAACCACACTCGTCCATATCGACCTCTGCAGCCCCACTCTCGACGGCCTCGTTTTCCTCCATCGCGCCGCCTGCACCTGCCCCGGCATTGTCGTGAATATCGCGCATCATCTTCTGATCGGAAAGTGGGTTGCACATAACATTTTTCACTATGAGTCATCCCATATCGTTTTACTTTTAACACTAAGAACACGAATCTGTTCTGTTATTACATTCGTCACTAAAGTCATTTTATCACTATCACTTTTGTTTTCAACACATTGTCTTTGTTTAGTTCACTTCTTTATAACTATAATAATCTTTTTTATAATGTATACTTTGTACTTCGACGGAATGAAATTGATAGGTAATTTTACATCAAAAATATACTTTGAGTTACACTTATCACTTTACTGTAATGAGAAACTGTATTATGCACAAGGAATACACTAGTCTGAGTATACTCTTTGTTATACGCATACTAGTGTTGGAATGAAAGGAATACCTCAATGGAACACATTAACATTATAATGTAGTATCAAAAAGTCACTTTTGATCAATTGGTATGGTTTAAGTATAATTTTAGCTTTATCAATGAAATGTTAATATATTCCTAAGTGAGGCAGCTAAGCGGTTCGTGTATGATTCCACATAAGTATATATCTCAGAGGTGGAAGGTGTACCTCGGCGAGGAAGGGATTAGGAGAAGCCAAAGGATGCGAGGGCCGAGTTTCACCACCGCTTCGCTTAATTTGTTTAATTTATGGGAAAGGTTTTGGACTGGTTTCAACAAGTGGTAAACAAAGTTTTGTTTTTGATCCGCCATCGTAAATCATACCGCTTTTAAATTTATGTAAAAAATACATGCTTCTATCTGAGAAAACGCTACAAATGTGGTATTCGCTAGTTAGCTAGTTGAAGCTACGCTCCCAAGGCATCCAAGTAAATGAAGAATGCCTATAAGATCGAACGTGACCTGCTTATCGAAGAGGAATAACTTTGATAGTGCGTCAACTACCTATTCGTTTTACCATGTGTTACGAACTGGCCATCAGGCCGGGTTTATAAATATATTATTGTATATAGTTTGTGTTTTGATCTTTGCTCTTTTTCGATCTGTCACCTATCTGTCTTCTCTTCGGTTTTCTGTTTGCTGTTTTGGTTTGTATATTTTATTATTACTAATATAATTTCTTTACTTCCTTACTTTGAGCTTTTCTCCTTTTCCCCCTCTTTAACACCATGTGTACGAGTATATCAACCTGACGTATAAAGCTTCAGTCTCACTAACATCATCTAAAAATAAATATTCAAAAAAGTAAACGATTAAAAAGCTTATTGAGTCTACCTAATGCCTAAGAGTCTTAATTAGTTTTTGCTCCTTATCGTAAGGAAAAAGAATATTCTAATGAGACCCAGGAGACCGATGAGTACCTACCATAAATTACAATAAACACAATAGCTAAAAACTTAATTGGTGTACTGTCTTGAAATTGTCTATTATTCATCCTTTGTGATTCATGATGTAAAATTAATACTTTGTTAATACTGAAGTATAAAAAATATTGCAATATGGATTCGGATTTTTTATGAAAAACCCTAAAAAGTATGGATGAAATAAAGTAAAGATGGATTTACAGATTGTTTTACAAGTCTATTACTAACTTCTTTTTTTAATCTAAAATGTAACATATCTATTACTTTATCTGTCTAGTTAGTTAAACTTCACTGGAACTTGATAATATTGCCGCAAACCTTGCTTATTTTTAAAAGGATTTTTGCAATCGGGTATAGAGACATCAGGTGAGACCAATTCACACCCCAATTGGGCTGAATGGTAATCCCCACCTGTAGTTATTGGAGTAAGCATGGGTTTGTTACATAACTTTATTTGCATTAACAATGTCTTTTGGAAGAAACCAATTAACTTTTGATTTGGCTGCCTGCAGATGTAATAAATGTTATATCGTTCACATGATTGTTAGGATTTAATTTATCATAAAATCACTTTAAAATAACTTCATAATCTATATATTACAACTTGGTATATTTAATTGTACCTATTTCAGAATCGCTCAACCTTATTTTTAAATAGCTTACTATAAAATAGGCTATATAATGTATTATGAAGTGAAAATTATGATAGCTTAATTTTCTTACTTTATTTATTGTATAGAGAGTATAGACAATGTGTTAGTTTTATAAGTAAAAAGTATGCAACATCATAAATGACCAATTGTCTTCCTTGTCAGGGCACTAAAACCGAATTAGGGGCAATAAACGTACTAGAGTTCCAAAGTTGGAACGGCATCCACGATTGAAATGGTTGGATTCTGGCCAAAACTCACACAGAAACTTTGTTGGACTCTAATTGGATTTGTAGCTAGTACAGCCGCAAAGTAAGTATAAAGTAAAGAAATGTCGAACTTGTGTCGCTTAAGTAAGTTACAAACCGAGCGATACAGAAATTAACTCTGTTTTGTAGAAAAAGAAAACAAGTACCTATAGTATAGTTTGACGACCTCCGTGGTCGAGTGGCTTTGTACGCCGGTGTTGCCATCTCTGAGGTAACGGGTTCAATCCCCGGTTTGGTCAATTTAGAAAACGAACTTTTATATATTGGCTCAGGTCTGAGTGTTTGTGATACCACCGTTGTCTCTGATTTCCATAACACAAGTGCTTTAGCTACTTACGTTGGGATCGGAGCAATGTATGTGATGTTGTCAAATAATAATATATTATTAATTAAATACCTATATGAGTTCATGACAAACAAAAAGGTACCCAGATGTGTTGTTTAGGACAAATATTCTATTTATTGAAATGAAAATAGACATTTATATCGCTCTGGTAGGTTTTTAAGTCGGTTTCAAAAGTCACTGTTGAAGAGATTACAGGAGGATTAACGTCTTGATAGAATAAAATTGATAAGGTATTTTGATCTTCTCAAAGAAACAAAACCTTCCACATTTTATTATGAGAATCTGAAATACCGTATGTTTCTGGACAGGACAGGACTGTGCCCAGAACACATAAATTCTTTGCCTTAACGTTACTTTGGATTTATGAGGTAACCGCACCATTAATTTGTTGGATAAATTGTCGAGCTATCGCATTATTTATGGCTTAGGTGAAATTGAAACTGTTGGTTCTTCTGATGATTTAGATGTAGACTCTTATAATGGCAATATTGCGCCTCATTTCATTGCAGTATTGCAGTATAAGATTTGTTCGTAACATAGCAAACAGATGATATTGGAAAAATCTGTTAGTCTTAACCAACTCCAAGATACCTAAAATAAGTAATGATTCTTCTTTCGTCAGTTAAGTTTATTCAAATTAAAAAAAAGCTTCTTATATCATTTCATTACATAATAAATAATGTGTGTCACGTTTTAATAAAACAAAGTCAAAAGTAGATAATCGACATGAAATAAGAGTTGATGTGGTCTGCCAATAGTACAGTCGCGCAGAAAAGTGAACATGAAATTATTATGAAGAGAGAGTTGCAGCTGTTGGCACCTGTTCAACCGACGCAGATGGTTCGAGAAGCAGATAGTTTTGTAATCGCAATGAAAGAAATGACTGTTAATGCTGGATCACGTCAATTACCTATTCGTTATACGATTTGTGTATCATCCTGACGTGAACAAAACTTTATGAATTTTTCGTAATTGTTCTACAAATACGTCAAAGTTTCACTAAACTAAAGCCACATGTATATCAAACTAGAACAACATAGGTAATCGACCAATTACCTTATTTTTTTTTAATAAAAAAAATATTGACTTACGTAATAAGGTAATTGGTCGATTACCTTATTTTTTTTTAAATAAAAAAAAATATTGACTTCTTCAATTATTGATAAATTGTGTGTAACTTGTGTAACTTTTTAAATAAAATGTATGCCATTAATTACAGCTCAATATATTTAAAGATCAATTACAATTAAATATATCAGTACTCCGCATTCAGATAAACAAAATCGAGACAGAAAGTTGAAGTTGAAAAATGAAAATGTAAACTGACTAATATTGACTTACATAGCCGTTCATGAATTTTGTGACGGAAAATTCCACTTCAGATAGACTCAGAATCATGAGTCGACTATGCCCTGAAAGTTTTCGTTAGGGTGTTACTAACACCCTGTATATAACCAATTTATAGTATATGGTATAATGTTTGAATAATGATAAAAGCAGATTATCGTCTGTTATAAAATCGAATGTAATGAAATCATCTCATTCTATTATAATCATCTTTAGAAAGTAGGCATAGCTAAAAGACATTAATGTTCATATATTCACAAAGCAAGTTTTATGTTATCGGAATATAAATACAAAACAATAGTTAAGGGTAGAAAGGATCTCATATTTGTAACAAAGAATGCGAACATGTAGGATTTTGCTGGCTACATTTTCAAAGACAAAGATATTATGACACTAGTTCTTACAAAGGCTTAAAGATAAACATTATTCAGTATAAGAATGTATTTTTATTGTCATTATTTTGTTGACGATAAAACCTTTCGCTAGCTTTTAGAAACTACGATAGTGATGCGATTAGGTACTACAAGGTTTTGAATTTTTAATGCAGCGTAAACATTTAGGCGATTCACACACTGCCACGCATGATGCTGCGTGTCGACGCACCTATGCAAGTACTTGCGGGAGTGCAGATCTGCATCATCGTGCGGGTTTTTTACGCACTCACGCGCGTAGTTGTATTTTGTGGATTCACGGCGGCTCTGACTCATTTCCATTCTTAAACACACGTCAAGTTCTTCCAAAATCACGCATCTGCGGACTCGGTGTGCCATACCTTGCGTCTCGTCCCGCACCCACGCGCGTGTGTGTGCATGTTTCTCCGCATGATGCATTTTGAGTGTGTTGGACTGTGCGTGTTTTCTATACAAACGGAGATACTTACAAGCAACGTTAGAACACGCATTCACGCAACATGCAGCATAATGCGTGGCAATGTGTTAATCGCTGTCATCCTTAATGTAATACTACAATAACGTTCGTCACCTAAAATCTTGGTAGTAACATTAAAAGATGGTTTTTGTTTCTAGTCCAGTGATTCTTAGCATAAAAATATTCTCTTTCAAATGTAGTAGCATTGTTTCATACCTGAATTGCATTTTTTGATAATCGTATATTTTATTTAAATTAAATTAAAAATTTTAATAATTTGATGTCTAACTCAAAAAACCTCAAAGAAATAATAAATTAAATGTGCGGATTGGCTCTTCTAGTTAATTTAATATTTGTAAGTGTACTAGGTACCAGTAATATTTAAATCTGGGTCATCGCGTCGGGGGACCGCTAAGTAAAGAAGGCATTGTCGCTGAGCGCTGTTAAATCTGTGACGACCCAGATCTTCAGGTCCGACTTTGATGTGATTTTGTTTTGTTAGTCGAAACTAATGGTCCGATTTTGATGTGCTCCCAAGAGTTACGTTGCCTAAGACAGACAGATAGACAAACACCACACACACACACACACACACACACACACACACACACACACACGTTAAAATAGTTTTCATTATGCGTTGCTTAGTCCACTTTACCCACTAACATTACTTTACTGCACTCTTAGAAAGATAATCTGGTACAAAATATTACTTGAAAATAATAATGTTTACGTCATAAGGTATTAATGTACTGCGCTGCCTACGTGGATAGCCTTACCGTTGAATGTCTGAATTAAATATTTACTAACACAGAGTTCAGCACATTATATGAGTGATGAAGCTCTGATGTTACGAGACTGAAATAAAGTACCTATTATGTTTGGAAGTTATTTTAAGATTAATATGAAATTTGAAATATACTCGTATTTTCACGAAAACCAGAAACAATATTCGTGATAAAAATATAAAAAGTACGAAGTCATTGTTTAAGATAAATAATATTAGAAAAAAATCAAGAAAAAATCTACTCACCCGTAGCACCTCAGACGGGACTGGTGAGTCGATTTTTTCTAGTATTTTTTCTAATATTATTTATCTTAATATAAACATAGCATAGTGAATGCGATAAAACTAAATTTATTAATTGTATAACCTACCCATCAATGTTTAGTTTTATCGTATTTTCCGCATTTGTAGAATACTGATTTCTTTCCCTACATGTATTTTATGTATATATTTATTAAAAACACAATGCACTTAAATGAAAATGACTCGCAAAACCAAAAGTTTTATCTGCGAGTATCTATATAAAATTTTAGGAATGTACAACAAATCTAAAACCAGGAATGTATTAAACGGATGTCCCGGGAATTTTTATACCAACATTTTTGGAGCTAAAACACAAAATGATAAAAAAAACCTTCGCCCGTGATCGCCGCAATCCGCTCTGTCACGTCCATTTCATCCGACCTCGTATTTCACGCATTTCCGCCAAGCTGCTGAAAATTTGCGCTATCATTCTGATTGAGTTGCCGCGCTCAAAAAGCCTTTGGCATGTTTTGAAACATGAACCGGGTAAGTTTGGTTAAATATAAAAAGGCAATTTTAATAAAAGCTCAGTGTGCTTAGTACCTATAGTATAAAACTGTCGACGATATCGAAAACTATCAACGTCGGTAAAAATGACGATCCCAGTGAAAGAGACAACAATAGTTTTCGAAAACCAATATAGGTTGTAACTGAATTCATGCAATAATTCATAATTTGTTTAAAAAAAATCATCAAAAGTCAACTATTTCCCGAAACATGACCGTGTTAATTTAAAACAAAATAAAGCTATGATGCAAATTGTTATATTTTTTTTATTTTTACTATGCCTTCGAAGGATCCATTCGATTTGAGTCCATGGTTTTACCAGTAAGGCACTAAGGCCCGTATTTATAAACCGCTCTCAACGTTGAGAACGCTCTTCTTATAGGAACACCATCTCAGGTATGATCTCAAGATAGCTCTCAACGTTAAGAGAGGTTTATAAATACGGGCCTAAGAATCGTTTCCTTTTCGCACTAGTCCAATTTTTTTTTTATTATGGCAAGCTACTGGTTTTGCCCAGTCGCATATTCTTACGAGGCCAAAGAGCGCTAGTGGGACTCCACTGAAAGAATGAGATCTAGAACTACCATAGACACAGACGGGTGTGTAATGTGTGACATTTTACATGGACTAACGAGCCAACGATATAATAACATTTCATATAATTCATTTAGGATACCGATCAACTAATTGTATAACATACGGTTGATATAATTTCACTTGACATTAATACATTTGATACAAAAAGTATTTGACTTAATAATCATTTGATCTAATTATCAGATAATACATATATTGCATATTTTATATAACGTTCATATACTCTAATCAACAATAAAAATAATTTTATTTCACCTTTAATTTAAATGCTATAAAAATCAAGCAGTTTACGAACCCACAGTTTCCCTACTGTTTACAAGTGCTAAGCAATAGTGTAAATAATTTTGTAAATGTGTATCAAAAGAAGGTAATATTGTAATAGTAACATATTTTATGTCAGAGTAAGCATACATGTGACGGATTTTAAGTAAAGCTTTGGTTGTTATTTTCTAATAATAGTGTATTATATTGTTGTGTTTTATAAGTATTTTCTGATTAACTTGAATTAATTCAATTCGGTAATATTAGTTAAAATCAGAACGCAGCTATAAAATAATTTAATAAAATTGAATACATTTTTATAAAGTTCCTAGCGGGTAATTTCATAAAAATATGAGCAGCCTTTTTGCTTTAGTCCTCCCGTGACCACGGCCCCTGGAAAGGTGTCGAAACGTCGGGAATTCAAAAAACCAATAAATCCAAACGAAATAATTCTAAATCAACACCTGAATTAATAATATACGCGCTGTAATCCGTAAAAAGTGTTTTATTTCTAATAAATGTAACGTTTTTTTTGCCCATTCCCTTGCTTCGTAAAATGTCTTGAATTCGTAAATGTGTTTTTAATCAATTTGTGTACCTATGTATCAGATTTTCAACAAAGTGATAGTGTTAATAAGATACTTTGTCAAAAAAAAGTATTTATATCGCCGACCATTCTACTTTCCTGCACCGTCAAATATCATTTGAAGCGGCACAAGGCGGGTCCATAATTCGCTGACGTTTTTCTGAACCTGCAGACCCTACTCGCAGTGTCAACGATTCCTTACATTCGACAAATTAGGGCCAAACGGCACCTACTGAATGAACAAATATTACGTCAGGATTTTTTGAACGATAGCTGTGACGGTAGATTTACAAACAAATATTTTTATAGGTAAAGCCACAGTATGTATATTAGTTTCTTCAAATATATGCTGTGGTACCGCAACAAAATTTTTGGATGGATTTTAGTAACTTTCAAAGTAAACATTTGGAGCTGACATGTATTTTTTTAGAGTTCCCAAATACACAAATATATAAATAAGTAAAAAATATAATAATCAATATCAACTAAAAATACAGGATAGGTCATTTAAGGTCACGTAGAGTTCAGTACCTTTTATATTCAGTAATGACGATTACAGAATAACTTCAAAACAATTCAAGCTACACAGTTCAGAGCTCACAAAAATAAACTTTCGTTTTAAGTATAAAGTTTGTTGGGCAAACAAAAAGATCTGGTGCGAGTTGTATTTTTTCTAGTATATTATTTAGCATCAAACAAAAAGAGTTAAAAACAAAACAATGCACAAAGAAATACATAAACAAAGTCAAATAGCAATTCATAACAAAACGATGACAGTTAGCCAAACTTTGATATTAAACACGAAACTTATGCTCACACGCAAACTTACCCTTTGACCCAATAAACATTAGCATTAAGTTATATGGATCTAAATTCTTAGACCACCAAATACTAACATTTTGCTCCAATAGAACGTCCATATAATCCTCAAATGTAATTAAAAAAAATGTAATCTAGGTGTTGGCGATCAAACCAACCTCCTTTCATACCATTTAATTTGTCTTTTATGTTTTTATATTTTAACATTACTATAAATAAACAGTTGACGAAAAATCTATCAATCATCTATCAATTACACTAGGTATTAAAAGAACTACGATACAGATATAAAACAAGAGATTTTTTGAATCCCTAGCGCAATCTTGAACTAACTAAAAATAATGCAACCTAGGTATGTTTCCTACGTTAATAATACGAACAGACAACCGCTTATGTAATATCCAGCGGCCCCGGAGCATGACTTAAACATTACTATTATGTCCCTTAAGCCTTGTTCTAACATGAAAAGCTTCCAAGCTTAAAAACGCCATTATAACATTAAACAATACAGGCTACATCTCGCCACCCTAGCGCATAAACTCTTTTGAAAAGGTCCTGCCTTAATGACTTTCATTATTAAATTTTAGTTAAAAATAGAATTAAGATGATTTTAATGCTACGAAGTGAAAGACATTCCAGTGAATGAAAGAGCTTTTAGAAAACAGGATTTTAAAGCAACATACACACAAGATTTTGTATTTAATATTTTAAGGTTGTTGAAATCTATATCAGGTTTATAAATTCTGAGTCTTATTGTCAGCAGCTCTTCAAAGATTTTAATTTAATTGAACCTATATAAAAAGATCGTATTTACAAGAATTTCTGAAGAATTAATAATAAGCGAAGGACTACTAGACAAAGATACATTTAAAACCAAACTAAAGTTCGTTAATAACCTCACATTGAAGTGATTCTAAAAAAATCAAGAGACTTGAAAGTAAATCAAAAACAAAGCGCCCTCCTTCAAATATAACAAGGTCAAGGAAAATCACCCACATATAGGATACAAGAGGCAATAAGATAAATGAAGACGAGCAAACGAGATTTCATTTGATTTTTAGTCCCCAATTCCCTCTACAAAGTAACGCCTGGCTTTGATAAAATCTTTCTTCGTGTGAATTACTTTTTAGTCTCGCAGACGTGGGGCAAAATGAAAATGGATCTGTATTGTTTCCATTTAGTATAATATAATAATAATAATAAATCACTTATTTCGAACTACTTGACTAATGATGATTGATGAACTTTAAATTTCGTACATTTCCAATACAATTATTCATTTATATATTTGAGCAATGACATGTTATTTCAAAATTAAAATCAGATTTTTAATAACTATCTTTTCGTCAGCATATAAAATATGCGATATTAAGGATCTAAGATAAATAAGTATTTTTAAGAAAGGTAGTTGTTTAAAACCTGTGAGTAAAAAAATCGGTGTTTATTCTAAAACCTATTTTCTTAGAACAGCGTTAAAAGGCTTTTAGCTCGTCTAGTGCTAAGAGACGATAAGGCAGAAAATAGTACCGCACTGCCGTACTTTACTCGGAAATCTCAACGAACGAGGAACTTACTATCTTACCTCTAACTGGCCTGCCGGCACACAATGATGTTACACTATACGGCTGTCGTAAAAATGTTGGTGTTTAGTCGGACAAATTTTAACACAAACCAAACCACGCACGATACAATCCTAACAGTTTATTCACATACAAACACATAAACGTTTAAATCTCTACTTTTGTAAAGAATAAAATTTACAAAAGTAGAAGCCAGCACAAGGATACATATATTTCAAAGGATCGCCTAATCCATAAAATTAGTAATACTGCAGTTTAAAAATTGCATCCCAAATTGCAAAGTGCACTTTTGGCCAATTTCTCCTTGTTATTTACATTATTGATCTGCTCTAACGCCCAGCTTCCGACATCATTGCCAACTTTAACACCTTTAACTAAATTTATAGCTTGCCAGGATAGCTTGTAAGGCTACCTAAAGGCCATTAGGTGACTATTAGTGCCGTGTATTCACTATAGTGTATAAATTGTAATGAAACTTTGTCGATAGCTAAACTGGTAGGGTAAATAGTAATGCTAAAACTAACTGTAATGGTTAAGGTCTTACAATAGATTTATATAATGCTTAATACTAAATAATTTACAGAAAAAAATCAACTCGTCACATCATGATCATTTTCTCAGGCGGGAATCGAACCAAATTCCATTTTTTTTCTAGTATAATACTTTGTATTATGTAAAAATTGCTTTGTGAAAAATATTCAATGCTATGTTCAACATATACTTTTTAAATGCATGAAGATAAAGAGATACAAGTCCTTTAACAATGCCAATTACTTGCTTCCATTTTGTAAGCAGAAAATTGAAGGATCCGAAAGTTACTTTTGCGTAGTGAACGAAGCAGAAAAATATTAAAGAAAGTACAGTCAGCCAAGTCATGTAAGGAATAAATTTCAATTGATCATTAATTATTTTCGGCTTTACAAAACAAGTTTAGGTTAAGCCTAGAACTAGTATCCATTTATAATCTGTTTACTTCATCAACCTTTTGTCCCTTTCACTAATTCATCGGTACGCGTGATTCTCGGAGAAGTAATTTATTCAAGAAGGCAGCTGTTCTCTCCTTTGGCTCGCTACACAATCCCGACAAAGCGATTTGCGTTTAATGAATAACATCAAAGGGGTTGTTTTCGATTGGCCACTAGTCGCCCTTTGTATTTCACCACGCTATTTTCTATGGCATTAATTTCGTATATGAAGCCAGTGTATTTTCGAATGTACTTTAATAATAAGAAAGTATCACGATTTAACCGCTTAGTGACAATTCCATTATCTTTATGGAGTGTTCGTTCTTGAACAAACTAAAACCATGGATCAATATTATTTTAGTGATCTTTTTTGTTACCTCTTATAGTATCAAAATAGGCAGTTCTACAACTTGAAAAGTTTTCTAACTTGAAAAACTTAAAATTGTACTTTTCTTCATTGTTAAACCTATCAACACTAAAACTTAACTTTCTTAGAAGTCTACGTTATAAAAGTATTACTACACACAAATTATCTTTGTTTCTTATTATTATAAATAAGTTGCTTACAAGAAAACTCAATAACACATTGGAAAGTTTTTCGTACAATATTAGGAACTTTTCGGAGCGGCCTAAGAAGTTTTCTAATCACCCAACTTTTACCCTACTCAAACCTAGCAAAAATTAATAGGCGTAAAGTAAACCTCCATTCCGACATGTCGCGACATGCTATTCGTCGGTAGCATTTAATTCGCGACGTATTAGAGCATTTCCTGCCACAATAGAACGCTGAAGACAATTTCCGAATGGAATAAATTCTCCGACAACATTTAACCCTACTTTTCCCGTATGTTACGCAAGTTATGAAAGTGGTTAGTAGGTTTAGGATTATATAGTTTAAATGTTTAATGTCAGCTAGAGCTGCAATAAAGGCCATTATTAGAGCTGTCATATCCTTTCTTTAAGCGGTATCAAAAATATATGGCGCTATCTTTCCCCTTTTTACAACACTGAGAGATTTGTGATTTGAATAATATCTGTTACCAAAAGTATAGTTTAAATCTAAAGTGTTGAGATTATTGTATAATAATCTCAACACTCCTTAACTAGATTTCAGTTTATAACATACAAACTCAATAGAATTGAGTCATGACTTGTACATCGTAGAGTTGCAGAAACACATGTTTATTTGTAAGAATCAATAAAAATCAAATCTCTTTTTTACTATTTGCATCATTATCATTATCAAACGTTCAAAAAATATAATTTATACTACAATATTTTAAATATAAATTACATAACCTACCGCTCAGCATGTAATTTGTAAGTATTTCTTTTACATTATACTTTCGGAGTAACGTCAAATAAAGACGCTTCTATTTCTTATCCAGAATAAAAGTTAATGTTCCGATCTCTCAATGTTGATCCGGGAGAAATATATATAAAAAGGTTGTCCATTGATTGATAGCAAACTACCCGGCAAAATAGTCCGCACTGGACACAATTTCCGATAGAAGTAAATTCTCATGTGGCTTTGGGATAACTTTTTATAGCTTATTGTACTAACTTATATTACGTGTTAGGCAACACGCGACAGACCGCCAGTTTATAAACCTTTCGTACTTTTGCATTGATTTCGATAACGATATTTTATCGTAACCTACATCTTTATTATCGTTATTTTTCGTGCTTGAAACATTACAATTTGTTAGCGTAACTGATCTATAATTCACTTTATTTAGCCAACAACAATAGTCAAAGCATTTCGTTACGTGTCATAGCAAGAAGGAAACTTTAATATTTAATTATATTATTATATTATTTAATTATATTGGTATATCTTATTCTGAGACTCCATTCTACACGTTCGTTTATACATCAAGAAAGTAATGTTGATAAAAAAACTGTATTAGCCCAAATCTGGGTGTTATCACCTTATGTCTTAGTGCTATCACCCTTTGACTCTGATTTCCATACCACAAGTAGTTTGTGATCGCAGCAATGTATGTAATGCTGTCAAACGTTTATTTGAAAAAATAGGACTCGCAAAAGATCATATTCTCGGACGGGAATCGACTCGAAGCTCGGTAAGCATTGGACCGGACTTCCAAAAGTCGCGAGTTCGATTACCGTCCAAGAATATGATTTAGTGCGAGTCGTATTTTTTTCTAATATAGTATTGCATAAAAATAGTATTGTGAATGTCATTTAAAAGTGTTTATTTATTTATTTACTATATAGTATCGTGGACGGCTGCAAGGCTATGGCTAACACGTAGAGAGCAGCAGACGCACGCAAAGGCCAGAGTTACGTGGGTCCTATTAAACGTTGGCATATTTGGGTCAGTGTTACGTTATTAAGTATTTATGAAAAAAATACCTCTCTGATATTCCGAAATTTATATTTTTTCATAGAAAATGCTCAAAATATGACGTATGTGAGATTGAAATGCTCCTCAAACACCTTTGAGGTACGGAACCCTAAAAACAAACAAAATAATATAAAAAAAGTTTTTCTAAAATTAAAAAATAAGTGCTGTAATTCGTATACAAATGTTTGAGTAAAACATTTTTATTTAGTTTGTTTTTAGGGTTCCGAAACTCCAACGGAAAAACGGAACCCTTATAGCATCCCTTTGTTGTCCATCTCTGTCTGTCTCTCAGGACCCTTTATCTTGGGAACGCATGGAGGTATCGAGTTGAAATTAAAACCATATAATATACTCACCAGTACAGTACCTTGAAACTGAAAAAATCAAACGTCTAAGTTAACGTTAAAAAAGATACAGCCGTGTACGCAGCAAAAATAGCATATTTTGAAAATCTCAAGGAATTAAAATAAATAGGGTACTTCCCGTTGACCTAGAACTATGAAATTCGGCAAGTAATATCGTCTAACTACAAGTTCAGGGAAAAGTCTGAAAACTATACATTTGTAATTAAATCATAAAAAATAAAAAAGTATCTACAAATTTGTACGGAACCTCGGTGGGGGCGAGTCCGACTTGCACTTGTCCTTTTTTTTACCGTCGTTTTGGCACCTTCCCAGGGGTCTTGATCACGGGATGGTTCAATAAGCCAGTTATTTTGCTGTCACTTAGTACCTACCTAGTGTTAAATAATGTTTAAAATTGTAAAAAGTAAACAAAAACTATATTAAAATTGCAATCAAAACTCGTTTGAGAGCAATTATGTAAACGCAAAACATTATATTGGCGGCGAATAAAGCTAGGAAATAAAAATTCGAACCGATATTAGTAGAAGCACGCTCGACTTCAGCCCACACAATTTTTCCTGAACATCTATCTATTTTATTCGGTATTCTTTATTTTATTCCGACCCATTGCATTTTCGCGGAAACGCGGGTGCACCAGATGTGCTCGTATATTTTAAAAGGAAATGGACCACTTTTATATGTACAAGGTGAATAGTGAATTGAATATTTTCCTGGTTCAGAATGACCTATTTGAATATAATTATTAATGATTGCGTTTTTATTTAGTAAAAACTGTTTTTTTATTGATCTTTGACAATGTCAGATGCAATTCTTTGTAACTTTAGACAAAGGTTGATAGTACTTTATGGACTATTATTAAAAAAACGCTGCTTTTTCGTTTCATGTTATATAATACGCATTTCATGGTATAGTATTATTTTTCTGTAATTTTATTTATATTATTGGTGTCACTACTTGATGCATTGGAACATATTGACTGCTGTAATCGGATTATTTTGTGAGTAAAAAGACATTAAAAACACATTATTATTTAATCAAATATGTATTTGTGACCTTTACACTCTAATTCAAGCATAATCTACAAAAGACATTTGTCAACCAGTAGACACTACTATAACAAATTAAAACTCATTCATACACGATTCCACCCACAAAACGTATTCAAATAAAGTGGAATTAAAGCACGCGTGACGAATAACATCGAATTCTCTCCAAAAACGACATTATATCATTTTAGTCTGTTTCTCTAACAAATATAATACTGGAGTAGGCGTATCTTTAAGATAAATAATATTAGAAAAAATACTAGAAAAAATCGACTCACCCGTAGCACCTTAGACGGGACTCGAACCCGCACCCTTGGGATTCCGGCCCAATGCACTGACCAATTATGCTACCGAGTCGCTAGTGGGAGCGGCGAAATTTTCTAGAACTTCTTCGCTGCAAGCCAGCGCAATTTCATCAATGTGAGGAAATGCCCCCGCATTGGGCCGGAATCCCAAGGGTGCGGGTTCGAGTCCCGTCTGAGGTGCTACGGGTGAGTCGATATTTTCTAGTATTTTTTCTAATATTATTTATCTTAATATAAAAATAGCATTGTGAATGCGAAAAATCTAAATTAAATAGGCGTATCTTTGTTAAACTCCTGCCTTTCAAATTACCCAGTTGCGTATTAAGTCAGCTATTTCCAAACAATAATAAATATAACTACCTAGTTATACTTTTCACTCGAGCTCCCGAACGCAATTTGTCACAATGACGTTTTAATACAACCAGGTCAGCGTTATACTTATTAGGTCAAGCCATTATTACTACATATCATGTTATGCCATTAGTGTGAACATTGAAAAAAAACCAGCCAAGCGCGTGTCGGACTTCACACATTTAGGGTTCCGTACCAAATAGGGCTAATGGGCGGGGCTTATCTGTGCTACACATTTGACCGCAAAAGTAAGTTGGTTTGTAATAGGAAAATAAGCGAATTTATGAGAACAAATTTTTGTGAAATATTTGGGAGTTTCCCTTGAGAGTATCGAAATATGCGTTTTTTGCGGCATAAACGGCCGTATACTTGCTTTACGTTAACTTCTAAGTTTGATTTTTTTCACAGTTTCAAGAGGCTGCAGACTTGAGAGTATATCTATATATATAAAAGGGAAAATCACTCACTCACTCACTCACTCACTGATCACGAAATCTCAGAAACTACAAGTGCTAGGAGTCTCAAATTTTGCATGGGGGCTCCTTTTAGGGCGTAAGTGCTCACTAAGACGGGATTTTGCGAAATTCAACCCCTAAAGGGGTGAAACAGGGTGGCAAAGTTTGTATGGGAGGACGCGATTCCTTGGCCCGATTGACTTGAAATTTGGCATAGACATTCTTTCACAAAATTAATTGAACACGTGTTTCGTATTTTATTAATATTTATCACCTAACAGGGTTAAAAAGTGATTTAAATTTAATTTTGCTGTGATTGACTTCGACGTCGGAATTGAAACTTTTTTGTGCATTTGATTGATTAATTAAGAAAAGTAAATATCATTTGTCATCTCAACGTAGTATTACATTCTCTTTCGTCATTTCCCCTGAGAGTAGGTAGAATGCATTTCATTGAATAGTACCTATGGCGTTATGTTGGCCGTGCTGTCATTTTTTCCTTCCTTGCGTTGTAATAAGGTGCAAAATTATTCCATCTAATTATCAGTTTAATTTTAAAAGAATACAATATTCGGTCAAGTCGCCTATGCTATGACAATTAATAAAGCACAGGGACAAAGTTTAAGAGCGGCTGGTGTAGATCTGCAGTGATTGTTTCTCCCATGGCCAGCTCTAATGTCGCCTGCTCGAGAGTCAGCTCGCCGAATAGCCTTTTTATTTTGCAACCGAATAACATGAGAAGAAATGTGGTAGGTATAGAACATGTTACAAAAATACCCCTAATGCCGAATATGGTATATAGGGACCATCAAACTAAACCACTTTTACTATTGGAACCAACACTCAAATCGCGAAAAAAAGAAAAAATCAGTTGTTTCATACATTTTTATATTTTCGATTTTAATTTTTGTATGAAACAGCTGATTATTGTTACGCGATTTCAGATTTGGTCCCATAGTAAAAGTTATTTAGTTTGATGGTCCTTATATACCATATTCGGCATTGGGGGTATTTTTGTAACACGTTGTATATTAAAGGGAAGTGTTGGTTGATCGAGATTAATAATCCTGATAATGCACAACTTATTTTTATTTAGAACTAGCTGCACCCGGCATGCGTATTGCAATGCTCCTTTTTTTAGCCAGGGATCTTCCCGGTCGTAAGCAGAACAACTCACCAAAGTTTCATCATAATCAGATCAATGGTTTGGGAGTCCCGTCGTCTGTACACTTAGATCTTTTAAACTATGCATAAAAAACCGCATCAAAATCGGTCCATAAGTTTGGGAGCTAGGTTGCCTCAGACAGACACACAGGTCAAACTTATAACACCCCTTGCATAAGTTGTGTATGTCGTATATACATATACATATAGTGGTGGCCACATAATTAAGGACTCGATTTTCATACAAACGAGGTAATTTTGAAGTCTTGGTTTTCCGCTAGGGATTGAACTAGCTGTGATCTGATGATGGCCATCCAGGGAGTGAAAGGAGAAGATTCAGATCGCAATACACACCCAACTGATCTGGTCAGCATCTAAGAGATGTAAGCATCAGAATTTTCAGTTGCAAGATTCTCATACATTTTTATGCTATATTCGCGGTATTTTTAAACATATCCTTACATCTCTTAAAATGCTGGTCAGATCACTTGGGAATGTATAGAAATCTGAATCTCCTCCATTCACTCCCTGGATGGCCATCACCAGATCACCGCTCGGTCAATCCCTGGCGGAGAAGCAATGCTTAAAAGTTACTTCATTTTTATGAAAATCGACTGGCGTCCTTAATTATGTGGCCACCACTATATATAGATATCCTGTAGTATAGTCTAATAACTTCACACTCACCACATTAGTAACTACATTGTACCCGTGCGAAGCCGGGGCGGGCCGCTAGTATTGTATATAATACTAAATAATGTACTAGAAAAAATACTCCAGTTCATGTTCTCGGACGGGAATTGAACCCGCGACCTTTGGGTACCCGGTCCAATGCTCTGAGTGGGAACGACTAATTTCGTTTAGTATATCAACTCTTACGCTGCAAGCCAGAGCTATCTCACCAATGTACAAGGAATTGCCTAGACATTCAATTTAATATCTTTCCAGATATTTTTAAACAATTTATTAAAATGAGAAAGCTATATAATTATTAATTTTGAATGGTTTTAGTTTCAACTCGATACCTCTACGCGTTCCCGAGATAAAGGGCCTTGACAGACAGACGAACAACAAAGTTATCCTATAAGGGTTCCGTTTTTGTATAAACAAGCCTAAAGCAAGAACACAAACAGGTTCCTTTTTGTTAAATTGTGATCCAGCTTCCGCTATAATGACGTAACTGTAAATGTGTCAATGAGACACTGAATTTTGAATTCTAAATGAGTACATTTCAGCTCATTTCTCGTTAAATATGGTGCGAAGTTTGAAGAAAGGCTCTGACGGATTTGAGGGAGGCAGGGCATTGTGATGCAACCGGTTGGATCCGGTTTTTGTTGCTAATGAGGTGCAGTCACGAAAGGTTTTCAGAAAACTGTTTTTGTTCACATGTAGACAATACCAACAATATAAAATCTATTTTTTTTCTATTTAATAAAAGTTAGTTATTTAATGAAAAGGCAATTTTTTTTAAATGCGTTTGTAACATAAGTACGCAGTTCTCAAATCACAAACCGCTATCTTTTCAAGGCGTGGATTTCCACTAAAAGACAATTTGTTACATACAAAACAGGATACGTGTCAGCTTTGCGTCGAGACACGTCTTGAGATTCCAATAAAATATTCCAGTAAAGAAATTTCCCAGACGAAAATTATAAGAAAATTTCATTCCACAAGTCACGGGATCCGAGGGAAACGAAAGGCAATATCACAGATTAAAATGTGATACTTTTTTGCGTTCTTAGGTTAATTTAATAACTTCAGCACCCCGACATCAAGTGAAAGAATGCGAGGCTTTTAATGGATGGATTTTCATCTTTCTGGAGAATAAATTAAAAAGATTGAGTATGGCTACTACGATACTATTAAATGGATTTTAAGTCTGTGGCAGAATTGTTTGTGTACCAAAAAATATATGGCGGTGAAAAAATAATACCTGTCACGACCAAACTTTAAACATTATAATTGCTTGAAAATAACAATTCTAGAAAAATATCTTCATTAAGGTATATAAGACTGAAATAAAAAGGTGTTAAAAACTCTTTTCAACCCCCGACGCAAAAAGAGGGGTGTTATAAGTTTAACGTCTGTGTATCTGTCTGTGGTATCGTAACTCCCAAACGGATGAACCGATTTTGTTTTTTTTTTTCAATGTAGTGGTTTATTTACATTACAAACGTCACGTCAATTTACAAATTAGAATAATAAGCAAAAAATAAAAGTGAAAATTTCTATTTTATTATGCTTTATGCTTTTACCCGATAATTTTAATAGGTTAAACAATAAGCGTAATACAATTGTTTCAACATTCTAAAATTCTTGATAATAAAATAAGATTTTCGTATTACAGACGTCCAGACATTTTGTCAAAACAACGTTATTTGTTCCATTTACTTTAGTCAGTAAAATATAATCTTATTTACATACAAATATATACCAAAACGTGATTGGCTACCCCAACAAGGGCATGACAAGCGTTACGGTTAGTTGTCCGCCAGCGTTAATTATACTTGGTTTCACAAATGGCTCATCAATCAAGCTATCTCCAGCCTCTTCCCAACCTCGGATAATGCCCATTAGTGTCAATTTCATCTTATACCACAGTACAGTTTTTTATTTATAAAAACTTCGAGTTATTTGGCAAGTTTTGATTAATTTATCATTGCATTGTTTACTCAGCAATTTGATTTTGTTTAGAGACGTCATCAATCAAACGTTTGAACGTCAATTTAAGATTTTGAATTTATTCGAGAGATTTTAAATACGTTCATGAATCACGAAAGTAGAGGATTCTATTCAGTTTTTTTAAACACGTTCTTATTAGGTCACTTTCTCGTTTGCTTATTTAATTTTCTATAATTGAATTAACAGTTTTTTTTTACTTTTGATATATTTTTATTGTTTGGGTAATAATATACGACCCTAAGCGCCTGTTTTACAGGTTCCGGATAACATCAATCTTCTGGATTAATTAAAAAATGGAACAAAATCAAAATGAAATTATCTGCCAGAATTGATATCTGAAACTTAACCAAATCCATAATGCCCTTATTCTGGAAAAATATCAAGAAGCAATGGTTTAAGTAGTGGCTAAAAGCTTGAATAAATGACCTCATAATACAACCATTAATTTGATATAAACAGACCGCTCACCGAGAGACTGATGGGCTAATATTGTTTATAGCAATAAATGTAATGAGTCAGGTCACATATCTATAACGTATCCGGAACAAAGTTTTTAGACACCTAAAACTGACTACAAAATGGGCGATTGATGACACAAGTCACATAATGGCGAAATAATGCTTTTCCATGCTTAATTGTAGACGATTTAGAAACGAATAAAATTTACGAATGTGAAATATTGATTAGTGTATGTATTGACATAAACTCAACACAATATATTATGAAGTTTTACTTCCGCAAAACATGCTAAAATAGCGATTATTTTTCTGTAACTCGACAAAACTGCTGATTTGTGCATAAATTGTCGAAGTCTATTGATTATTAATTAGTTTTTCTTCAAAATAAAAGTTTCTGATAAATTGAGAAATTACGCAATTTACCTGTCGAGAATCAACTGCGTAAGCCTAAAGGAATGATCAAGTCTGAAACTCTTTTTTTAATAATGGTTTTTTACTTGATAAAATATTTACGCTGATGCAAAGAACTACTCTACTAGCTATTAATTATTCATGTGTCAACCCTGCTATTCACACTTCGTGGAAACATGCCATTGGAGTGGTATTATTTGAACATAATTTCATGGTGTTCGAGCCATTATTTTTCAAATAGTTTACTTAGCTTTACCTTCATGTTCTACTATTTGTTAAACTGTAGTAACCCCTATGATTGTTTAGGTTGAAAAAATCGAATAGTAAAGACGGTGTCAAAAGTAGCTTAAATCAAAACTATCGTACTATGTCGCACTTTTGCGTTTGTTAAGTAAGTTGTACCGCACTGAATAAACTAAATAAATTTCCTATAATTTTTAAATTTAAGATTTTAGCATTCACATTGCAAATTTTTTTACTTAATTATTTAGTACTGTTTGAAATTTTGAGATTTAAGCATTCACAATGCTATTTTTATTTAATACTAAATAATATACTAGAAACATGATCTGGTGCGAGACCTATTTTTTCTAGTATATTATTTAGTATTTTATATATTATTTAGTATATTTAGTATTCTAAAAATTTTCGTATAATTATGGTACGTACTTTAGTTAAAGTGCAACCACTTTTGAATTAGACCGTACACTGTGAGTTTAACAATTTTATTGTTAAACATTCCTATAATTTGTTTAACAATCAATATTAACACACTGCATTTGAGTTTTCACTACTATTTGTATTAAAAATTTTGATTTTAATTACAAACCCACTCGATACTAATCTTCCAAAAAGTACACGTCTCTAACTTATGGGACACTCACAGAAAAAATCTGACTCAAACGATAAAGTTGAAATCGCACTTACATATAAATCTTATACATAATAAATAATACCAACGACTTTGATATTAAGGAAGAAAAATTGGGATAAAGATAAGAGCAAGTTTATGCACTTTGTCTTAACCGGAGTTAAGAAAGAGTGTTTGTTTCAAACTTTTTTTGTAAAAGTTTTTAGTTAATGTAGGAGTTATCTTCTAAAATCGACATTTAATTCTATTGTGGTAAATACAAGAATTAGATAGATTAAAATGTCCTTTTTTTATGCCGAAGAAAAACGCCTTTACGCGCTTCCCCTCTCGCAGGTGAGCGAGAAGGGATCATATATACATTTTATAATAAGACATCCAATCATATCAGTCAAATTAGCGAATTATCTTCTACTAACGACCGCCCGCGACTTCGTTGGCGTGGACAATTATTAGTCTGTTCTGTCCCTCGGAAACATTATATATGGATATAAGTTATTATAATGTCCTTTTCTGTACTCCAGATAACGTGTATGCAAAATTTCATGATGATCGGTTGAGTAGTTAAGACATCAAAACGTAACAAACAAACAAACGAACATCCTTACGCATATATAATATTATACTAGCGGCCGCCCGCGACTTCGTCTGCGTGGATAGTTTTTCTCTTATCCCACGGGAACAGTTCTTTTTTTCGGGGTGAAAGGTGCCGAGTGTTTACCCCTGACAACGTATATGTAAAATTTCATGATGATTGGTCGAGTAGATATCCGTTATTCTTATCAGTTTAAAAAAAGTCTGGAACGGGTGAAATATAGACGATAAAAGCGCTTAATTACTAAGTTTATTTGAATAAATATTATTTGTGTTTTTACAGCCTAAGCATCTGTCAGCCCATTAATTAAATACTGTATTACACGCAATGGCTAGATATAATTTAGGCTGCTGATTAAACGGTGCTGTTCAATTAAATGACTAGGCAGCTAATTGAGCGACTTATTAAACCAGTTGTCTGCGACATATCTATTTCATCACTATTGTTCAGATGATACCAGTTAAAGATTAAATGTTTTTCCTCAATATCTTTTGAAATTAGATCCAGACAAAATCCATTAATATAGAAAAATGTTTAAGAACGTGCAGAATTTGATACATTCACCCCGAGGGAGCACGTCCAATCAGATTAAAAATTCCCTTTCACGGATCCCGCCAACAGCCATTTCACAGCTGGACTGTTGATTACTTTCCTAAAGTGAAAAATATTATTGGGTTTAGGAACAACTTATTATCGAGTACTGTTGTTTATACAAGACATTAAGGTTTCATTATCAGTTTGTACGTCACCATGTTTGGAAAGTAGGTCAGTAGATATGAATAAAATAGGTTAGTTCTGTTACAGTCTTAATTTTATTTATTTCATTTTGGTTTACGTTAGAAATATGTTGTGAGTGTCATTATTACTACCAGGCTCTATATTTTTTTCGGTTAGTATACGGTCAAATGGAAACTCGCTGTTTTTTATACTGACTGTATGTACCAGCCTAACCTTGAATGTCAAACTATTATGATGACATGATTATCTATATATATAAAAGGGAAAATCACTCACTCACTCACTCACTCACTCACTGATCACGAAATCTCAGAAACTACAAGTGCTAGGAGTCTCAAATTTTGCATGGGGGCTCCTTTTAGGGCGTAGGTGCTCACTAAGACGGGATTTTACGAAATTCAACCCCTAAAGGGGTGAAACAAGGTGGCAAAGTTTGTATGGGAGGACGCGATTCCTTGGCCCGATTGACATGAAATTTGGCATAGACATTCTTTCACAAAATTAATTCAACACGTGTTTCGTATTTTTTTAATATTTATCACCTAACAGGGTTAAAAACTGATATAAAGCTAATTTTGCTGTGATTGACTTCGACGTCGGAATTGAAACTATTTTGTGCATTTGATTGATTAATTAAGAAAAATAAATAGCATTTGTCATCTCAACGTAGTATTACATTCTCTTTGGTCTTTTCCCCTAAGAGTAGGTAGAATGCATTTCATTGAATAGTACCTATGGCGTTATGTTGGCAGTGCTGTCATTTTTTCCTTCCTTGCGTTGTATTTAGGTGCAAAATTATTCCATCTAATTATCAGTTTAATTTAAAAAAAATACAATATTCGGTCAAGTCGCTTATGCTATGACAATTAATAAAGCACAGGGACAAAGTTTAAGAGCGGCTGGTGTAGATCTGCGCAGTGATTGTTTCTCCCATGGCCAGCTCTAATGTCGCCTGCTCGAGAGTCAGCTCGCCGAATAACCTTTTTATTTTGCAACCGGATAACATGACAAGAAATATGGTAGGTATAGAACATGTTACAAAAATACCCCTAATGCTGAATATGGTATATAGGGACCATCAAACTGAACAATTTTTACTATTGGGCCACATAATTAAGGACACAAGTCGATTATCGTACAAACGAGGTAATTTTGAAGTCTTGGTTTTCCGCTAGGGATTGAACTAGCTGTGATCTGATGATGGCCATCCAGGGAGTGAATGGAGAAGATTCAGATTGCAATACACACCCAACTGATCTGGTCAGCATTCTAAGAGATGTAAGCATCAGAATTTCAGTTGCAAGATTTTCATACATTTCTATACTATATTCGCGGTTTTTTTAAACATATCCTTACATCTCTTAAAATGCTGGTCAGATCACTTGGGTGTGTATAGAAATCTAGATATCTTCCCTTCACTCCCTGGATGGCCATCACCAGATCACCGCTCGGTCAATCCCTGGCGGAGAAGCAATGCTTAAAAGTTACTTCGTTTGTATGAAAATCGACTGGCGTCCTTAATTTTGTGGCCACTACTATACCTATATAGATATCCTGTAGTATAGTCTAATAACTTCACACTCACCACATTAGTAACTACATTCTACCCGTGCGAAGCCGGGGCGGGCCACTAGTAAAATATAAAGTTATTGACCGAGCGAGTGCGAAGAGCGAGCGAAGCGTCTCTGTTTCAGCTTGGGCAAAAATGATTTCGTAGGTATGTCTGTCCGTCTGTTCTCCTCTACAGGTCGCTATTCTCAACCGATTTCCCGTTCGATAGCTATACAGATTCTTTTTGTCGATCTAGTTTTTCGAAAAAACATATTTCAGTTATTTCGAAAAATGACACAAACGCGAGGTCTACAGGCCACAGAGCCACTAGTTTCAATCATTATGTTTTCATACTTGTCAAAAACGAGTTTTAAGAAACGGTAATTTCAAAAGTTCTAATTAATTATCGTCAAGCTTAAAATTGTTCATTGTTTCAGTAAAGCGACTCAATATTTCAGCGTTAGTTACGTGACGGTGAATTGGATCACTTCTTTAGCTGAGCAAACGTGTTTTCTGTCTAATCCACGACCATTAATCTTCGGATAGACAGACAGGTTTCGGCTATCGCCCTTCCATCGATTAGACACGACCTGTGTGAACTATGTGTCAATCTACCTTGCTCGTATAAACTATTTTTGTGTAAACTCTATTATAATGCTAGAACAATAAGACATAAAGTAGACAAAAAAAGCTGCTCGCAAATCGCTTTTATAGACACACAATAGACATTATGTTTTGGCATCTGAAAACCGAGGAGCTCGATGGCGCAGTGGTTTAGTGCCTGGCCCATTGCGTAGGTTATAAGCAACTTTCGCAAGGGTCGGTCACGGAATGGGTGACCAAAAATTTATCATCCCGAGCTTCTCCGTGCTTCGGAAGGCACGTTAATCCGTTGGTCCCGGCTGCATTTGCTGTCGATAGCACCCACCAATCCGCATTGGGCCCGCGTGGTGGCTCATCCTCCGTATCCACCCATATAAGGAAGGCCTGTGCCCCAGCAGTGGGGACATTAAAAAATGTCTGATGGTTATCTAAGTCCAAACCAGGCTATTGTTGTTATTGCAGTTATGTACAACAGCTCCTAGCGTAAGGAAACAGAAATTACCGAAATGTTTTTAAATATGCCTAGATCAGTGCTTCTATCTAAACACACAGATTTATATTTTGGGATAGATAGTTGATACCTATTGTTGATACCTACTGTTATTATCATAAAATAAATATTACCTGGCTATGAAAATAATTTATCTGACACATAAAGTGAAAAGGTTTCACATAATGTATAATAATGAAATATGATGTTTAAATTGTAACCGATGCGTGTATTTATTTCCAATAATGGTATTAGATTATTAAAAGTGATTAAAATGCATTTTTCATTAATTTCAAAGTATCGTTATGGTATTTTGAAAAACACATTCCTACCATTTCACACTAAGAATGTGCTATCGACACACAACCGCTTCACCACTTCTAAGGTTAAAAATCACCTGCATACGTTTTTTTCTTTTTTCCCTGCAAAGTGGTAAAGCACGTGAGTTGCAGATCACACATAATATACTAAGTCGTGTTCTAATGTAAAATAAAGTGTTTTGATTTACCTAAATAAAATTCTGACTCTGTTATCTACTTTAATTTCAGTTAATTCTCTACTAATATTAGTGTGAGGATCCTACACTATCTGGGAGTTACTGCCACTGACCTTCAATTATAAAACACCGAACTCACCAAGCAAAATTCCTAATTTATTTCGTTTTAAATTTCCCAAGTACCTACTATGTTAAAAAGACGCTCATGAGCAAAGGTTATTACAAAGTAGAAGATTATTTAAAAGACAGCAATGCATGGATGTAACATTATAAGTAACTATCTTATTTTCAGTTTTTAATAACTTTATTGTTTTTTAATTATGTTGTTTTAAATGAAGGTATTTGGTAACGATATAATTTCTTTGTAAATATCGTTACTCTGATTTCTGACAAAGCTGATAAGTTTCTTGCGCCCATTCTTCTTGTCAGCTAAAAAAGTCTCGAATGTGTGGTAGGAAAATATAGACCATTCAAAAGCACTTAATATCTAAGTTTATTTGAATAAAGAATATTTCATTTCATCACTAACACATTCACGCGAGTCTGCCAGTGCGCAGTAACTGCCACGTCTCCTCAGTCATACGTCTCACAAACATTCAAAATTGCTGACATGCAACATTCACGATACAATGTCCCTACACATACATTATATTATAGGTTAAGAGCAAGGAGTTAGGTATTAAAGAGAAGGATATTATTAATGTTGATACCGACAAATGAGGTCAACTTTTAAAAATATTAAATTAAATAATCGGTATACAATCTTGTCATCGATTACCTAACTATAATTTCATATCAAACGTCATTTTTTATTTTATATAATTTAAGATTTAGCTAGCTATTTTCTACCGCTATTTATTTTTGGTTTCAATTGATTTAGGTGGACAAAATGTTACCATGCTGAAAGAACCTCAAAGTGTATTTCTACACAAAATCAATCACTTTCAACTTGATGAATCGGTTTAATATAAAATTTGTTATAATGTATCAGAGCGTTACAGAACTAAAAAGAACAAAAATAGTTAGCTACATGAAAATATTTTTCAAGCGACAATAAAAAAAACCCAACTTTTAATAAGTAAGTATTAATCTTTTTAGCTTTATTTTATTATTCATAAAGGTTTGAAATACTCCTTTAGGTTCAAAGATATAATTTTTTTCAAGGGTTATTTATTACTTGTCTTTGATCGTATTTCTTTTCTCTATTTAATTTCTCGAGGCTTTAAAATTATCAAACGCTTCTCACTTATCTTTATTAAATGGCAAAGTAAAATTTCAAATAAGCTTTACGAGCTGTTAAATTAATAAGTTTATCTTTTGGTTCAAAAGGAAATGAAATGGAAATTCAAAGTAGGTATATTCTTTAAATCACCCTTTTGTAATAAAACATTCCTTATTTCTTGGAATGCTTGATTAGAGTCTTGAAATTAAATACTTTTGAATGGTTTTCCTAAGCCGGAATATTAAACTCTTTGGTGAAACCGTAATGTTATAATGTACATACAATCTTTGTAATAATAATTGCAGTTAGTAATTAATCTTATGTATTTTATAAATTAAATAATAAGATATTGATGGAAAATGGGGACACATTGTATATTCTGGTTAATAAATTTCTGATGGGTTCAGTATAATTATTAAGTGATATTAGATTGTATAATTAATACATGCTTTCAGGTACAATGTATACAGTCGGCTTCCTATTTTAAAACATAAAAGTTCAAAATAATTTGAATAAAATAATGCAATAGTTGGCGCGGTATAAGAGTAAAGTCTGTAGAGTTAATTAAGAGGCAGTACGACAGTACAAATCTGTACTCTAATGCAAAATTGTATGAAAATAAGTTTGACGTTTTAATTATTTTAAAATCAAAACTGACTTATCGAGGAAGGACTGAAAAATAAGAGAAAAAGTTACATCTCTCATTCTTTGACTGGAAGTATTTAAATTATTAAATCATTTTAATAATAAAATAAATAATTAATGTAAATTATTAAATAATTTACATATTTCCAGTAAATTTACTACTGTGAAATATAATTTAACAGGGTGATGTACATCTAATTCCGGATGATATTAAGGGGCTGATGGAATAAATTATACAGGGAAAAAAAGTCTAAAGTTTATAGATGTATGTATAGCTATTTTTTTTGGATTGACATACTGATAGAAAGTATGAAATTAGTTTTAATAGAGTAAAAAACTATCACGTGGAAACCATACAATTCTTAAATCTGCGGAAGAAGAGGTCAATGTTGCCACACAGCAGATATACTTTTTACCGAAAGTTATAATGTTGCGAGTAATATAAAGGGATTATTCTCAACATAGAGGTACAAGTATATTGAAGCATTTTTCCTTACTTCCTTATAAAGTGTAATCAACCCTCAACCTCCTCAGTGCAACGTGAGCTCGTTAACAAGTGCGCGGTAAGTGATTTATGCGTTATACCGGGACTCAATATAATACTAGATAATTACATCGTAACACCCGCCGCGCCGTAGCAGGTGCTACGGAAACTACGTTTGTAACTTTGAATGAAACTTCGTAGCGGTAATCGATTAACTTGTAGCTGGTACCTTAACATCAATGGAGATATTTATCGAAATTTATTATTGTAGTGTAAAAAATAAAATGAGCGGCAATTTTCTCAGATAGAAGCTGTAAAACTGTAAAGGGAAATTCCACGTTAATTTGTCGTCGGTACTAATTAAGTAGGTATACGACACGCGTATACGTATCGTGACAGAAGCAGTCCACGGGAATCACTTTCGCATCAATTGATAGGCACTGCACACTTCACAGCACTGTCACTCGTTTTTTTGTTTACCACCTAATATGTACAGGGGATATGGTGTGAGCGGCGACCGGCGGCGCGGCCGACTCACTTGGTCAGTCGACTGTCCGACTGTCAGCCGTCGTGCGTCTGACGGCGGCGGTTGTGAGCCGGCGCGAGGAGTATGCGCGCGCCGGCGGGCCCGCTCGATAACCGCCGCGCCCTCACTCATCCATACCACCTGTATGCTGTACCAAAACACTTCATGGTTTTTGCTGGCCGTAAACACTATTGTGGGGAGAGATAAAACGAGAAACGCGACAGAGTTGATTTTTTTTGCTGCTAATCTCTCTTTTACTAAAGATTTAATCATATGCAGCCGTATCAAATTGCAACACTTCAAATTGACTAACATTAATACCAGACTGTTTTTTTCTTTGTAAAGCGAACGAAATGCTTTGCATGCATTTCAGATTAACACTTTAAAATGCTACCAAGTCAAAGGGATAAAGCACCGATGCTTTTAGATTTTCCAACTTTGAATGGAGCTTCATTTTAGTCAGACGAATTATAAGATCCGAAAGTTTTCTTTCACAATTTATTTTTAAATATTCCAACTATTGCAGAAATAATATTGATATTCACAGCGAAAGCACAGTGTGTAAGCACAGTCTAGTATGCGTAAGGAAGTGAACACATGGCGATGAGAACCAGATGTTGGAACGCCATCAAAACACCATAAATTTCATGGGGCGAGTAAATAAATGTTTCCGATTTGGCACACTACCACTCAAACTTTTGCCAACACTATGTGGTTAAGCTAATGGTTTAAAAAACAGTTTGAAGTTAGTTGTATCACCTTTTAATCAATTGGTTCTACTAGTAGCTTAATGGCATGGCCTAAACATAAGTAGGTAAATTTTATTAATTTAACTAAATTAGTGCTCTCTTGGCCCACATATTTCGTTCGGATGGCAGGAAGAGCGGTGTGGCTGCACAGAGTAAATTTTATATGGTTTTGTTTATATTCAAACAAGACATACAGATATACATTGACCAACAAACAAACCGTTATTTATTTGTCTAATTAAATAGAAAAGGGATCGGATAAATAGTATATAAGTAGCAACAATATAAACTTTGAGGTTTCTTAGGATAGAAAAACGAAAATAAGAAATAACACTTTTTTGATTCAGAAAGTCTAGCGGAATAAATATTATTTGCAAACAAATTACAGAAACTTTTTTCATAAGAGACAACTTAAATACTCAAAACAGTAGTCGAAACTTAAGTTTGAGTGGCTGCTGAAGATTTATATCTGTTGTAAAAGTAGTTTTAATACTTTTGCTAGCATATTGAAATTGGGAGATAAGCGCACACTTTTATTCTCTCAGCATTACTTTTAAGGTTATGCTTGGCGAGAGTAAAAACTGTTCATGAGTTTGATATTGGGATTTTAGTAGTTTTATTTCGTTGTTTTTATTTCAATTCATGAAACATACAAAAAATATTGAAATTGACAATGCTAAATGCTGTGATTTGAAATTAACTAGCACTTACGGAATCGTCAAGGTTCCTAACAGTTTCAGCAATTTATTTATTTATTTCACGAAACCAACAGCATTACAGAAAATATTATTTACTAAATAATTTTAAAGTAAGGCCAATAACAGGTTTCCATTATAACTAAAATAAAAGATACCGAACATTGTTGTTGTAGTTTAAACAATCCAAAGTTAAGTTAACAATCAAACAAATAACAATTAAAACTGAAATTAAAATATACCTATACAACTACATCTTTTTAATTAAATTCTACACATACATAGTACAGGACAGTACAGACAACAGCACGTTATGCAATGACATAAAAAAAACTCCAAATTATTTTTAACCCTAATGTCCTATTAAGTCAAAAATGATTGAAACCTGCTCCAAATAATATTGTTTTAATAAAAAAAAATGTTTTAGTATGTTATTATGACTAAAACTATTTGTACTAAATGTAGAAAAAATAAGAGTGTACTCAAAAAATGGTAACAACAAATCTGGATTACCGTTAGCGCAGAGTAATCCTTAAGATTGAAATGTCAGCTGGAGACTTAACCAGCAAATAGCGACCTAGATAAAACAGAAATAAAACTTTTCCTGCTGTATCGAAACGTTGAGGCTGTATTTTCTGTGACACGTATCACAGTGTCGTAAGTTCTATTTTGTCTGACACGTTTTCGGTTTATTTTTCTTTTAGTTATGTACTTAAGTCTTCTATCACTATTGCCTACTTTTTAGCTGAGTTATAAAAGTGTATTTCGTATTAAGACCTACTTCATGAGGTCACGAACAGCTAAATCGCACGTTTTAGAGAAATGGCGCCTCCAGTTTATCCTGAAGTATAAAAAACTGAAAACTATTTCTATCAAGTTAAATAATATATTAGAAAAAATCGACTCACCCGTAGTACCTCAGACGAGACGGTCGACGGACGCTACGGGTGAGGCGATATTTTCTAGTATATTTTCTAATATATTATTTATCTTAATATATAAATAGCATTGTGAATGCGAAAAATCTGAATTTAATAACTATTTCTATAATTTTTTTCACTTTGGGAATTCAGTCTCAAATGTGTTCACAATTATATATCTCCTAAATGTTTGGTAAAAGGTCTTGAAATTTAACCTAATTCGCTCAACGAAATCATTTAAAATACTTGATCATGGGTTTGAAATATCTGGTTAATTAATTTACCTTAAAGACATATCAAATATCAAAGTGAATACTTTGAAACAATATTTGAATTCAATGAAAAAGCTGTAATTGAATGATTTTTGAAATATCTTTTCTTCATTATTATTAAAGTGTTTTTGAAAATTAGTTTTGTTGACTTTTGACTTAATGTCTATCGCAAACAGTATTGCTATTTCTTGCAATAGATATTTTAAATGACAATGTTATATTTTGACATAAACATTTTAACACATTTATAAGGATTATTTTAAGGAAGAAACTATATCCAGATGGTCACGACCCTCAGCAAATACGAATATGACTTTTTTTTTATTCTTTTTTTTTTATAGAGGGTTTAGTCACACAGTGACTATGCCACCCTCGTAAGGACGAATATGACGTGAGGAGGACATTCCTTTTACCAACAAGAGTCATGCTTTCAACGATATATTTTCATTTCAAAACATTCCGACAAAAAGGATGAAAAAATTGTCGCTCTATTGGACCAAAACTGAATATATCATAGCTGCCGTAATCGGCTCAACCTTGTTTGATGTCACAAAACAGACGTCCCGAGACCTTACTGTGCCTACTTGAACAAGTAACGAGTTCAGGAGTTATCCCTCTGGTATGCTTGATGTAGATATGTAAAATAATCTGCAGCGAGTGGAGGGTTAAATTATTGAGTTTCTAGGAGCAAACTAAATCAAAAATATATGTTTAGATTAAATAAAAAAATAAAGTTAGGTAGTATTGCGACACTGTGACAGTTACAATATTATGTTTCTGTTTCAAAATCTGAACTTGCTAGTTTATTTTGTTTTGATGTCATCAACTTGAATTCATAACCAAAGTTTCGAAAATATCTACATAGAGTTCCTAATAAAAGCTTATAATCGTCTCTTCTCTACTTCTGTGCGCTCACAGAAGAGAAGAGACTGCGGTAAATAATTAATGTGCTTTAATTTTTTATTTATTTTTTCTACTGTGGCTCTAATTTTTTATCTTTTTTTTTCTATACAAGGTGTTACAAAAGTACCCCTAATGCCGAATATGGTAGATAGGGACCATCAAACTGAACAACTTTTAGTATGGGACCAACTTTGAAAACGCGAAAAAATAATCAACTGTTTCATACAAAAATTAATTATGAAAATATCAAAATGTATGAAACAGCTGATTTTTATTTCGCGATTTCAGAGTTAGTCCCATAGTAAAAGTTGTTCAGTTTGATGGTCCCTATCTACCATATTCGGCATTAGGGGTACTTTTGTAACACGTTGTATACATAGACTGTTATAGTTAACAAAATATTTTGTGTTTAAATTCTGTCATATGGTAATTTACCACGCATCTTATTTTGTAAACCTGTGGACGACATTTTTGACATATTCAACATGGATGCAACGTTATTGGGTGTCGTTGTCCCTTAACTAATACAATAAATAAAAAAATATAAAGATACACCTAACTACAGCTATAACTACAGTAAGTAAGACCTGTAAATAAATACCTACAGCTCTTTCCAGCACACCCTCATCACGTACAAACCAGTTAAAAATTCATATCTCCGCTTCCATAGCTATTTTCGGAGCAATTAGGGCTTAGCTTATATGATAATTTTAGTAACAGACTAAGCGATTTTGCGATTCCACCGAAATCGATTTCTTAAATACATTATAGAAAATTGTTTCAGCCGTGCTTTGTGATTCGTAATTACGGTTTTAAAGACACGACAAACTATTTTAACAATACAGGTTTATTTGTAAAACACCAACAACCTCGCAAGAGTGGATTAATAACATCATAAACAACATTTTTTTTGTTCTACGTCTTTTCCGTATGCGGGGTGGGTGCAGCGCGTGTCCGGGGTGAGCGCGGGGTTGGCACGAAGCGGACGCGAGGCGGGCGCACTGCGTATGCGGGTGGACTTCGATAAATGCAATTGGAGATCTATTGATGTGTTATAAGACTCAAATTATTTTATATACAATGAATTTCAGAGCGAGTTAGACGCGGGTGCTAACGCGCGTAGCGTGCGCTTAGCGGACGCGTATCGTCTGAACATGGCCTCATCGCTTCGTACCTAAATAGATTACAAATACGAGGCAGGCTTCGTAAAGTGCTCAGCGAACACAATATTCGTTACATTACCGTGTATCGGGTACAAAGGTTGCTAACATTTGACTTTATTGCGTTCCACTGAGATGAGAATGGCGTAGATGCTAGGAAATCAAATATATTAGGTTTTTACCTAAGCAATTAAGTTTTTATCTAGGAACTTTTGTGATATTAATATGCATTAGCATACAGATTTAGAACGTACATATATATCAACAATCGTTAGTACCGGGTCTCACTTGTTTACATTTTTTTATGTGTGCATATCATTAGGTGGCGATAGCGGAGTAGTAAGTTTAAAATCAAAACTCTATTTTAAACTCTAATAGAGTTTATTCAAAGTTTAAAATATCTTGGAGCTCCACACACATTTTTTTTAATACTTACATTAAATAACTGTCGAATCAACTTTGTTAATTTCTCAACTGAGTTAAATGGTAAGAAAAGCATCTTAGAAAACTAACTAAGAAGCTTATACCTCTATTATTTTTCCAAGATGTTTTATTTTTAAGTAAATTCACAAGTGTACTTTAATAAATGTGACCCAGTTAAGAAACTAGATGGCAAAGCGTTTAAGCTTGATGAAAGTTGCAAACAGTCATTAAGCGATAGAAATATCTATGTGCAGTATTTTTTTGTTGTTTTTATTATTTTTTATGAATTCTCGGTAGTATTCGAAATAACAGTATTTAAGCTGTAATAACATTGTAGCTTAATGTGATAGAAAAAATATCTTGATGATTTCTTATTTGCAAGCTAAGTTTTCTTAAAACTGTTTGTAATTCAGATGATTGTTTTTATGAAAGTAACATGATGATTACTTATTAAATACTTAACTTACCAAAATACTGTACCTACTTACAAAGCAAAGTTATCCATATCTCTCGCAGATTAGCTACCAAAATGAGCATATTAAGTTATTAAAAAGTTAATTATGAATTTCTCCCTTAAATCTAACAAGTTCGCGTGTCGAGGCTCATAAAATGTTCGTGATCCCTCAATACTTGAGGTTTTGCTATATTAAGCCCTTTTCGTCCGGTCCCTTTCAGATTGTAAGCCGAAATATTTGATAAGCATTATTAATTATAATATGAAGAATCGTATCAATTTCATACAGCCTATTTTCGTTAAGATAAAAAGGTATCTTTTAATTATTAATTGGTAAATAATACTTCTCACAGGCGTATGACAGCTAAATTCATGACGCTGTTCTTATAAAAATACTTAATAATTACCAAAATGTTGATTGATACAATAGTCATACTTACTATAGTGCATCAATCTTACGTACCAGAACAATGGTAATTAATATTCTTACCAGAATAGTGTCATGAACTTAGCAGTCATGCGCCTAATTATAGTAGTCGAGTCAACTTTGGGTCGAGTCGTATACTTCTGTTATAAACTCTTTATACTATGTTTTTGTATATTTTCCGAACAAAAGGCAAAAGCTACATTTTTAAACCCTGGGTTGAGTATTTTTTTTTCCCCAGCTTTTTTCACTAACACATCTTACAAAAGCTCAAAGCTTAAAAATTCTAATGTTATATAAAACTCCATTTTGAAAAAGCTTACTGAAATGTTTGATTTCACGGCGTTTAAGAAAAACTGTTTTACGTAAAATTGCATTCTGGATATTTTTGTAAAATTTTTCAGTTTAAAATAATCCACCTTACTATGAAAGTTTAAATGATTTTTTCTCGTTTGCTTGAAGACTTGAATTTAAAACTTAATTCCATATGGATCAGTTCTATGAATTTAAACTTGAAATTAACGCATGCATGTTATATCAAGAGGAGGTAAGGCAAAATAATTTTTTTACTTTGAAAATATATAAGTCATAGATCTTATTAGTAATTTAAAGTATTGTTCAGTCTATCAGGCGCTGTGTAGCGAGTGAATGCAAGGTTACAGAAAGTCACCGATGTATCTATATATAATTATTAATTTATCATAAAAAGTGTTGAGAAGCCGCCAAAGTCACCTTCTTTCCAAAAATTTTGTTCAAAAATATTTTTTAACTTCCAATTGACCTATGAACTGCAAATTTGAGAATGACTATTACTACGTGTACCAACAAATACTAATATATTGATAAATCTGATTATTTATTTTAAACTCTTAAATATGCGAAGTCCGACAAGCACTTAACTTTTTTTTTTTCAAGCATACGAGGTTAAAAAAGCGCTCATCATCAAGAAAATAAACTAACAACAACGTTCAACAGTCCAAAACGTTACACACAAACCAATCTTCAGTCAATATTCTTTGCCGTAGGAAAGTCGTGAGAGAATGATTTCCATAGTAAAGTGCTCATTATAATTTCCTTTCAACTCGCCGCCTGGCACCGGCCTGCTCACTCCCATTGAGGCGGCGACGTGACTTGATCTTCACGTAATCGTCACGCACAATACGTCTACGAGTTATTTACGAAAAACTAAAAAAGGGACTAATACACCCCGTCCCCCCACCCGTTAGCTACACCCCCATCCATGAGTACTTTGAACATGTTATTTTAGACACCATTTCTTACAACTATGACAAAAATCGCCTTTACACGAATTATTTCCCCTACTTGGCAGTTTTTGGTCTTCGCTCGGTGAGCTACAATAAAAAGGGGGTTTTTTGTATGATATTTTTGCCGTTAGTAATTTTGGGGAGAATTTATTGTTCTACTGCGGTTAGTGATATTGAGGAGAATTTTGTCGTAATTCTTTTGTTTTAAGGTTCTTGGTCCATAATAGGGCTTGTTTTAAGTCCGCCTGGCTAGCTACCACCATCTTACCTAAGTCTGACGCCATAACAACCATTTAAAAATTGTTGTGTTCCGGCATAGCATAGCCAGTTCCTCAGTGGTTAGGGTTCCGGTGTAGTGCGCTTACACTTTCCGCCTTATTGTCACTTAATATCAGGTGAGATGAATGCCAAGCACTATCCCGTTGTGGATTAAAAAAAGAGGTAAATATGGCAATTGTTATTATATTTCTTATATAAAATACGCGACAGGAATTACCATATTATTATTCAAAAGCGTTTATAGGTTATCGTAAAAAAAAACTCATGCCTCATCGAGTCTTTTATTTAAAAAAAGCATCGCGATAAGTGTACGATGTTCGTCCCAGTCCGTAACATTATTAACTCATGTATAAGGTTCAAAATCAAGTAATTCTATCAACGAACATCGTCCGACTATCGTAATTCTTTTTTGTAATAGGCCCTCAGATATCAAACTTTTTGCTCAAACAACAAATACAGTAGTTTTAAGCTAACAAGATAATAATATATGTCATATTTCTCAAAGTGGCTTAGTAGTTTTAAATTAAGTTAACGTTAGCGTTTTCGTAATCTGCTACGATATTCAAAAGTGATTACTGTAATCCTAGACCATAAACACAACAGCATAAACAATAATTAAATACTCAAGTTTTTCTCTGAAACTTTTTCATTTCTTTCAGTCAACGACTCGAGCATAATCACAAAGGATTAAAGCAGGTGTAAAGCTGAAATTATACGCTTATTGTAGTACCTTTGCTTTTAGAGGCGAGTAGCTATTTCTTTTAACATTGTTCGCCATTTTTATACCTATAGGACTTTATTTACATTTATAACACTTCGGTTTACTATGATAAAGTACTTTAAACTGTTAATAAAATTTATCATATTAAATTGTAAGTTTAGATGTAGAAAAAAAGCGTCTGAGGCAAGAACTTTATAATCATATTCTATTTGAGGCAACGTAGCTCCCAAACGAATGGACCGATTTTGATGCGGTTTTGTTTATTTAAAAACTGACGTGGTCGAGATGGTTTTTAGCTATAATTTATGAAGATTTGTTTAGCTGTTTGAAGATCATCAGCTCATAACCTACTTGACAAAAGGGTTTTACCAATTACTTTTACAGGACAGATTGATTTGAAAAGTGCGTACTTTTACTTTGGTGCTATTTCCAGAACATGGTAACCTCGAGCTGATGCAGCAGCATCCCCAAACCCTCAGCAACTCACAGCAGATATAGCATGTAGGAGACGAAAGTGGCCATTTTTGGCAAAAAATCTCCACTAAACTAAACGACAGGCTAGAAAATATTGTTAATACGATGAAAAATACCACAAAGCTTTTTCGGAGTGCACTACAGAGAGCTAATTCACAATTTCATCTTTTTTTTTAAACTATATTTTTTCCAATGGCGGCGCTAGTGTGCAGACTACGCTCTCTTAATACAAATTAATACTCAATAAGCAGGCGAGCAGCTAGTACGTAATACCATAAAAGGCCAATAGAACGATAATTTCGTTGAGCAGCAAAGGTTTCGATAAGGTGCGATTTATACGCAATGAACTGCTTCGCGACGTAGAAAAATCATATAACTCTGGAAACCACCAGTTTGAGCATCTATCAGCATAAAAAATGTGGATGCATGCAAGGTTTAAAAAAAAATTCGTAGTCTTGTTGACTAAACAGATGTAAATTATTAAAAAAACGATAGATTTAATCCTAAATATATAATCTGTTGGAACATAAAATAAGAAACTAACCTGTCGCAATAATTTGATTTTGCGAAAGATGTAATCAGGTATGAAGCGGTAATTACGCGTTTAATAAAGTTCATTTTGATAACATTAATATAATATAATATATAATATTTGACAACATCACATACATTGCTCCGATTCCAAAGTAAGTAGCTAAAGCACTTGTGTTATGGAAATCAGAGACAACGGTGGTATCACAAACACCTGAGCCAATATAGAAAAGTTCGTTTTCTAAATTGACCTAACCGGGGATCGAACCCGGGACCTCAGAGATGGCGACACCTTAAAAACCGGTGTACAAAGCCACTCGACCACGGAGGTCGTCAAATTTACATTAATGCTAAATCATAAATTAAGCCCGCATATCCATACATTCCGTCAGCTGTGAATCGCACTTTATTTTTGTAAGCTCGTTAGCTCTCTTATCTGCAAGTTGACACTCCTGGTTTTGGTTTGCGTTACAAGCGTTAGCGGTTTTATATAAAAGAATGTTAAAACAAAGGCTGTTAAATATTTGTTGGTTATGATCTGACTGCGAAAATTTATTATGCTGACGGAGCCAGAGTTTCAAATGAGAGTAATTTTAATTAATACTTAATAATATACTAGAAAAAATTCTACTCGCACCAGATCATTTTCTCGGGCGAGTATCCAGACTCGGTAGCTCAGTGGTAAGAGCGGGTTCGATTCCTGTCCGAGAAAAGTATGCACAATCGAACAAAAAAACAATTATTAAAATCGGCACACCAACGCCAGAGTAATTGTTGTACATACAAAAAAAAACAAAAAATACGAGTACCTCCCTCCTTTTGAAGTCGGTAAAAATGATCTGGTGCGAGTCGAACTTTTTCTAGTATATTATTTAGTATCGTATAAAAATAGCATTGTGAATGCTAAAATCTCAAATTTAATAATTTTAATGTGTACGTAATGTTAGCGTAACATTTAAATAAAAATAGAACATTTGACAACATTGCTCGGATTCCAAAATAAGTAAGTAATTTAGAAAAATCTAAATTTAAGAACCTTACAAAACTTCACCTGCATGTGTGAACATTGTAAATATTGATGAAGAAAAGTTAATGATGACAAAGAAAATATTTTCTTAAAAAGTTAACTTTAAGTTGATCATATTTAAACAACTGATATTAACATTATTAAGACAAAAATGTTAAATACAAAATATTGCCTTAACCCTTCCACGTTTCCAAAGTTAAAAAGCCCATCTTTATTATTACGAACAACGTTTGAAAGGTGAAAATAAAAGTTTTCCCTACAATCTTGGTAAAAATTTGATTTTTAAAAGAAAACCAAAATAAACAACCGAATTTTCCTAAAAAAGCAAACTGTGCCCCAACTCTAACAAAAACAGAGCACTTTTCAGCGTTTGAATTTGAAAATGGAATCAAAAACATGCGCCCGCCATTTTGTGAAGCACATAATAGAAATGTCCGATGTTTAATAACAACGGTTTTTCTTGCTTTATGTATTTTCAACCGTAGTTATTACACAGTCTATTATTTTTGTGGTGTATAGCCATATCATATCTAGATCATATTCTGATCATTAACAAAACAACGTATTTTGAATATTTTGTGGTTGTTTTCTTACGATGGTCATGGTTTCGATTACATTGTTAGATTGCTACACAAAAAGAAATTATGTTTTTTTTTAACTTGACAACAGACTTTAAATTTTTTGTTTATATATAATGGCGCGTGCGCAAAAATCATGTTAATAGACAATAACTGCGCAAATAGTTTATCTTTTAATTGAAATAGGTTAATAAAATTTATAATAAACATAAATGCCTACATCATCTGGCTGCTACTGCTACTGTGACACAGGCATTGGTTATGGATTATTTATAAAGGACGGACCATAACATAACTCACAAAGCGGCCAAATGCAGATTGATGAATGGATTCCTACATAATAATTAAAATTCTGAAACTTAAAAAATTATGGCAGTGAAGTGCCAATGCAATCTCTACGGCAGTACTTTTACAGCTAACATAGCAATTATCAAGTTGGTCTTGAATTGAAATTTGGCAGAGACTGCGGCGCAACAAGTGACAGCTGTGCCGGTTAGTACTGTTTGCCAACTTTTTTGACAATATTGAGTGTTTTTCACTTAAAACTATTTTTAATTTTGTTGAACATGGACATTTAGTTTAGGACATACAGTGAGTGAATGGCCTTATTCGCGAGTTCTTCAAAACGTACTAGTAACTATACTTCGTGGTATATTTTAATCAGACCACAGTTAACGTTTATTTATTAAGCACTCAAAACATTCAAATACTGAGTTTAAGTTTGGAATAGTGTGGTGCAGTGTTTAGAATGTAAACTAACAAATCATGCTACTCAAACTAATCTGATGAAAGGAAACAACAAAATACAGATACTAATTCTAATAGAGATGTGCCTCCATTTAAACTACAAGTTTAAATTAACAGTATTTAAACAAAATATCAAAATCTGAGTGTTTTAGAGAACTTATTTAATTTTGTTATATTAGTTTTTTTGCAGTGACTGTCTAAATACGCACTGTACCCGCCAGTTCGTTTTCGGTGAGGCTCTCATTCGCGTTCCAAAGTATTTAAAAACTATTACGTTTAAAAAAAATGTATTTCGATTATCATTTCTTTTAACAAAGTAAAAGACTTCAATAAATGGGGTATATAACGATAGAACCTGTGGATTGAAGAGACGTGACAGGTAAGACGGCATACCCTTCGCTACGTTTTATACGACCATTAACGACATTGTAAACGCGCCTCACTTTACGACGCCATATTGTTGACAAACGTTAGTTCCGGTCAGATAGAAACGTGGTGAAGGTGACAAAGACAAGATAAACTGGTGCTTTAAGGGACTAATTTATGACCTCCTTACAAAGTTTAAATAGTTCGGTGTCAAGTAAATGAGAGGTAACTTTAAGTTAATTTTGACTAATCCCAATCAGCAAGTTGTTGATAGTCCGTTTTTAGTCACCAATTTGTTCATTTTCATTGTTATTTCCCTCAATAATGTGTAACTTATCTAAAATAGTAGGTATTTGCAATTCTTTGTTGAAAATCATATTCTTTAAAAACTAAAACTTTCTCATGTATCTTTTAGTTCACTAAGTAAGTGTATAGCTGCCCAGAGGCAAGGTTTAAAAGCATTTTTCTAGTAAAATAAGCATAATTAGAAGTAAGTCAAATAAAATCTCTTTGTATTGTAACATTATTTGACTTTTCTTCTTACAAAGTTATGTAGCATGTAATTATCAGAAAAATATTACTTATAGGTATTTCCAAAATTAATATAAAAGTTGTTGAAAGCATTTTTAAAGGTCTAGTTGACCTTCATAGCGTGTGATAAACTTTTTAATTGAAAAATTAAATAAGATGAAACTAAAGAAAAACTATTCTTCGTTTTAGACTTTGTGTTTTTATCGTTAGCCTAAAATCTTAAAAATATCTAAACTAAAATAACTGAAATAAAGTAAACTATAAATCGACGCGCTATGTAGTCATTATAATAATCTTTTGTGGTCTTTCAATGAACAAAGACATTGTTATTTTATTAAATTCCTAAGCCGCACTAAAATAATATGCTTTAATCTGCTACTTAAATTTTGTAATTACCACCAACCATATTACAGTTGAAAATTCATATTACAAATTGAATTTAAGGCAGTTGATCTCATACAATAATGTCTCAATGATATGATCATTTGAAAACAGTAGACAATTAAATTATAATATAATACCGCGAACGACGGCACATAAGACTATACATGTTGACTTTATGTACGTATTTATGCCCTAGGTAATAAAAGCTGTGTTTGCAGTTCAACTGTTTAACTTGATGTACGTCTTACGTACTGCTATGAATTAATTAACCAATTTGTACTGCAAAGACAGAAGTGCGGAAGTCCGGCGATCGCGTGACAGCGATGACCGGCGAAGGCTGCCTTTTTGATTCGAAATAATATTAAATTTTTGTACAATGTAAGTTTAGAGTACTACCATGGACTAAAATATAAAAAATGGCAGGTTATTTATGTTTATGAATGAGAATAACAGGTAGATTCATGAATTTTGAAAATATTTAAAATGTTGTGTCGGAGAAACTTAATATAAAGAAATATATGAATAGGTCATATCTTTCATTTCATTAATCTATTACTTTGTTTTATTCTGCGCTAAGTACCTTAAAAGAAGTAAGCTATAAAAAAAGAGTAAAAGAACGCTTTCGGTGTATGATCGTTGATAAATGTATCTTTAATTAATTGTATTGTGTATTAGTAACAACGTAAAGAACACTATTCATCTGACGTATTTAAAATAAAAAGTTATCGATTTAAATATTTAAATGTTAGCCCAAAATAAAAGTAGCTTAAGTTTTTAGCCATATGATGCCATGCCATATGAACCAGCAGACTGTTTTTTTTAAGTTAAACTTAAAAAACTAGTAGTTGTTGTTGGCCCTTACTACACTAACTTGAAACAGAAATCACAAATCGACTTTTAAAGAGAACCCAATTATTTAAATGGAAGTTGTTAGGGACTTAATACTCTTGTAATTTCATGACCATTACTCGTTTGTTTTTCCAATTGACAAGCACTTGTGTTGATTTTTTTTAACCAAGCGATAAAGAACAAACAATTCGTATTCTAATTCACTTATATAATGCATTTTTTTATTTAAAATAAATGATCAGATGACATTACTTGAACATAATTTTGTTGTCAGTATCTTAATATTCATCTAACCAGCCCTATTTCATATGAGTATTCATTTGAAAAATGGTTTGAAAAGATAAAGTTATCATCTTTCTCGTTCTAATTTAAGTATGCAAAGTAGAAACTCCTTTTAATATCATCTAGGTAGGTACTTGTTTTAATTAACAGCCTGAGTACTGGATAGCGTGTTAATATATTTTAAGGTGAAAAAATAACATTGCTGAAGGACATTGCATTAAACTATAATTAAGTCTGAGCTTAAAAACATTTCACTATTGTTCATATTGAAAACATGTGGAGGGATCCAATGACACGCCAAGTGCAAAAGGTGGTATCAATGTTAGATTTTATGGTGAATAACTCCTGAAATAATAATTAATAATTATAATTGAAATAAAACATTCAATAAATAGTACGCGCGGAAATCTAAGAAGTGTAAACAAAGATTATATTTTTGGTAACATCAATGGGTAACAAAAAAACTAGGAATAAAAAAAAAAAGATGGTATGATGCTAAAAAAATCACAGTTAAACTTCTTCAATAATATCTTCAAACAAGTAAACGTATTCGTGAAAACTTATACAACTCAAAAACAGACAACGTTTTTAAGCTACTCCATTTCTTCACATTTTCAGCGAAATGAAAGCGCACTTACCCCTGTCACTTGTCACAAATCAGTGGGTGGCGTGACGGGAAAAAAGCAAAACCCGAAAGGTCTCAAGAAAAACTGTCACATTAAACATTAAAATGAAATAGCGAGCGAAATGGCTTGAAGGCTTGCTAGTAAAAAATAATATTAGTCAAAACGCGGCGCGAACTCCGAAGGAGGGATGAGAATGGTCGCCAGCGGAGTAATTAAAATTTTAAAGACCTCACGAGTTGTTAGGAATTCTCTGACTGTCTGACCGTCAACGATTTTTATGGGTGTAGTGGGTAATTTTGGCCCCTTTCTTGAAATTAAAAGCAATTAAACGTACACGCTACGTAGCATTTGCAGCTCATCAGCCTTTGTAAATCTAGAGAAGTAAGACTTTCTCTAGATTTACAAAGGCTGATAAGCTGAGTTTTGGAATTTTGTAAACCTATTAAAGAAAATATTTTTTTTATTTAGTAACAATAATGAATTTTCCTTTTTGTTCAATATGGAAACGGAAGTTTTTACTCGTTTATTTATAATACCTACTAAAATTTCTAACGACTTATCTGTAATTTTTTTGAGATATTATGAGTATGAGTAAATAATAAAAAAATACTTGCTTTTTACCCCAACTTGACATCGTGCCTGGCAACGGGTAAGAACTTCATAATTTGTGAAATATTTACAACTTCGTTATCTTTTTTTTTATATATTTGCTATCTGTGAATTAAGTAAGCTTACTTACTTACGTAAGTACATAGTTGTCTGAAAATGTTGATCCCCCGTAGTAAAAAAGCGTAGGTGCTTAGATGTTTAAATGTGTAATTTACCCAAATAGCGTGGTAATACAAACTACGTAGTTACAATATTTTCAAATGTTTTCATCAATTCGCATATTTAGTCTATTTATTTTAATGCAGTCGCTGATGCTTTTACAATTAATTTAACGGGCCAAAATTACGTGACAAAAACTGTACCACGTCCACTGTGGGCAAATAGGGGTTGTAAATCTTTGCAAAAAAATTATAAAAAAGATAAACGTATTACTACTGAATCGTTAAACCATTTTAATGATACCTCGGGTTAATTCAAAAAAATTTAATCGTTTCAAAAACAAAGTTTTTTTTTCGGACTAGAATTGCATGTTTTAATGAAACGGTTCTGAACTTCGGTTCATGGATTTTAAACACTCTCTGCTCATTAAAGTTATTAAAATCAAACTTATAATAACACCCCGTCGTTTTTGCGTCGGGGGTTAATAAGAACAAAAAAAATAAAAAATAAATATTACAGACACAATTTTTTGTTTTTATCGCATGGAATGACAATTACTCTATAACTTCGATGACCTGAGTGGCTCAGTGGTCAACATGCCTGTCTACCACGCAAGAGGTCCCGGGTTCGATTCCCGGCCGGGCAGAAATTGAAATGATGAATTTTGATTTCTGTGACGGGTCTGGGTATTACTATGTAGGTACAATAAGTACATATTTAAAAAGTATATAAGTAGTATATCAGTTGTCACCCATATTACAAGCTTTGCTTAGTTTAGGGCTAGAGGGCGCTGTGTGAAAATGTTCAAGCATTTATTTATTTACTAGCGACCACCCGCGACTTCGTCTGCGTGGAAAGTTTTATTGCTATCCCTCGGGAACAATTACTTTTTCGGGATAAAGAACCCTATGTCTTTCTCTGTACCCCTGACAACGTGTATGCAAAATTTCATGTTTCTGTAGTTGAGACGTGAGGGCGTAACAAACAAACGGACTTTCGCATTTATAATATTAGTAAGGATTTAACTTCAAACAGTGTTTCATAAAGGACAGAGCAGTCTAAACTAACTACATTTTAATATTTCTTTTGCCCAATGTACAGTCAGCAGCACGTCAGATTATTCAAAACTGTCAAAACATTTAAATTCATTTAGAACCTTAACCGGATTTAAGTTTAAAACTAATTGAAACTGATTACTCTGTGGTGGTAGCCCAAGGTGCCATTGACTATACTAATTTACAACTTGAAAATAAAATAAAAACTTTTAAGCATGTGTGTGTATTAAACTTCTATGGATGCACGAACAGTGTACAATGAATAGTAAGACATTTCCTTTAGTAATTTTAATTGTAACATTCCTTAATATTTTTAAGCCGTTCGGTATTTTATTTAGCTTGTTTTTTTGAGGAAGCAAAACAGAGGAGCCTCGTTATTTGATATCAGGGAGCCTGGCGCTTCTATTGGAGTTCAAGGCACAATTAGGTGACCTATATCAAGATAACTGACGTTGGCGTTAAAATGACGTCATTCTTTACCGATTTATCAACCGCTGTATAAATTATGTCTAAAGTTTTTGCCCAAGTAGATGGAAATATAGATGACCTTGTTTTCGTTGCTAAGTATTTTTGATGGCATACCTACGCAAATCTGTTGCTAATTAAAAGTTGTTAAAAGGTTACAATCACTACAAAATAACACAAACGATACCTACATCGTTTTATCAAAAGAATTTTGCCAATGCTTTAAATTCCATAAAAAAAACAGCACATCTCACCGTGAAATGACAAAGAGCAATTTGAAGCCGCTCATTACAATAGTCGTAAAATAATTTAGTGTTAGTTTTGTACACGAAACTAAAAATAAGCAGCTACAATAAAAAGATAAAGCTTGTACAATTCCACCGTTTCGATTTTGCTCCTGAAAACAAATGAAAATACAAAAGTGAACAAAACCCATGCGCTGTCAAGTGACGAAGACCATCTGCAAGCTATGCTTATTACAATAACCATAGTGTAATTGAGTTGAAACATTTAAAAGATTGATACAGTCACTCTGAAGCAACAATTTTTTCCACTTCCACCTTTTAAAACAATTGACAAATGAAAACAAAAGCGAACGAGGCCTGAACACCGTGACATGAACTGACAAGGAGCAACTGCAAGCCGCTTATTACAAAGACCGTAAAGTAATTAAGTGTCGGCGTCGGACTATTAAAAAGATTAATAAAGTTACTTTGAAACAGCCCCTTTTTTAATTACCACCCTTAAAACACTTGACAAATGAAAGTAAGAGCGAACGAAGCCACATAATACATAATAGTACAATCGAAGCCTGTGCACCGTGCCGTGAACTGACAAAGAGCAACTGCAAGCCGCTTATTACAATGACCGTGGAGTAATTTAGTGTCGGTGTCGGTGCGACGCACCAACACCAACATGTCACAGCTTCCGGACCATACCGCCCCACAATTCCGCCCGACAGTGAATACCCGGTGGGGTGTTACGGCGGTTTCCTTATTGGTCCCCCGTTATATAACCGGACCGGCGACAAGCGACGCTCCTCGAATTGTATGCAATAATTTTTGCACGGACTTATTTTGTAAGCTTGAGTGGAGTTCGGAGGGTGCTCATTCTCTTTTGAAGTGACAGCCTTGGTAATGAAAACTCACTTGATATACTTTATAAAGAAGTTTTTGTAAAAGACGCCTTACTTAATTACACCATCTCGTGTATTGCGAAGGTTGCTTCGTAACTGGGGATTTTGTATGTATGTAACGATAATGCCATTTCGTAAGGAAAATTGTTATGGACCTTCAGAGGCCAAAATTACTATTTGGAAGAATCATGAAACACATGGGATAAGCAACATTAACGACACAAGATAGTGAAATGACCATTTATAGACGACGTTTACAAGAATTATTTATGGATATTTTTTTACAATATGCGATAATTTTGTGCAAAATAAGATTGGTCTAAAGACCGTCACCTGTAACCTATTAATTTAAAACCCAAATATACTTGTATTTTAAAATATATCCATAGATTCTCTTTACTGGGATAGATAGATCTCAGGTGGCATTTCGGACAAGTCATTTATGTTTGGATGACGTTTCTGTCTTCGCCAACTTGTCTTCACTCATGACATGTCTTCGATTTTCTTAACTAGGGCTGGGATACATAATTTTCAATGAAAGATCTTCGAAAAAAATATTGACGTAACGCAAAATCATGAGAACATCTTTGTAAAATTTGTAAAAGGATGTGTGCATTGTTTATGATGAGTATGTAGAATCCATTTTCATTGCACTCCATCTAGGCTTGATATAAACTATAACGCGAATGCGAACCATTCAAATTGGATCAACAGACCGATCTTTTTCAGTAGTACTTGTGCAAATTGCTCAGAAGATATTTAATTATCTAAAAACAAGCAAGTTGCCAACCCTATTCAGTCTGTTATCACATACGTTTGTCATGTATTGTGATTGTGGGACCATTGTTAAAGTTGTGACTACTGTTCTAACACTAGGATCTGAGGCACTGAACCGATTGTATCTAATTAACCGTTTTAATTAAAGTTACCCCAACTACTGGTGTTATTGGGAGATTCTATTTCATCGGACAATCTGAAGCTAATAGAATTGAGTTTGTTTTGGGCACAAAAACAACGAAATTCTTAGATTATTAAAAGTCATACAAGGTGTTACAAAAATACCCCTAATGCCGAATATGGTATATAGGGACCATCAAATTGATCAACTTTTACTATGGGACCAACTCTGAAATCGCGAAAAAAAAAATCAGCTGTTTCATACAAAAATTAAAATCGTTTGATGGTCCCTATATACCATATTCGGCATTAGGGGTATTTTTGTAACACCTTGTATATCAGTCACTAGAGTTAGAGGAAGCCCGTTGATAAATGGAAATGGTCTGGTGGCGAGTTCTTTCTAGTATATTTTATAATATTTTATATAAATATAGCATTGTAAATGCTAAAATCTCAAATTTAAAGATGGATACATTTTAGGAAATGGAAAAAACCGAGTAAATTGTTTTGCGGTATTTTCCAAACACAATAAAAATGGTTTCATTAATCAATGAATAAGGAGCACACGAGGTCAATGATAAGGAACTTGCAATAGAATCCATGTATTGAAATTCAATAGCAGTTTTGTAGGTACAATTACAATAATAGATGAATCAGCATGAAATTCGTGAGCTATTGGGTCAAATGAATTTTGTGGAATTTGTGAATGTTTGGTTGAGATTCTTTATGGAGTTTCAATTAGGCAATTTATAATACACTTCAAAACTTAGCACCACACTTTTAAAATACACAAGATTTATTTTTGAAATAAAAATGACTTAAAAAAGATTATTTAAAAAAAACTACATAATCGAAAGCCTTCTTGAAAAAAAAAACCTTTTTTATTTCAAAAATCTAACTTCTATTGTTTAAGAGAAATTGCAATTTGATAAGTGTGATACTTACCTACTAAGTTTTGAAGGTCAGTGTATTATGTGAAGAACATTAACAATGTTTGGGCTACATATAAATACCTACAATTTGTTTCGTAGGAATAGCATAATAATATAATAATAATATCCTAATTAGTTTTCATAGACTCCGACAAAATAGGTAACTGACTTCAATTATTCCAAAAGCTATGTCGCAATCACACGCATGGTAAAACATCACTCGCTAATGAAACTTAACATAGTTTATAGCTGAAGATGTTCACAAGTTTATCTTCGCGGTTTAATTAAACAAAATTAATGCTCGCAGCGTGACGTCGCCGTCAACGGTGTCAGACGTGACCGGGCTGCCAATGACGTGACAATATGTCACGCTCGATTGGATCGCCAGGAATGCAGGGATAGAGGCGTTTGCATTTTTATGGCTCTTGTTTATGCTAGTGTGATATTATTGCAGTATGATAGTTTATCTCCACGATTTAGTTGAGCGAAATTAATGTTCATAGCTCACAGCTTCACGTCACGCTATCGCCTGTCAGTAATGTTGCGATAATAATATGACATATTTGATTGTGTCGAAGAATGCAGAAATAGAGCTGTTTGCTTATACAACGCGTTAATGTATAAACGCAAAACCTCTTAGCTGGTGATTGTGCTCATGAACATGAACAACTTTTACTATGGAGACAAATCCGTAACTCAACAAAAAAAACAGCTTTTTCATATAAGTTGTCAATACCTACTCGACCAAAATGTATGGAACAGCTGATTTTTTTTTCAGTTGCAGAGTTGGCTCCATGGTAAAAGTTGTTCATGTTCATGAGCACAATCACCACCTAAGAGATTTTGCGTTTATTCATTAACACGTTGTATAGTCTTGTTATTTTGCAGTTGTAAAATATATTATTTCTAATAATTAACATCACTATGCTAAAAAATTAAATGAAGACATATGGACAGGCTTTCAGAGCATTCCAAATTATCTCTTGTTATGCCAAAAAAAATCTTGAATAGGTAGTCAGTATAAAACAATATGTTTAGTCACCAGTGTGAGACGTGACTCCTTAGCCAAAAATGTTGTAATTTTCTGCACATTAATATATGAACTCGATAAGACTAGAATATGGGACATTCGCATTTTTCTCGCATTATTAGAATATGTTATTCAAGATTTGTCAGGCATGTCACGTTTTTTCATTATATTTATACGAAATTCTTATCTGGTTGTTCAATACCAGTCCAAATTATCCAGAATTTCATATAGAGGTATAATAATTTATAGTATACATGTAATTCTAAAATCTTACAAATGCAACATTTGTGAGAGTGTAAAGCAATTTTACTCTTATGAATATTAATCAACTTTCATAAATACTGCAAACCCAAATCGACAACTGTTTCCAGAACCTTATACATTATGTAATCAAAATAGTGGCCCTTCTATACTTAGAAATTCTCTCTAAAACTGTGTTAATAATTGCAGCAATAACTCTGTACTATACGGGCGGTTCCCTCAACTTGACGTCTATTGCGCCTACTTTGCATATGGAGGGTGCACTACAAACCTTTTTTTTATACCGGAGAAAATGCTCTTACGCATTACAAACTCGTTTACTGTTATGCGCTGCGCTGCTATGCGCTGTGCTGCATTCCGTTTGACCCAGGCTTTGGTATTAAATGCTTAGTATTTTTATACAGTTTTAAAAAATGCAGTCACAGATACCGTACAGCGTAAAGCGTGGCAATGTGTTGTCCACCTTAATCTATGCAAAATAGTCCAACATTACAGCCAATATTATTCTGTGGACATAATTGCAAACTGTTGTAAGTGAAGTCCGGAAAATTTTTGCGAATTTTCTTGCTGCAAGATGGTATAACGAAACTATAGGGGCTTTAAAAATACGGAGCGCCTCGAGCGACTGATAAGACGGATTTGCAGTAACCATTGCAGGCGACTGTCATTTGTTATTGCAATATGGCTGCAGCTCGGTGAATGGGGCCGAGGGAATGCCGGGGTTGTCTGTTGATTCATACTTAAGGTCAGTTCAGACCGAACGGAAAAATGTCCTAGTAATTTTCTTTCTTAAAGATAGGACCGTATTACAATAACCATAACAGTGGCAACAGTGGCGTTTTACAATAACCATAGCGCATGCTCGTGACTCACGAGCATTTTGATTTTCCGTTCAGTCTGAACTGACCCTTATGGTAAGGATAAATTATTTGTATCGACTTTTAATGTGTTTATAACTAATGATTTAATAGTAAAGTAATTGGTGTTATTGATGTTATTTATTGGATTCTTAAGTTATTAATATAATTATTTTTTTAAAAGGTAACTTGTGTATCTACGTAACGTATACTATAAAAAATAGAGAAAACCGAATTCTTTAAAAAAATCTCATACGTATCTGAATTTAAAACTTTAGATACTATTCAATTAATATTCAGTATCCCAACACATACAAAATAGGTTAAATAATAATACTTATACGTATATGTAATGTTACTATGCTGTAGAAAATGTTTAAGAATATTTATTAGGAGGCAACTTAGGTATGTGCAGTACACAGTTAATAAAAGACCTAACCTGAATAGAGGACGAGAGCAATAAAAAATGCAAATGAAAGTACAAAGAAAAGGGTGAAAACCGCCGGAATAAATAGCCAACAGCACATTAAAAATATGCACTCAAAAATACACGTTCATCTACTGAACTAACTGGGCGCTTTTGAAATGAAAATCGAGGCAAAAGAGCAATTGCGTGAATGCGGACTGTAGAGGTGCAGTCTGGCTATTGTGACCGATTTAACACTGTGACTTTTGTCCGACTTAACACTGTGACCTGTGCTGTGACACACGAGTCACATTCACAACCGACAAGTCACAGTCGGTGACTGTCACATGCGCGCACTGCTGGACGGATTGCGTTTTAAATTGGAAAATATGGAGCTCTTTGGGTGGATGCAATTTGTGTCGGTAATATGTTACGGGTAACAGGACATTTTGGGGAATTACACGGTATGCCATAGTGATTGCTTTTTTCTTTCTAGTCTTTTCCTTTATTTTCCTGCCTGAGTCTTTGATTACCGATAGGTACAATCTGGGGGCCTTCAAGTCATAGGTATCTTCTAGCCAAGCGCGTTTCATAGTAGATCGGATCATCGCTTACCAGGCGCGATAGCGGTCAAGCGCTTGACTATCTATCATTAAAAAAAAACAGATTCAATAATCGTTATGGCCTCGATGAACGATGAAACTTATAAATTCTGAACCTATTTAGAACAGAAAGTTAATAAATAAAGACTTACATATTCGGGATATTTCAAATTCCAAATTCCAAAACTAAGTCTTACAAGTTATCAGTTTTAAACCTTAATCCCATTTGGATAAAAACTTCAGAGTATATTAAGAATTCCAAAGTAAAATTTCCAACATTATAAATGTTTTTCTTGAACTAATTTATATTTATTGTGTCACTGCAGTTATAATAATAAATTCTAGTTTTCTCTATCGCTATGCGAATTTCTAAGGTTGCGGTCTCCACTGGGAAAGATCTATTTCATTGTTAGCGTTTTCCACACAGTGCCGCATTACGTTATTTATATACCTACTTATTAATAAAATAATATGCTACTAAACAATACCTACAGTTACATTGCAACTGTAATTTGTTAAATGAATATACAGTTTTAAAAAAAATATGAATTTGACTTTTAAAACTATATTCTAAATAAACTCTATAGAATTTATAATTATGAAAATTATATCAGCCCGTCATTTTCCATTTGACGACCTGACGACCGGCTTTGTCTGGGTGTTTGTAATACCACCGTTGTCTCTGATTTCCATAACACAAGTGCTTTAGCTACTTACTTTGGAATCGGAGCAATGTATGTGATGTTGTCATATATTTATTTATTTATTTATATCTTTTGGGTTACGTCCTTTCACGCTATTGGGCTGGGATGAACAGATAAATTCTATCATAACATCCTAAGAAATATACTAAAATAACAAATAAATTATCCTGGAATTACAGCACTTCAAATGTTCTGAGACAAAGATAAGTAGCATAAGCACTTCTGCCCCCTGATTATGTAACTTTGTTGCAATCAACTCTGACAGAAATCGCAGTTACATTGCTGCTTTAGTAAGAGCCAATGTGACAACTATCTTACTTAAAGCAGCAATGTAACTGCGGTTTCAATCGATTTCAATCGAGAATTGTTAGCAACAGCGTTACGTAATCAGTCCCCCGGTATGAAGATTAGAAACACAGCAACAAATACTCGAGACAGATTTTTTGGGATATTGCACATACATGGGACAGTCGGTCGGTATGCAAGCTCATATGGTCAAACGTGAAAAAAGTACTTTCTCGGAAAGTTATGCTGTTTTACTGACATAAAACATTTCACTCCGAGTTGCAATGAATTTTTATTACTAGTATAAGATTCTACTGGAAATCTAAAGAAAAATAAAAACTTGCAGGATATTTTATATTCCTATTCTCTGTGCGAGGAAAAACGAGAAACTTGCAACGCGCATACTTTAGGAGGTTCACAGTAATACAATCTTATTGAAGATTGTTAACAGCTGCAGCTCGGGAAAACTAAAATTTAATAAAGTTTACTGCAAAAGATTTTTATGTAATGATTTAATATTAAATTTCCGTCACACCAGTACGTATGTACAATTTGATCATTTTGTCGTCATCATTTTAAACCTATATTCAACGTAAAGAAGTTTGTTTAGTCTTCCATTATCTACTTATTTTATTACTTTTAGGTTTAAGTTACATTACAAGTCATACCTTTTTTTTGTCATACTTCAACTTGACCCAGTATCCAAAAAATTTTAGCATCAAATCCTTTACCATAAACAAAAAAGGTCATATACCATCCAACAGAGCGATATTTATGAGGCAAAGTGCTAAAATTGTGTTAAAATCAACCATTTCTATGCAGGCTAGTTTTATTTTGGAGGAGGTTCCGGCCCTATCCTATAATAACTCAACTGAATGACTCGCTTTATGGACGATTCTATTATTTGGCCAAGCTATATGCGACCTCTTCTTGTATTTGAATAAAGTTTAATTTACTTTGACGTTTACGGTTCTAGGATATTATTACGTAATAAGAAAGCAGATGTGAACCTTTGGAAGAATAATACTTTTATCCGATGTGAAGATAGCGATTTACGATTGCAAACTTTTGCATAGAGAAAGGAGTTAATGAAGATCGGGGATTAGGAATAAACTCTATTACAACACTAACTATAGAGATTACAGACTCTTTAATAGATCTAGTCTACAGTAAGTATCGTTATTATACATACTTCAATCAAATTAAATCTAATCTTTGTCTTGATAATGCATCAAATCTTAACTACCTACGTCACCAAAAAATATTTAATCTTTAGTCAAATAAAGAATTTTTACTTTTTTACTATCTCGATCATGCATCAGCTGCTTGAATACATAATATTTCCGAATAATAACTTATTTCAATGACTGTACGTTCTAAATTGAATTTACGCAATTTTCAAATATGATCTTACCTGCTATTACCACAGTCTACTCGTATTATATATGATGAATATACTAGACTGTGCTATTACGTTGCCAGATAATCAGAAGCAAATGTGCGAGTATTATTGTTTTTGTTATAAAATCATTGTTATTGGACAAACACATAAAATCTGTCTGTGGTAACATCCCATTAATAAATATTACAAGTTTTTCCGAGAAAAACAATCGATGATATTGTGGTTTGTTATAATATTTTCTGTGCTTACTTTTATTTGATATAAGTACAACATTCATAATAATTCACTCACACAACACACCTTGACTTTTGAGACACCATCAGTAACGTATTTTAACCTATTTCTTGGCAGAAACAACACCAAAAAAAAGATAAGCTAAAAACAATTATGACTCCCTAGTGTGTACTTATTCGAGTACTATGTTAATAATTTCATATTTCCCTCTTTCACAGCAAGCAAATTGCTAAACTTATCCTTAAAATTCATACCAAAATACAAGAGCTCCTCTTTGAAACCAAGGAAATTGTTATAGTCGCTGAAATTCGTTAAAGTTTAACTAAGCGCGCTAACTATGTAGGTGCTTCAACTAAGGAAATATTTTAATAATATAGTTACTTTAAGAGGCTAGCGGACAGTGAACTTCCTATACAAACGTAATACCAAAATGATTTGCAATTTGAGCATAACTAACTCTTCCTGTGATGTTATTTGGATTAAGACAGTATTTATCTAATCCAAAATACTAATCCAATTAAAAAAAAGCTAATTATATTTTTTCACATAAAACTTCAAATCGCATTATTTTCATTTGGTTTGATATTTTGTTTTTTTTTTTATTTAATAGAACCCTAAACAAATAGGTTCCGTCTTAATCCGAATAACAGCACAAGAAGAGTTAATTTTGCTCAAATTGCAAATAATTTTGTGATACCAAAATGATTTGCAATTTGAGCGTTTGTATAGAAAGTTCACCGTCCGTCGGCCTCTCAAGTGCAGTTAAAGTTAAAATAAACTCTATCACTGGGTATAAATAATATTCTATCGCGGAAAAATAACATAATGGTCGTAATTAACCGTTTAACAAACATAATTTTACCTAACCAATTTTGAAACAGCATTAAATTACGATAAATAGAGGCTATGCTATTAATTCAATAAAATGGATACACTTACTGGAGAGTTTAATGGAAAATAATTGATAAAAATATCATGAATTCGTATTATTTATAAATTGAAGTTTGCGAAATGTTAATATGATAGGATCATTAATAAATTTGATGTCTGTGCTTTTAATTATGATATGCGAAACAAGTGCCGTCAAATCTTCACAAATTAATTACTCTGTATTATGTCTTGGCTTGAGCTTTAAGGTCCTATGAGTGATGCCTAAGTAACCCTAATAGAATATCTAATTCTGTCAATTACAGTTAAGTTTGCTTGTTAGATCACAGTCAATATAGCCCTATAGACACTAACGCGCCATGCGTCCTTTCCGAACGAGACTAGCGAGGGAATGGAATAAGATGACGTCATCGTATCTTACTGCCTATCACCGCGGTAGTGATTACTTGCTCAGTCTCTAGAATTGTTTAAAGAAAACAAAAAACTTCTCCCATAGTAGTCACTATCAAATGCCAACATTTAGCTCACCTAAAACTATCCGGAAAGATTCACACAACCCGGATTATACGGTAGTAGGGTTGAGCGGAAAAGTTGCGTGCCTCTAGCGGCTAGAATGGGTAATTAACAAAGTTCAACGAGCGTTTGAAGTTCTTTAAATTGCTGCTTTAGTGGGTTCAATTTAAGAACGAAATTACTGTGGTCCATGTTTTGTATCTGAAATCGAAGCCACATTATTTTGAACGTCTGATTAGATATTCAATTTGGGCAATAAAATTGATTATTTGAATGGACGAGTGGTTGTTCTTATGCTTGGTTTCTTTCTTTTTCCATAATACAAGTGCTCGAGTTTAAGAACTTATAATGGGAACATTCTAAAAATGAGTATTATATTGTAATTTAGGCGGCAAATGTAAACTATGTCTCAGTGCGAGCTATAAACTAAATTGATTTAAATGAAACTTTTTTACAACGTCTTGCAGCGCTTGTGCCAGATGATAAAAAACAAGTAACAGTCTAAGACTGTTCGTCTTAAGAATTACGATACAAAGAAGGTATTTCAATAACGAACAACCTGCGATTCTGTAACCATATTTAAACCTCATTTCGAACCTCCTTTCACAGCGGGGGAATTTTAAATCATAAATGGGAAAATGATAGGCTTTTTAAATTTTTGAGATTTAAGCATTCACAATGCTATTTTTATATAATACTAAATAATATACTAGAAAAAATAGGACTCGCACCAGATCATGTTTTCGGACGGGAATCGAACCCGCGACCTTTGGATATCCGGTCCAATGCTCTGACCGCTGAGCTACCGAGTCACGCGGGTTCGATTCCCGTCCCAGAACATGATCTGGTGCGAGTCCTATTTTTTCTAGTATATTATTTAGTATTATATAAAATGATAGGCTGTTTTTTAATCACAAAAGATTTTAAATAGCTACGGTAGCTACCTAAAACCTTTTGCAATCGGTAAACTAACTTGTACTTAGCTAATTTCTTACAACAAATTTACGAGAAGTAGTGAGGTTCGAAGTGACATGCGAGTTTGGCTAAAAAATGACGTCAAGTAAGTTATAGACGCTTTGTACGAGTATGTTTTCTTGAAACTGTCTTTGAATCTGTATTTACTTTACGATACACTTTACGTCATCGATGGTAGTGATAGTAGCGATTCACATTTCGATACCAAATACGGATTGACAGTGTTTTTGTAAGAAAAAATGATTTTCGCGATGATTAACCCTCTTCAGTTCATGAATATAAAAATATTATTATCTTTCAATTAAGTGATTCACCAGAGTTATAATGTCGTTACAAGAAGCAATTTACTTTTATTAAATCTAGATTTACTTTTCACTTTGGGACATGCTCGTTTGCAAAATGAAAGTCAACCCACAAAGGTCATGTGTAATTAAATTCTGTTGTAATATTCTCAGCGGGTTGTGAATATACAAAGGCTCGAATGTCAACTCTTTGCGCAGTTGCCCATAGAAAAATAAAAGCCATATTTCAGTGCCCCGACGCGGATACAAGGATGAATTTTTTGAAAGCGGTTTATGATGAATCAAAGTTGCAGATGAGGAGAATCTTGAATGAATATTTTAAGTAATAATGACTTTTGGTCAAATCATACCTTGCTAAAACTTCTGTTCGTTTTAACAATAACCTGTCGTCGTTTGTGGAGTTAGGCTCTATAAAAATAATCATCATTTTTATAATTAGACGTACATTCACATGCCAAGCTAATTTCATCCTTACAATATACGATTGTTTGTTCGTTACGTCTTCAAGTACAGAAAAGGCCATAGAGTACATTTCAACCAGAAAAATACTGTTTCACAGGTATAGATATAAAGAACTGTTCGCGCAGACGAAGTCACGGGCGGTCGCTAAAATATCGGTTACTCCTACCAATTCGCCCAGGACTTTATCCTCTAATGGATAATTTTAATAAATAGGTTTCTACACTATTAAAAAACAAACATCGGTCCAGCTTCCAACATTAATAAATCCATGTATGAAAAACAAACATATCATGTTATGAATACAGACATGTTTTGCTTAAGAGGTCCTAAAACAACAAAGCCGACTAAGTGCAAAGGGTACTTATGACAGCGCTTGACTAAGGCGGGTTAGCTAATACGGATAGGTCAGATAATAAGAGTGTACTTATTTATCAGCCAACACTAAATAGTGATAAGCCATTATATAAGAAAATATTTTCTTAAAATGCAAGAAAGGTCAAAACTACCTCAGTTTCAAAGGCAATTTATAGAAAAACAAAAGCATTTCATGTCCGAATCATATACTAAGCATTCCAGTCCAGTGGTTCATACAGCACTGGAATACCACTGAAATATCAAAATCAAAAACTCAAAAATCAAGTTTATTTCGTAACAATAGAACTACAGCCTATAACAGTGCATGGAGATCCTCTTTTAAGTATAGAGTATATACTTGTACTAAAAGATCTCGCTCCTCCTCAAAGTTCTTACAAATACGTTTATGTTACAAAAATACCAAATAATGAGAATATAGTCGAGTGCTAAACCAGATTGACTCGCTGGATTACCGGACTGGAATAATGTAAACCGGGCATATTAAAATGTACTCATATAATTTATTTCAAATTAAATCATAAGTGTCTCATCTACTGCGAAATGTGGTCAGCGTCTCTAAACAGTTGTTCATAAAGTTTATAATCCGGAAGGATAGTGTGCAATCCCTGACCTACTTGCTGCTACATAATAAAAGTGCATTCCAGCAGGATGCAATTACAACGAGCTGTCTTTACACAATAGCGGGTGAATCGATACGCTTCTGCACTGTTGACGGAAGAAACACAAAATATCATAGAAGCAACTATGCTGACTTCGAAAACATAACTGAACTGTACGTGACACTGTGAAATAATGTGTGCAACACACCTATAAAAGTTAATTCCGGCTTACTAATGATGCAATTACAACGAGCTGTCTTTACACAATAGCGGGTGAATCGATACGCTGTACTGTTGACAGAGGAAAAATGTAATATCATAGAAGAAAATGCGCTGAAACTGAAAACGAAAATGCATTTTGTCTAGGCGACACACGTTTTGTGCAACTCACCAAAAGTAAATGTCATTTTTTAATTCTTATTCTTTGCAGACTCAAGGCAGTTGGGTATTCTGTTGTTTTGTGTAATAGCGCAAACATCCATTTGATTGCAAAAATAATAATAATAAATGACAAAAAAATTTGTTATTAAAAAAGAAGCTGTAGAAGCAGTTGAAATGAATATCATTTCGCGAGTTCTATTCATTTTAATTTAAGAATTACCATAATACGGACGTACAGCCTGTTTATTACATATCTTCCGAGTTTAGTTTGAGTTTCGTTAGCTTTTAGGGTTCCGTACCCAAAGAGTAAAACGGGTCCCTATTACTAAGTCTCCGCTGTCCGTCTGCCACCAGGCTGTATCTCATGAACTGTGATAGTTAGACAGTTGAAATTTTCACAGATGATGTATTTCTGTTGCCGCTATAACAACAAAAAAACAGAATAAAATAAATATTTAAGGGGGCTCCCATACAACAAACGTGTTTTTTTTTTTTGCTCGTTCTTGCTCGATATTGATAACGGTAGACGCTTGAAATATTCACAGAATGTTTAGTTATATATGCACTTTAAAAATAAGGGGGTTCCCATACAACAGACATGATTTTTTTGCCGTTTTTATAGATAATAGTAAGGAACCCTTCGTGCGTGAGTCCGACTCGCACTTGGCAGGCTTGTCCCAAGAAGATTCCACTACAAATCTAGAGTTGTAAATAGTGTAATAACCGAGCGAGCTCTAGGAATACCCCTAAAAAGGTCTTTTTACTATTTGACCTTTAAAAAGCTAAAATATATAAAGACCAGCGAAATTGGAGAGACAAAAGAAAAAGACTACTTAACAATTTAGCATAACGTTATGATCAAATTATTTCAACATCCTAAAAATGTAGTCCTCTAGTTTATTTATTTAACAAAATGAGGTCTCATTCTAAGAAAATGCCGCTATACGAATTTGAACCTTATTGTCAAGTTGTTAGTTACTGAAATGGCGTAAGCGCACAATCATTATTTGAGATCAATACTTACAAAATGAACTCTATTATCGTAATGTAAATAGGCTATTTCTCAGTCTCAGCCGAGGCTGTGGCCGCCGATTAAGTGGACCATTAGGAAGCACAGCGACGGATTCAACAACGACTTTTATCTCGTACGGATTCAAATCAACGGTAAAGTAGGTATCGATTTGTAAATATTTTCTCTGCGGAAAACAAACTGACGGTAGTTGTGCTTGTTTATGAATGTTTACTTACATATTTTACAGGGGAGCGATTCTGTAAACAAACTCACATCTCACTTCGAAACTCACTTCACTTCGAGTGAATTTGTTATTAGAAATTAGCTGAATAACTGAACTTTACCGATTGCAAAAGGTTTTAGGTAGCTACCGTAGATATCTAAAAATTATTGTGATTAAAAAACTGCCTATCATTAATGATTTAAAATTCCCACGCAGTAAAGTGAGATTCGAAGTGGGTTCGAGTTTGGTTACAGAATCGACCGGCAGGCATCTTTCTTTATGTGCATTATCAAGTTTTCTTACATATTGTATTGTTGTCAGCTGCAGACAAAGCCAATGGCGACGGATAAAAATGTGTTTAAAGCACACCGAATTCATAATTATTATCTAGCATTCATAAATAAAAACATAAGCCTCTCAGTAGCTTACATCAGAAAAGTTAATTTTCTAAGTGTTACTTACAGTAAACTAGAGACTTACAAGAATAAACATTCCTAATAATTGTTTTTAAATGACGCTATAATATGTCAAACATCGCTGTTTGAATCTTTCGTTGTTTTTTTAATAGAGCGGGTCTAATTAAAAAACAACGAAAAAGGGCAGATGAAATAATAGAGAAAAGAAATTAATCCCCAAATTTTGCGGTACACTCAGATAAAAAACAGGACCTTTACAATCATCCTTAATAACTGATTCATTATGGTTGTTTATGTTTTGTGTTAATTAAGACTTGTTTTTGGTCGCTAGAGAAACAATAGAATAACAACAAGCTTTTTAATTAACGTTGTTGTAAAAAGTATTTGCTTAGACTAAACAAAAAGGTTTATTTTTTCATTTGAGAAAATAAAACATATTATTTGCTTTTGAAGGAATTTTTCATTTATTTTCTAGCCCCAAGCACTTACAGGAATTTGTCATTTATTCCGTTAAGCTTTGAAGGAAAAAAACTGATATTTGGCAAAATCCACGGTGGAATAGATTGTTTTCAAAACACTACACAACTAACTATGTTTCTTGTTATGGTCTTGTTATCAATATTATAATAAGGTGTGTCAATATTGTAACAGTGTGTGGATTATAATAAATTATTATAATAAAGCAATGGCAGATGAATTCGTGATCTTTTAGTAGCATTATTCAAAGAGACATAAAACTGCTCTTGTCACACCAGATGTTAGCCAGGTTGAGTGATCCAATATGAGTGAATTTATTATGTGAGCGTACTTACTGTGTGTATGAAAGAATTTTTTTTTCCTTACAAAGTTTGTGTGATATTAGTTTTCATAATTTGTCCAGAGATGCATAATGCATTATCCTTCCTAGGTGTCATTGGCCTAGGTGGATAATGTTTGTGTTATAAGTTATAACAAGCATTAACATTAATTCCCGAGTCATTAATATTTATTTTATATTTATTTAGTGGTATATTGCGGTTCGCAATAAATTGTTGTGTTTTGAGTGTGTAGGTATTCTTTCTAAAACTATAGTACTAAGGTGGATGTGCATAACGCACCTTTTTATAGTAATTTAGTCTTTGGTTAAAATCTGTCACGTTTGAATTGATTCAAAGTGGATATTGTGTCTTAAAATTGGTGCAGTTATATGGTACAAGTGTCTACGCAACTGAACAATATGTGGGATAATTGAAATAGGCGTGATCTTGGTTGTGTGAAGCTGAGACTTTTATTGAAGTGGAGGCTTCCTCGGCAGAACTAACCGAGTAAACTGTCTTGATATACTTGGTGCCAAATGCTCCAAGCAGCATTGGAATGCGATGCACCCGCATTCTAATGAAAAATTAAACAATATCTACCACTGAACTATTTAACACTTGAAACTGGCAAAAATTACTTCCAAGAGGAAAGTAGATTGCCATAACAAAAAAAGAAGAAGAAGACGTCGGCGTTTTTCTTTGTGTTTTTGCTTTGGTTGTGATAATTTGTGTTTTAAAAGTTTTGTTTTGTTGCCTTATATAATACATTTATTTCCATTACGTAGCCGTCTTTTAATTAACCAGCATACAGTCCATCATTCACAGTGATGAATTAATGAAAATAGATTTCGTGCTTTACTTAGCTTGGGACTTTATGATTTATGTAAGTTTGCTGAGATTTTCGAAATGCAATCTCCAGTTTTTGGTCTTAGCTACCATGATTGATAAAAATGACACAAATATCTAACTAGTGAAACCCAAAATTGTAAAAAGCACAAGACAACGCATCGCATGCATACGCTGAGAGTTTTCAGCGAACCCTGAAAAAGCATCTTTGCGGGAAACTGAAATATCCGGCTCCAGTCTGTAGCGAAACGTATCGGATTCCGGCTTCTTGTTTAAAATAAACTGGAGAAACCTATCCGTTTAGCCATTTCGAATCTTGCGAATTCTTTTTAATCAGTAACAATGTCCAGATATTCAATAAAGGATACTTAGGTAAATTAAATTAAAAAGACGACAGAATTATCATTTTGCGTTCGTTTATTTTGCTCTAAGTAAACACGTTCATTTTCACAGTTTCATCAGTAATTAAAAAATAAAATTAAGATTAGAACGTTGACTTAAAATAAAATGAATCCTTAATAGGTACAAGACAAATCTAATCTCGTTATATATTTCAACACCTCTTTAAAAAAATCAAATTACATAGACAAGATGAACATTTTAAAAATAAATAACTTCTCTGCGCTTTAAATTAAACATAGAACATTTTTATATCCAAGTAGTTCATTATGTACATCGTAAACATGCAAGTTACGACGTAGCAATCATCTGCCTTAATTCTTTCAAGTATTTTATGAGAATGAAACTCAAGATTTTACCGCCTTTACGGTAATGATGAAAAAGGCCTATAAAAGCCTTACTAACTTTTAATAAAAACTTAACTGAATCGATATAAATTGGGTTAAAAGTTGATCATTATAAAGGAATAGGTATGTACCAACACTCCGAAAATTTTCGCGCACACTGTTTATTGAAATGAAACGCTTATTTTTCGACGACTTTTCTTGATTATATAATTATTAACATCGTAGTAGGTAAAGCTTTCCCCTTAGGCTTCCCCCCCACGAACGACTTTTTGTCGCTGGCTAAGTAAACCCTTTGTCACTCTTGTCAGTGTGATTTCGCGGGCGTTTCGCGACGCTGAGCCACTTTTTGTGGCTCGTGGGCGTGTACGTATTGAACTCTGTATCTGTTCTCGGCGACAAAAATCGCTCAGCGATTAATCGTTTGCGGACGGTGTCGCTTACTTTTGCTTATTCTACTATAATATATACTAAATATATACTTAACGAGATCTATACACAGTTTTAGAAATCTCGTCACATTCTAGGAATGACATTATTTGGATGCAGTATTCTACAAAGAGGATAGACACTTGCATAATGGAAAATTGAATGGATTCTCTAAAAGAAGCTGTACTTAAAGATACGACAGTACAGAAGGCTCACTCTACATTTCTGGAAAGACGTTTAATCAAATAGCTATGCCCAGCAAAGTCAATCAGCTACAAAATAGCTTAGAATATGGTAGAGTAAATTTTTAATGCGTCGCAAAAAACATTAATTAATTATAAAAGAGATATTTTAGGCACTGTGCTCATAATTACATGCTACGACAAACCATCTCTACAATTTTTATTTTAGCATGCCAAGAAAATTTGCAATGTTTCAACAATTTATGCTTAGAAATAAACAATTGAATTGTTAGTGAAGTTTGAGTAATTTTGGAAACAGAATATAAAAAAGTATTTATACCAAAAAAATTACAGAAAAAACCCATGTCAATCGGAATATTTTTTAAGCAGAATTTTTTATAATAAAAAGCCTGCAACTAAATGTTTACGATAAAGCTGACAAGGCCGGGGGCATTGTTTTACGACCGAAATTCTATTTTTCAATGTCTAAATTTTTGGCAAAATTCAGAAACATGTTTAAGGCAACGAGGCGTATAAGGTAAAAGGTTTGGGAATCCCTAGTCTAGCCGTTGGCGTTGACATCCCTAATGATAAAAAGGTATTCCTTTTTTGTGGTATTAATATAATGCTTTATTTTTACAACATCTATATGATATTAGATTAAGAGAGTAGATTAAGTTGTAGAAAGTAGAATGAAGTAGTCTTTACCTACTGGAACATGAAACGTCCTCGAAATTTTTTTTGGTTTTATATACATATAACATAAATAATAGCAATTAGTGTAGAATGTATTTCTACAGCTGTCCTCTCAATTTATAAATATTTGATAAGCTAACTAATATTCAAAAAAAATCAAAAAAAAAAAACTTTTATTTCAGCACTATAAAACATTGTAACAATATTATCACTTGGAGCCTCCTTTTAGACATGAGAATATCTGTGACAGAAGGCTCCGCTCTTCTATAATCATAGTTTTATAATACTTATAGTTTAATTGATTAACATTGAATTAAATTGTTAAAGTACTTAAAAGCTAAGTTTATATAATTGCTATTGACACAAAGAATATGTGTGTGAAGTGTGTGTGTGTGTGTGTTGCTGGTGTATACGTGTTTGTGTGTGCGCACTTGCATGTGTGAATGCGTGGGCATGCGTGATGTTTGCGAATTAGTATGTGCGTGTGTGTGTATGTGTGTATTCATGTGTATTTTATACAATAAACTTTAATAAACTTTCTGTTTCGCTATAGGTTAAGGTTTTCAGCCATTCAGTTATACATATTTTTAAACTACGTGAATTTTTTGTAAATATATAAAGACATTTATTTATTTTGTTGTATAAATGTGTTGATATTGTATTAAATTGGCGTCTGGAAAATGCTGTTTTATTTGGTTTTATTCGAATGAGTGTTTTCTGTTTCCTTTTGTTTTTTGTTAATTCATTGAGATCTAATAATTTATGTTTTTTTAATACTGTATGTAGTACAAAGAGTTTTCTTACTGAGAGCACTTTACTTATCAGATATAGTTCTTGAGTAGGGAATCTACGACGCTTGAAATACATCACTTTTAGGATAGATCTTTGAGTTCTCTCTAGATCTAGGAGTTTCATCTTTGATGCACCACCCCATATAGGAATACAATATGTAATGACAGACTGTACAAGGGCAATGTAAATAATGTTTATTAAATTTTTGTTTTTATTTTGAGCAGTATTACATGAAGTTGGTAGGACATGCCTTAATGTTTTAAATATCCATGTAAATTTTCGTATCCTGTTAGAGATCAGTTCTACTTGTTTATGCCATGTCAATTTTTGATCTATAACTACTCCTAGATATTTAGTGTGCGAGACTTTATCAATTATAGGGCATGCACACGTGTTATTCGCGTCACATTTGTGTATCTTTATACTAAAGTTTTCATCAGGCTGTGTTCTTTCAGTTATAGTAAAGCAAATGTAGTTAGTTTTTTTCGTGTTTAGAGTTAGTAGATTACAGTCAAGCCAATCATTAATCTTTTTTAGTGTCTCCTCTACTTTCATATGCAAGTCATCCCAGGAATAGTCTTCGAAAAATACCGCAGTGTCATCTGCATAGGACAGAATATGAACACCTTTAAACTTCATGTTACAGAGCGAATTTATGTAGATTAGGAATAAGGTCGGCCCTAACACGCTTCCTTGAGGGACTCCAAAGCCTACCTCTCTATCAGTGCTTATAAACTCACCAACCTTAACTCGCTGCCTTCTATTTGAGAGATAATTTTTAAGAAGCGCCAAAGCGACTCCTCTAATTCCACAACTTTCAAGCCTACACACAAGGGTTGGAATAGATACCGTATCAAATGCTTTTTGAAGATCGATGAAAACGGTTAGGCATTTTTTTCCTTTATCTAACGTTTCAGTAATTAGTGAACTTAGGGCCAATACAGCATCTTCAGTTGATCTTCCCTTTCTAAAGCCATATTGGGATGATGATAAAAGGCCATACTTATCAAGAAACTTCAAAAGTCTGTTAGTTATCAATTTTTCTATTATTTTGGAAATAGAAGGTAGAACTGAGACTGGGCGATAATTATTTATATCTTCTCTATCCCCTCCCTTGTGTATAGGAGTAATTACAGATTCCTTCAACAAACCTGGAAAGACCCCGTTTTTAAAGCAACAGTTTGCAAGGTGGGTGATGACTGGTACTACTTCGTCTTTTGCTAACTTGAGATAGCTAGAAGGAATTTTGCCCCATCCAGCCGAACTATCAGATTTTAAGCTCAGTAATATAGACTCTACTTCAACAATATCCGTATCGAGGAGAACAAAAGATGATGGTTGAGATAAGTGTGTACTTGAGGTGTTCATTACAGAGGGTCCATTCCTCTTTAAAATATCATCTGCAAGTTGCTGGCCTATTCCAGCAAAGAACTCATTTATATAATTTACACTTTCTTGAGGAGAGTGTTTCATATGGAGCAGTTCATTATTAAGATTTTTTGTGTCTTGTGTATAGGTTATGTTTTTAATATTGTTCCAAAGACTTTTAGTATCTTTCATGGATGCCGCAATGCTTTCTCGTTCATAATTACGCTTTAGTTTTTTTATCAATCTATTACAGAAATTACGGTACCTCTTATAAGTGATTTTTAGTATTTCATTAGTTTTATCATCTCTAAGCTGTTTCTGCATTTTGTTTCGATTTCTTATACATTTTAGTATACCTGGGGTTATCCAAGGCTTTATGTTGCGTTTAGATTTGGGTATATTTTCAACTGTCGTATTTTCGTCTAAGGATTCACGAATTTTATTGATTAGTTGTTGAATTATTGTATCCGGATCATTACAAAATATTAAATCAGTTAAGTGTTTTTCTTTTAACGATTTTAAAGCATTTTCATAATTAACAATTATTTTAGATTTTGAGGACTTACTTTTGTTTTTTATTTTGCTAATCATTAAGAAGGTGGTGAGGTGGTCTGTAATCGTAGTGTTGAGGATAGCAATTGTAGCAGATAATTTTTTAGTATTGATTTTAAGAGCAAAGTGATCAAGGCAGCTTCTTCCACGAGTGGGTAAGTTATGTCCAGGTAATATACCATGTAACGTCAACATATTTAGGTAATTAACTCTGTTATGTCTTTCATAAGTACCTTCATCATCATTAATAATGGTATTAATATTAATGTCACCGGTTACTACCAAGTTTTTGCTAGATTTTAAGGTATCAAGATGATCACTTAAGTACTGTAGGAAGATATCTGCGTTCCTGTTGGACGGTGAACGATAAATACACAAGATAATATGATTAAGGAGATCCAATTGCAAACATGAAGCATGGTGCAGTTTTATTTCTTTTACATGAGATTTTATGGATTTTTTAATGTAGACCACGACACCATCGTTCCGATTCAAATGAAAAGTTGTTGAATTCATATTGTAACCCGTTAGTTGCGGAATGGGTTTTTCCGCACTAAGCCGACATTCAGTCAGAATTATGACATCAATGTCTAGTTTTAAACTGCCTAATAAGATTACGAAGTCTTCAAAGTTACAATATATGCTACAGATATTCTGTGAGATAATAGTAAGATCACTTTTGCTAATACGTATATGGCTACAAAGCTCAGTATCATCACATTGCATTACTTTTGCAATTTCTAGGTTGTCTATTTCATTTATTCTACCGACATTCTTATCCATAGGGATGATAATGAAGATCAAAAATAACTTTCACTAGATCATTATGATTGTGTAGTGTAGATAGCATGTAATTCGATTTTGTATGTATACGTTGTTGTAGTGTATATTGCATGTAAATAGTTTTTGTGAGTATATGTTTATATAGTTTATATAGCATGTAAGTTTTTGTGAATATGTATTTGACACGCAGATTAAAAAACATTAACAATAAAAATATGAAGTAAGTGTAATACTTATAGACATGGATACTTTCGTTATATCTATTTAAAATATGTAAATAAAAATGATAAAATATGCCAGGAGTTATGAGTCCTACAACCTTCCTTAAATAAAGCTTAGTGTATGACAGTGTATAGCCGTGTAAGTGTGAGTAGTATAAGATAGTGTACTTGTAGTGAAGGTGTTTGTATCGATCAAAAAGTGGGAGTGACATAATATATTCGAGTGTGGCGTTAATATATTGCATAAGTTTAAGAAATTTTACAGCAAACAATAGAGAGATGACATAAAAAAGTAATCTTAGTTCAGAAGGAAAACAAACGTCCAAGAGTCATGCCAGCAACAAGTTGTGCACCTGTGATTCGTTTCTTACTAAAATTACCGGAGAATTCTCGTCTTTCCTAAGATACACACGACCGTAAGCAGTCCAGCAGAACTTGTAATCTTTAGATTTTGCAAGATCGCGGGCGACAAAGTGAAGTCTAGCGCCCTTTGCAGTGAGCTGCTCAGAGATAAACACGGCAGTTTCTTCACTTTTAGTTGCTCCTAGGTGCTTCGCTCGTAGCTTATCCTTGTTTTTAATGTTGAAGACTTTGCACGTTTTAATAATATCTGTTTTTAGCATCGTGGATGACAGCTCAATGACTATTGGTGTATTGGATTTGTTAGCATCTCTTTTTCCCTTCACCCTATATATATCTTTAATATCTTCTTTCCTTATGGCACAATTTAGGGTTTTCGATAGACGTAACACCATATTTGTAAGGTCTTCTTTTGATTCAGTAGGCATTTTAGGCATGTTTTTAATTTCAATATTAGCCTTACGGTGTTCCCGCTGCATGTCCTCAATTCTGTCTTCTAGGATTAAAATATAATCTTTGTCTTTCTTTGACTGAACTTCAAGCTGTTCCAGTTTCTTCCTTAACTCTTCATTTTGCGCTGCAAGGAATGCTAGGCTACTTTCTATATTAGTGTTAGTATCTTTTATCTCTATTTGTGCAGTCGTAATTTTCTTCAGCTCGTCTTGTTGTGCCGTAAATAATGAAGTTATCATCGTTTTCATTTCCTTTCTAAAATCCATCAATTCATCTTCAAATCCATGCTCTCTAGCCCTTTTCTGTCGTGGTTGTACATAGTTTGGCGGCGTACTAACGCCGAGTTGATCTATATTGAATGATTCCATCTTATCGACGCTTGGCTCTGATATACTGTGTGATTTATTGGCTATTGGGGAGCGTTGTACTTTTGACATAATTAATTACAGATAAAATAATATGAATGACAGGAACAAAGAGCGTTGACACTTGGCGGTCTAAATAGAACTAATCTTGGGCCAAGTCCTTATAATCTGATCCGCTATCGCTTCCGTCTTTAAGTTACGCTAAGCGACAAAGTTGTATGACTCACTCAGGAGCTCCGTTCAAATGACGTGTGCGCAGCGTGAAGCTCACGAAACTGTTGCCGGCGCTATCTTTGTCCTTTTCTGTCGTAGTGTGTTAACGTCTTGCGCGCTATGGTCGCCTAGTACTTAAACAGATTTTCACAGTACGAATTTAATAAAAACACTTTTAAAAATATACAATTTTGACACGGGTTCACACGTCTTGACGCTTTCGCGGTCCGAGGGGAAGAGGAATATTGTTCCTACTATGGATGGTTTTTCAAATCATCATATTAATTAATGAATGGTTTCTAATTATCCAACTCTACAAATACTCTAATTATCAAACTTTTGAAATCCCACATCAACATTTTGTGTTTATTCACATAAAAGTTGTTACACAAGGAAAATCACCGGTATTTTCACATACTCGTATATCCGACTTTATTATATAACCCACGAGATAAGCCGTCGCAAATAGTGTCTACTCCACTTATAATAAAGATCAAATTTCTATGCACACCAGGTACGAACACTTGAAAGTATATATTATCCTGATATTTGCTTTAATTTCTCTGGTGAATTCTATGAATAAGTTGCAACAGGGTAGAAATAAACAGTATTTATTCTTAGAACAATAATATTAAGTGAAGAAGGTGTTATTTGTGTTAGAGATATGTTAATACACACACATAATATTATGACCTATATATTGTTCAAATTCACTTATCTTCTGATAGAAGCGCGAATATGTTTCTTGTAATCCAATAATGATCAGAAAAATATAATGGTCGACATTTTCAAAGGCCGATGTAACCGCCTTCAACTCAAAATAAGTTGCCTATTCTGTCACAACACACAATATAGTACGTAGTTAATATTGAATTGAATTAGTTCGAACCTAGTATTACCGAAATATGAGAGGCCTTCTAATAATTAAGGCCGGACTTGGATAGTAAAATGATGTAATTAATGAGCAGTATGTCACATTTGTTGTACCAAATCGCCTATAATTACACTAATATGAAACAGATTATTGTGTCATAATCATGATTATATTATTTATTAAATATATACGCTTTCTAAAACACAATAATGTAATTATCACAGAAAAACTTATTAACATCCAGTGAGAAGTAGGTAGATGTTTTATGAGTATAATAAGTAGTATACTTAAAAGGAAAAAAATGTAAGAGAATCGAGGATCTCCAGCGCTGTCAAGAGCAAACGGTCGGCGTTAAATTTCCGAGGATAAATAAAATGTTGCGCTATCGAGAATGTTTGCTTCGAGTACTTTTGTCCCCAACTAGGAATATCAGATTATTTTACAAAATATCACAGTGATAAGTATTTCAACTGAAGTGATCGCGAAACATCGCCACTAAAATAGAAGGGCCATGGCCATTTTAGTGGCAATCTTTCTATTCGTTTGAACGCTCATGTTAACTTACAACTTAAAAATAAGCAAGAAAAGAATGTTTGCCTCGATTTTTACTTTGACTACACTTGTCATCAATCCGGAATATCGGGCTATTTTTCAAAATATGATGGAGGAATTTCTATTGTTCGACATTTTGAAGAGTCAGCCCCTCTAGCTATTCTAGTAGCGAACTTTCTATTCGTTCGTTAAATAAACTTTAGTACACAAATATACCTAATCAACAATGGCACTTTTAGATAAAAATAAGACTTTATATTTGACGTGCATGTCAAGAATTTTTAGGTAGTTGTACGAGTATGTAGAGACTGCTATTCGAAGATAAAGATATGTTAATTGTGTTGATATATAATTTAAAAGAGATATAATCTTAAGTATCAAACTGTGATTGACACAACTTTATAAAAAGAACAACTAATATTTGCCTGATACATATTGGATCATTGAGAATACTACCAACTCCATGCAAACACAGTGGGTATAGAATATCTCAGGAATAAATAAATTCAGTATGTCAACACGTTCAGCTACGAAGATATATTTCATAGCTACTTAGGACTCTTTTCTGAATAAGATTGGGTTTTGTATGTTTTTTCATCACAGCTGAGAACACATATTTTCCTTATCAAATTGTACAGGCCCAGTTCGTTTACGTAAACTTGTCGCTTCTTGTTTACGTAAGTACAGTGAATAAATACGAATAAATACCTAGTTATTTGTTTTGTTCTATTGGATATACACTTTGTTCACATTTTTCTTTCTTTTGTTTTGGTTGCTCTTATTTATTATCAATAAAATCATAGTTATATGTTTTGAGTTCATAGTAAGTAAGTAAACATAATTCTGAAATAAACGAAAAATGCACCTAGCTTCACCAAAATATTTTTGGTTAAACTAAGTGTAAACTTCTACTTTTCTCTTCTTCTTCTTTTGTTAATAAGGCAGATTGTGTTATTTTTCGAGGTATTACTTACGAAAGGGAAACTTTTTGAAAGAACTAACTCTCTCCAATGCTTAACGTAACTATAATGGACGATTGAAAGGCTGAAATGAAATTTCGGACAGTCAAAAGAACTTTTGCACCCAGAATTCTTTATTCATGTCAATTTTTATTTCCTTTTAAGTGGCGAAGGGTTAAAATCAGCTTTTATTTCTACCTTTTTCGAGTGAGCGTTTATTACACAGGTAATTTTCAGGTAAATTTACTAACTAAGGAAATAGTAGAGCTTATGTGAAATGAGACAGTTTTTGACAGAGATTTTGACCTGATGTACTATGTTTGTGTGTATGAGTTGAACTTAAACACAAATCTGAGACCCGATGGAAATAGTTTGAAATTTATTAAAACCGAAACGTTGTGATTTTGGTTACGATTACAGGAAGTCCTCGGTTTAGATAGAGTAGTCCTATCACAAAAAAGCATCGCGATAAGCATACGATGTTCGTCCCACTACGTGACATTATTAAATCATGTATAAAGTTCAAAATCAAGTAAATCGGTAAACGAACATTGTCCGAATAACGTGATTATTTTTTGTAAAAGGCGATTCGTTCTTTTTCAGACGCACATAACAAGGTATTAAAACAATAGGTATTAAAACATCTAGTTTTAGTATAAATGTGAAATAAAAAAAACATTGCTCTAAGGATTTAGCTATTGTTCATAACTACACTGAAAGTTTGATTTTATGTCCCACACTAGAAGCCAAATAGGAAAAAAACTCGAACTCAAAAAGTTGAATGCAAACTCGATCTGTCATAACAACGCAAACTCATCACAAACTCCATGCTACCTGTTCCACTAACTATTCAGGAATAAGCTAAGCTCATTTGACTAAACGAGAAAACTTTTCAGTGTTGCCCGTACGAGAAATTAATAAGATTAACAAGTATAAAAAAGTTTGCGAAAGTTTAATCTTTGAAAAACGTTGACGAAACGCGTAACGACGCGTTTATAAGGACTCGTTAAAGTTTATACTTGGTGACAATGGGAACAGGACGACGAGTTTTTAAATTAAATATCAAAGAACGGAAAAAAGAAAACTAAGAGAAAAAAAAATTAAGGGATTTCAGAACGTAGCAGAGAGGCAGGGAAACTAATTCTCTAATGAATTTCAAAAGTTCTCAATATACCTATAGTGGTTCACAATATACAAGTTCACATCAGAAGTGTTCAAGGAATATAGTGTTTTTTGATTTTACTCTTCTCCAGGCGCTTTTAAGAAATCTGCAGGGAATGCCACAAATGAAACTTTATTTTTATTATTGTTAGTATTTAGATATTTCGTATTATGGTTCAGAGGACAAAGATGAAAAGAATCGGATATCTAATGCTCATGTTACATTTCCAAAGTTGATTAACACATTTTTTTTCTGTCAACAATTTACAGAAAACATATTCAGAAATGGCATTCAGAACTGCCATGAGCAAAATTTTGCTCGTGGCGACATCTATTAGATTAATTTTTAAACAAGATACAATTTGAACGCACAAACGCGAGGTCTACCAGCTCACGGAGCCACTAGTCATTGATAGAAAATATATTCAGAAGTGCCACTTTTATCAACTGACACTAGCAAACATTCTAACAACATAGTACATACAAAGTTTTTCATTACTTCAAGCGTAGCAGTGTTATTGTGCATAATGCCTGGCAAATATGGGTACTTTTTCCTCTTTTCGAGCGAAAATTGCGAGTTTGTCCTGTTTTAAGAGCTCACTCGTAACCGCAATATTTTAGATGAATACAGCTATATTCCGAATGCCTTCACGTTTTTTATAGTCCGGTGTTAGCTTATCTCACATAATTTTGGTGAAATGATTTGATTTTTATTATTATAACAAAACATATGGAACAGAATATTTGTATATTTTTATCCAGATATTAACATTAAACCACTATTTAAAGGAGACTCGGCCTTTTATGCCAAAGTTGTATACTTTTTTATTTTTTTTATGTGTGATTCATAATCTGATGTACTTTTACACTTATTAGTCTGTGGTATCTGTCAACCAAATGACAGTTGTTACAAATTAAAAGATAAAATAATTGCCGAGTGTGATAATAGTATCACATGAGTGTTTTAATACCTAATTATGTACAGTTGCATATAAGACTTTATCTACACCCATGATATGAATCCTCTATGGCTCTGATACCATGGGGTGGTGTACAGTGTTGTGAGAACTCTATGTAAATTCATGGAAAGTTTAATTGCTACGCTAATAATTCTATTATTAAAGTTTGTTTGTATTTGATAATACAAACAAACTTTAATAATAGAATTATTTATTGTAATAATTATTAACATTTTGGATCCTACAATTATTGAAACGCACTTGAATATTTGCACCCCGTTGAATGTTGGCAGATTCTGATGTACTCGGAAAATTTATTTAAATTACAGCGCTGTGTAAAACGTAGTAAAACGCGTGCATGACAATGTTTTTTTTTGTAATCATAAAGTTAATTATTATTATTATAAATATATATTCATGAATGAGAGAAGAGAGAGGGAGAAACTGTTAGATTAGTAAATCCCTTTGCGCGGAATGGATCTAAAAAGCGAAGGAGTTACATTATGAAATTTAGTACAACATTATAACACTCGTTTGGATGATATTATGGTTATTATGACACTCGTTGTTTTAATGTTGGCAGTAAGCTAACTGTTTCAGAAACTTTTATATAGGATTTAAAGCATGGGTGTAGATAAAAATAGAAAATAAGACTTTTTATCGACCACTCTAGTGGCCACAAATAATAAAAAATAAAGATGCACCGCGAGCACATTACAAATACCGGTTACTAGATATCGTTATCATGTATAATACATATTGTATCTCGCGTTTTGTTTGAAAAGAAATACCCTAAAATAGGATTACACTGTACTGTCGGAAGCGGTCCGGAACCGGGATGGGAATAAATAATTCAGCCAGTTGCCTTATTCCGACACTAACTTTGAACCGGATCGATCGCTCAAACCGTGCGAATGACTCAACCGGGTAATGAACGAATGAGCGAATGACTGAATCCATTCTATTTGATTATTTAAATAGTCTGTGACCACATAGCGACAATCAGCCGGTTATGCAAATGAACGAATTGCATTTAAACTAACGTTTATAAATAACAGTAGCAAGTATTAAGTGCATGTAATTTCGTTTTACAGAGTACAGCGTGCGGAAAATTAATTTTACCGCACGCCGTGCGTTTTTGTTAACGTTTTTTTTTCTATTGCAATATGTATTGTATAGTCTGTTTGTCCTTACTTGTCTTATTTAGTAAACAGTTTTTGACAGATGTCATATGTTTTTTATACTTTTATCGTTATTAAAAATATGTTATCTTATTAAATGATATTGTCATTAATAAATTAATATTTCAATTAAGAGTTGAGTAAAGATTGTTTACCAAATAGGACAAGTAAGGATAAACAGACTAATGGCCGAATACTCAATTGTCACTCAACTTTGAGAGGCTCTCAAACATCGTCCTGTCGCATTAAATGTCAAAGATACGACAAAGACAACATGATGTTTAAGCGCCTCTCAAAGCTGAGTGACGTTTGAGTATTCGGCCATATACCTACGTTTAATAAGATTACTACCAAAGAGTTTCTGTAATAAGAATTAAAAGATGTTAAGTTTACAAAATTAGGGGAATAAATGAAATGAAGCAATGAATTGTTTTAATTGTCAATAAATGTTAATTACTGTAATAAATAACAAAAGATTTAAAATGTTTGTGACCATTTTGTTTTTTTAATCTAAGTAGTATATAAAGGCTGAATGGTTTGAAGGTCTTCACCTTTCTTTACACTGATTACAAACTTTTTGCATGCGTACAAAAGGGCGCCATTTTCTTACAATTTTGTGGTTTATTTTAAAAGTATTTTTATCTCAGTAGGTACTTATAATGTTTTTTCGCAAAAGTATTGAAAAAACGTCGTATAGTACACCAATCTTGTATCATAAACTACTATTATTGTACCTACCATAAACAAAAAATCAGACCTTAAAATAGATAAAAGTTAGTTTTCCAAACTGTCTCAGCCCGGATAGAACCCGAAACCTCAGAGACAAAACATTAAAAGGAGGTCCTCGAAGAAGCTATTTCAATTCAATTCCTCTAGAAAAACTATTTCAATTCAGTTACTTCTCAACTTTATTTAAAGCTACTGAAGAAAATCTATCTCGAACATGGAGATTCGCGTTACGTGTTCAATACAATATATGTATTCAACTTTAGTAAGAGTTTTTCTTGGTTTTATGATCCAGAAGAAAAAAACGGTTTACGACTTCGTAACTGGCTGTTTTGACGCGATACGCATATTATTAGTAGGTAACATAAAAGTAAAAATGTTGCCAGGAAAAACGTGCTATTTATGTTAAAGTGATTTTAATAGCACTTTCTTGGTATAGTGCATTTTTTTTAAATACGCTATTGTTTGAGTCTGCATTTTTTAAAATCATTTACTAGATACTTAACTAAATAAGTATCTAATATTTTAAAACTGAATTTCGGACTATGAACTTTACAATATAAAACGTTATCATTATCATGATGACCTCCGAGGTCGAGTGGCTTTGTACACCGGTTTTCAAGGTGTCGCCATCTCTGAGGTCCCGGGTTCGATCCCCGGTTGGTTTGTGATACCACCGTTGCCTTTGATTTCCATAACACAAGTGCTTTAGCTACTTACTTTGGAATCGGAGCAATGTATGTGAAATTGTCAAATATTTATATTTATTTATAATTTTGCAAGTCTCTATTATTGTTTTATTTTAATGTTTGAAACACTTCTGTTGCAATATTGGAGCCAAAATCCTCATAATTTTGAAGGACAGCTATAGAAAATAGGTGATCTGAATGGTACCACCACAAACCATACAGCAAATAATGGTTCCTTACCTATGAAATTGGTGTTCTTTTCTCACAGACAGAGAACCTCAAACCTTCTGCGATTTAAATATTTATAAGTTGTTGCACATTACATCAAATAATGACCATAGCCGTCAACTATGAGCATTATTAAAGTCTATTTATTTTATTTTCTTAGGATAAAAAATACCTTGAAAATGACTCCTTTTTTGTTAGCGAAAATTACCACTTTTTCCGTTGTAGGTAACTCAGCCGAAACTTATTTTTTTCGCTTAAGTTATGTTGCCTAAGTTAGCTTAATGTTCAAACGTTTGTACATAAAAGTTTTGTTACAATAGCTTTCACGGTTGTTAAACAAATTATGAAAATGCTAGTATGGAAAATGCAATTTGTTGAAAATTCTCCTTACAAAACGACAGTTTCATATATTAAAAATGAGACAATATCTTTCAATTTCACTCGTATATTAATTATCTAAATACCTTTTCTACAACTTGGCGTCTTTCTTAATACCCACACTCAATTGTTTTCCATACAATCATGCAACCACCACTATATGTAAAGTTCTCCTCTTTTCCCGCCGACACAGATCACATCACCCTCATTTTTTCCATAACATCGCCACAGATAATCCCTTCGCATAGATTCTATATTTCTGCTATTACCGTCGACTTTGGGATGTCACTTCATGCATGGTGATTACCACAGATTACTTAATTAATGTAAATATGAAATAGCTAACACATAGGTAAGGATGCAATACTAAGTCTATGGGTATTACACAAAATTTTACGCCGTTTTGATACACGTCTTGCTTACCCTTCATTAAAACCTAAATATTCTGATCATACATAAATTCATAGGAAATATTTACGATTATTAAGAACAGCAATAGCCTTTTCTAATAAATTATACTACTTAGATTTACATAGTAATTATATTTGAATGTAATTATTAAATTTAGATTTTTCGCATTCACAATGCTATTTTTATATTAAGATAAATAATATTAGAAAAAAACTAGAAAAAATCAACTCACCCGTAGCACCTCAGACGGGACTCGAACCCGCACCCTTGGGATTGGGATTGGGGATGGCATTGGGCCGGAATCCCAAGGGTGCGGGTTCGAGTCCCGTCTGAGGTGCTACGGGTGAGTTGATTTTTTCTAGTATTTTTTCTAATATTATTTATCTTATATTTGAATGTGTTTGTAAGACCGAAGAAGTCATAAACCTTAATTTATAAGATAAAGTTTTCAATTCGTAAACAACGTAACTTTTAAGATGAATAAGTTAATTTCTACGCATCACAAAGGGAGTTTAACAATTTGCACAACCCTTTGTTTATTAAAATACTGAAAAATTACTGGTTTATAAAAAATATGTGAGTGCGTAAAATGACTGCTTCAACTACGTTTAGAAAACATATAATAATTTTCTATGAGAATCATAATCTCAAAAATTTTAAGTGTAACCTCGACAGCAGTATAAAATAAAATACTCTGTGTAATCTTCTCTGTAATCTAAGTAGTTTCAAAAGTCAATTTAACAGTACTCTAAAAGCTTAAGCAAATAATTATTCAAACTGGTACTAAAATAATATACAAGTATTCAATCTACTTTGATAAATAAGACGTTCCAAAGAGTTTTCAGTTTTCATAATATACAAAAAGTTTGCATTCAAAATCTTATACAAAACAAAAGAGGGTGTGATCGTGTAAACTGAAGATTTTTATTACATCGCACGTAGAGGAAACAAAGTCGATTCGAGAGAAACACGTAGTTTTCGCATCACGCGCGCACTGACGTAGAAATTGGGTCATTTGCCGCCGGCCGAAATTAAAATTGTATGTGGACACATGTCCTTACGATTCGATCGAACAAGAAAGGGATCATTTGGGAAATGTGCCTATAGAAAATATAGAGTTAAAGTACGGGCTTGTGTTATAACAATCGTTTAAATGTGTCTCCATGTTAATTGTGAACTCGTATCTAATGTTTTGGAAACAAAGAAGAAGAAAATAATGTGTTCTAGACCCAACATTCTAATTATTCCAATCCCAATAAAATGTATACTGCGATTTGAGTCCAATTTCATTTTCTGCCAACTTTAGAGTTTAATATTATTTTTTATTTTTATGTGTCTTAATGGATAATGTAAAAGCGTTTCTTGAAAGCTTTAATTTAGTGTATTTTTCATTATAATATTTAAGACAAGCATAATTAGGTAAGTAATTATGTTTTTTCCAACGAAGCCTTTAAAATCCAACGACGATAATTAATTACCAATATTTCGCCTCAGTAACGCAAAGTTAAACTGAATGTGTTTTCCAAATTATAAATGCGCACTCGGAATACAAAAGATTAAATTGAATATTAAATTATTAAGATTCATGCTTTTGCTTCATTTGACAAAATACTGACATCTTAAGAGCTTTCTTTAAGACAACTTAATTCAAAGATACTCCTTACATTGATATCAAATCATCGAAATAGAAGGCCATCCTAACTTACACAAACTTTACCAGGTCTGTCCAGATAGATAATGGGAACTTTAGGCAATGTCTATTGTCCCATTATAGGTTCCCTTAAGCAAACGTCACGGGCCAATCTAGAAATAATGGTGACAAAGTGGGACAGAGTTAATTGCGCGCAGCTGACCGCACGCAGACCTACACATTTCAGTTCGGGTCATTTCACGACCAAAGACAATCAAAAGATCATTATAATATGTCACTAGATGACTAATTGAATTTCTATGTAATTCCTTACATTGATAACATAAAACTGGCTTGCAGCGTAAGAGTGGGATATACTAGAAGAAATTCGACGATGCCACTAGTGACTCGGTAGCGCAGCGGTAAGAGCATTGGACCGGACATCCAAAAGTCGCGGGTTCGATTCCCGTCTAAGAATATGATCTGGTGCGAGTCGTATTTTTTCTAGTATATTATTTAGTAATCCCACTAGATGTTGGAAATGAAACATTCTTCAAACAAATTTTCTATCTGTAGAAGAAGAACAAAGAAATTTATTTTAATGCAAACTCGAGACACAGTGATATACTACACTAGTGTAATCACAGTGACATACGAAACTAGTGTGAGATCTGTACACTTTATATTATGTGGTAAAATCCAAAACGTGCATTTTAGTTTTAAAATGTAAGTTGTAAACTTTCGACGAATGCATGTTGCGATTATTATAAGTTGCAGTTCCACAAAAGTGTCTAAAACACTTAGGGAATATTCAGGGCGATTAGTTCTGGTAAGTGGCACGTCCATCATAAAATAATATTACTCGGCGAGTACATATTTTAACGAAAATCCGTTTAACACCATTAAACTCAAGATATTAAAGTTTATTTAGAAACTCACTATTAATTATAATTATGATCGTAGTTTCTAATAATAAGTACCTACCTAGAATGGTCTATTTTGAGAGAAAGTTATAAAGTTGCATTTTTTAACACTTTGTGATAAAAATTCAAATAAATGTCGAATATGACGTCTTTGAAGTTGTCGTTTGTTTCTTGTTTTATAAACAAAATGTCTGAAATATTTCCTAATTATGAAGTCTATTTACTGAAAGGTAAGATGCTATAATTATTTAAGCGTAGGTCAAAAAAGGGTCAAAGCCCTCCTTTCTGAGAGTCAGAGGTCAGGTGTGTTAAGCAACAAAGTGGTCGTTTTGTGTGTCAAAATGGGTTTTTCTCGCTATTACTTAGTCATAGGATAATTTGAATGTAAATGTGCTCTTCTCAGAGTTACAAAAAATAGGTATGCATAGCAGTTTCTGTTTTGATTATAGTAGGTAGTCGGAAAAGTTTGGCGCCTTTTAAAGCATGAATTTTGCATGTTATATTTCTGTGTTATATTACTCAATACTTAACTTGGGCGAGAATGTAATATATTACAGTATACTGTTAGACTTTCTGGCAATAGCGGTAAAATTAAAATTAAAATTGATAATTGTCTTGCCTTTTCATAATTTAAATATTTTTTATTAAATACGAGTACGTTATGAATTTGTTTGATAAGGGTTCAGACTTATAGACCGGCGAACAGTGAGCTTCCCATAGGTATAAATGTAATACCAAAATGCTTTGCAATTTGAGCGTAATTAACTCTTGTAATGTTATTCGGATTAAGACAGTATTTACAAACTTATTAAAATACAAACACAATTCAAAATAAATGTCAATTACATTTTTCCATACAAAACTGTAAATCGCATTAATTTTTATTTGGTTGACAGACAGCCTGGTGTAGCATGAGTTACTGGCCTGGCCGGCGCACGGTGGACGTGCCCCGGGCGGGCCGGCCCGGTCGCGACACGGTGTAGCGTGAATAATCCTTTATTTTGCTATTTCTGTTTAGTGTTCTGACCAATCCGTTCATTATATTTTATTTTACCTTCGAGTCTTTATTTCCCCCTTCGTAACAACAAGGATTGATTCCATGTCGAATAATAGAGTCAAAATTTATTCATACCAGATTAATATAGTACAAAAGTGATTTAAATACACATGCCTGATATATGAGATATAATCCGCGCGCGATGAGAATGGGAAGAAACCTTGTCAAACAGAGACGCGCACGGTACGCCGGCCAGCCACAGAGATATCCAAAAATACGGTGTCACACATCCGAGGTGAGGGAACTATTGCTGCAGCAACTTCAAGTAAGATAACAAGTTAAAAACAATTAGTTTATCAATTAAATTAAAATTAACTCGTCAATTTTCGATTTACTTTGAGAAAGTTCCATCCCATTCTCATCGCGCGCGAATACACCATAACAGTCTGTTTTCATCAACACGGTCTCAGCATGCTAAGTGCTTAATATAAGTAATTATAGTACAGTGTATTCTTCCCTTCCTTTACAAAGATTTCGCTCCTAATTGTGATAACCTCAACAGTTCAGGGTCACATGGCAGGCACACATCAACATTGGTGGGGGCGGGGTCGGCCCGGCTGGGCTATTGATTTTGCTCCCGCCCCGCACCTCTCACGCATCTCAACTGTTGCTCGAATTTGAACACAAAGATGTTGGGCAGTAGTTTAAAGTTGGAACGAACGTTTTTGGGATCGGGTATGCAGTCAAAAATGTGTATGAGTATTAAAAATTTGTAAGCATAAATCCTTTTCCCTTCAACTTTAATTTTTAAGTTTTAATTATTAAACAATTATGTTATTTTTACATCTTAATGTTATGATCCATCAGGTATAAGAGTTGATTTATTGAAAGTTATAATTTTCAATTTCGAAGAACTCTTATCATGTAGTACAACTAATTGATAAAGGTAAATCATATTATTTTTGACCGTAACTGTGACGACAATGTTTAAAGCACTAAGCTTAGGTACTGTATTAAGCTTAACTGTGTATCTTTGCATTCAAACATCAAAAATCACAACGTAAACCTTGCGTTGATAATTTTAAGGTTCAAAATAACAATTCGGTATCTGTTTCAGACGGCCTTGAGATTTCTAAGGACACCGAGCAAAATACGGATATCGAAGTTAAGTGTGTCATCCTAATCGTCGACGGCGGCCCTTGACGGATCCGTTTTATGATTGTTTTGGTAAGGGATTTCTTTTTATTTCCCCTAAGGAGGGAATTTAAATAATTCAGCTTGATTTTGGTTCAATTTTCTCTTAAGAGTTTTGTCAGTATCATACCACCGCGTAATTACTCCTTGTAATGCGTATTCTCCTTGTATTCTTTTTTTAACCGACTTCAAAAAAAGAAGGAGGTTCTATGTTCGGCTGTTTATTTTTTTATTTTTTTTTTTATGTATGTCCACCGATTACTCGAAAACGGCTGAACCGATTGACATGATTCCACTTTATCAGGATTGTTCCCCAGTTGGTCCCATTTTTTGAAAATTTGAAATAGGTTCAGTAGTTTTCGAGTAATCCTGAAAATACTGTAATTTTTTTGGTAACTTTTCTTACACAAAGCTCAATGTATTTGTGACTTTACTGTTAAAAAATCAAATCGTAGATTTAAAAAGATACGAATGAAATGCTTTAAGCATTAAGTCCACCTCTTTTTTTATTTTTTCAACTATTGTTTCATTAAGAAATAAATAACAATCAATGAAAAACTTTTTGACTCAAGCGAAAAGCGAAAATACAGGAAAGACAATTTCAGAATTAAAGCAAAGTCCAACTTTACTGCGCATTTTCCGATAATTAGCGAAATAAAATAAGAATTCGCGTTTTCTGCTTAAAAACTTGGAAATAACTCCAATTGTATTTATATAAGTTTTATTGGATTAAGCCATAAAAAAGTTTAAACATCCCCTGTAATAGGGCAACTTCGAAGCCTGTACAGTAATATTTTCTTACAAAATGTTAGCCTGTAAATTAACTTTTCAGAAATGTAAATGCAAAATATTGTACCTACTGTTAAAGTTTATTTTATGTGTAATACAGTAAAGCTAACATTACTAAACTTAGCCAATGACTAGGGGTACGCAGTACTCATTATTATACTATGCTAGGGGGTTGTTTCGTTAATAATCTACTCACGATGCGGCTCAACATTAAAACCGTCTTGTTTTTATTAGGACTCTCTTATTAACCAATAATAATAATAATAATAATATAATAACTGCTATATAGGTACAGTAAAATTTCATAGCAATTTCATATTTTTCAAAATGCGTGCTTATAATGGTTAATAACAACTACAGAGTTGATTTTGGTCGCACAATAAAAAATCTATTTCTTCGAGACTATGGCATGGGATCTTTAAGGATCCTTGTAGACGCAGCGTGATAAGGCACCTTATAGGATTGGCTGTGTAGTATAGCTCTCACTAGCTCCCTGTCTTGACTCTACATGAGGTGTAATCTGCATTTTACTTTAGTAAAAATGAAAATAAATGATAAACATTCTACTAAATTTTAATCCGTTCGCCTTCCATAGCACTTGTTAGGTACTAAAAAAGGGTAAGTTAGTAATACCACAGTATACAGAGGTGGCCAGATACGCTATATATGTTGGCTTGAAAATATATATGTATACTGTGGTAATACATACAGCTGGCACAGTCTTGCTATTTTGGGCAACCGGACCGGAACGAATCCATTTTACAGAACAAATAATAAAAATAGTGTCACAATGATAAATCGTCCATTTTTTATGTCAAACATTTGTACGTAGTATTAAGACCTTTTACAAAATCAACAAAACTTCTACTTAAGTTGTGAGTTCTCCCAAAGATTGCGTACTCGTATGTAGATTGCTTTGGCATCTACTGCGCAATTGAGGCAATATTGCGGATGAGGGATTGGGGCCAAAGCTGGAAATGGCTTTTCACTTTCAGTATAACGCTGCTATTGATATTGAATCAAGTCGGGAAAAAAGGGGAAAGCCCCGAACTCGAGCGGCGCGTGTAAAAAGAAATATAATAAAACGTGTGTAAGGAAATAAATACTCCTTATGTAATTATTAAATTTAGATTTTTCGCATTCACAATGCTATTTTAATAATAACATAAATAATATTAGAAAAAAAACTAGAAAAAATCGATTCACCCGTAGCACCTCAGACGGGACGGGTGAGTCGATTTTTTCTAGTATTTTTTCTAATATTATTTATCTTAATATAAAAATAGCATTGTGAATGCGAAAAATCTAAATTTAATAATTAAATAGCTGTTTCATCTTTATCGATTGTCAAAACATCTGGAAAGATGTTTCTTTCGAATGTTGGGGTATTTCCTCACAGTGATGAAATTGCGCTGGCTTGCAGCGAAGAAGTTAAAAGTACTAGAAAATTTCGCCGCTCCCACTAGCGACTCGGTAGCATAATTGGTCAGTGCATTGGGCCGGAATCCCAAGGGTGCGAGTTCGTGTCCCGTCTGAGGTGCTACGGGTGAGTCGATTTTTTCTAGTATTTTTTCTCCTTATGTAGTTTGAATGCCAATGAATTTAGTAAGTTTGATTTAGATTAACATTAAAATTTATAAAACTTTCATTGCTATACAATATCAATCAAATGTAGATTTACCATCCAGATTTGAAGCTTAGTTTTTGTAAATTACCCAGAAAATCTAATCACCAAACTCAGCGATTCAAAATAATCGGAAGATTAACGTCACTTACATTTAAATAAGAACATCTGACACTCACTCCAGCTGTAAACTAGAAGTAGCTCTCCAAAAGGAGTTAAACTTTAAACGAGTTCTATTAAATTATTACCTTCCAGTGTTCTGTTCAGTTATATAAAGTGTAAACTGACTCATCAATCTTGATCTCCTAAGGGAGACAGACAATAGCGTACAGACAAGATTCTATCGATATATCAAGATCAAAATAGCTTTCAGTTCAATTTGTGTTTAAACCTTTGCCTTAACAAATACAATGAATAAGGAAGCAGCCATTATCTTGTCAAAAGTTCCTCCACTCAAATGATGCATTACTTTGAGCTAGAAACAAAGCAACTCTTATTAACCTTATCAATCTTAATGATAAAATTCCTTTTAGTCATATTTGCATCAATTTTAAAAACAGACTTTATCACTTATCTATACTCCAAAATTACAAAAAAAAATGTCATAGTCCCTATTTTTGAAATCATTCGGCTGGCGTCGAGAGCTCTTTTCATAAAGTAAGCATTAAAGTGCGCTCGACACCAGCCGAATGATCGCCGAATGATTTTAAAAATAGAGCCCCAGTTCTTTTGCTATGCAGCAAAACAAGCACACATTAAAAAAGAGTTTGGTAAAACGATGTAGTTACCTATGCATTATTTGTAATCAAATAATAATTAACTATAATCGTAAGGAACTACCACAAAAGTTAGTTAGTTATAATACTTTCCATAATACTTCCATTATAATACTTCCATGCTTTTACATAATAATGGAATGTCAGTAATTTTGTTACATTTAACTAGGAAGTCAAATTTGCCTGAGATAATAATAACTGTGAATTGTTTTGTTTACAAACTACAAAGCCATCTCAGAGTCTATTATACAGTTTATTAGCATTCGTCCTTTCACCTTAACGACGCCCGTTAACCTTAATTTTGTAAACTACAATTTTGTATATTTTCCTTAGTAAGCCATTGAATGTAGGAAAGTGCAAGTATTTTTACTCTAGAAAACATCGAAAAATATGGAAAAGGAGAAAAGGATGTCTGGAATCTCGTTACTTAAAATCAGTGAGCGTACTAACAGCCAGCGCGGAAAACTGTTATTCTATTCCCGGTTTAGAGCACTTTTATTTGAGTACAATAAAAGTGCTCGAAACCGGGTTCATTGAGTATAACGTATATCTCATTTTTTTTCCTTAAAAATTTGAAAATTTTAGTTTTTACAAAATATCTGAAAATTTTAAACAACTCTTCCGTTTAGTAAATCGTTCCCCAAATATCGTTGTAGGTACTGTTATTCTTCTATTGTTAGGACAAAATAATACTAATGGCTCTGTGCAGCTGTAGACCTCCCGTTTGTAATATTTTTGATAATTTTTCGAAATGGCTGAAATATGATTTTTCTCCATTATCTGCGCCAACTTGAAAAATTTCGTAAATCTGGGTTCTTATTGTCTAATTCATTGACAATAAGACTTCATTTGACACACGGATGTGTCACATTGCTACTTTTCTTCGATAAGTTTTCTATTTGTGCCAAAAAGCATATAAAATCCATATAATTACAGAACCTGCTCACAAAATTTCACAAAAATCGGTTGAAATATATGACCTGTAGAGGAGACGGACAGCTGGACAGACATACGAAAGCATTTTTGCCCAAGCTTCTGAAACGGAGACGCTTCGCGCTCGGTCGGTCAATTTGAATTAGAGTGAAGGTGACTTCTAACGTACACACGACGGCACCTCAGACTATACTTGTTGACCTTGAGACCGCCTTTATGCCCTACGTAATAAAAGCTGTTTTCGCAGTTTAACTGTATAAACTGACGTGCTGTCGTGTGTACCTATAATACATATAAATCTTTATATAATTTATATGCCAAGACAAACAACAAATAGATTCTCACAGTATGTCGTAGTATTTGTCAACCATATTGGATGTGTACACAGCGAAAAATAAAAGCGGTCAACTCAGAATATTTCGTACACAAGCCACTTTTCTTCACATAGAATGCCATTGATGATATAAAAAATGGCCTACGAAAGGCCTCCAATATCGAAATTCGTCTGATCCCAAACTCACAATAAAACATGTATGTACTTACATATACTTTGCGTGCTAACACGTTTAGCTATAAAGGTATTTAGGTAAAAAGGTAATTTTTGGATTTGAAAAAAAACTATTGATAAAACGCATGTGTGTTTTTTCTTTTTCATGTTGAACAACTCAGCCAACTGAAACTTGAACGCATTTTCACAAACTGGTTGTTGTAACCAAACATAGAAATATAATATTTTGCGCAACTGGTTAATTACAGTAGTTTATGATACAAGGTTGGTAAGGAGTTTTAAAAATCCATAACAACTGTGTACCATACGTCGTGTTTCAATACATTTGCGAGAAAAGAAGTAACAACTGAAATTGTAATAGAAATAAAAAAAACTGTAAACATATGCGCACTAAAAATTAGTACAAATTGAACAAATGCAGTATTTTGATATTTAGACCATAATAGTCAAATGTTTTTATATAATAATAAATCAAATGTTTATTTTCACACTTTTTTAAGCTGAAAACTAAACCCGAACCCATGTTATCACGAATGGAACTTAACCAACCGTTCGTTTTATCCCAAAGCAAGTCCGGGGAACCTGAATAATTAATTCAAACAAACCTCTGAGCACCCAGGGCCCTATTAGAACTAATGGCTACGTACTTACGACCTTTAAATTACCACCCACACCCATGCTATCTTTTAATTAGAGGCCTCAGCAATAATCGTATTAGAGTAATCATTTTCATTGACCTATAGGGATATATTTCGCTCGAAATATTCAACAAAAAATCTTCTAATGTTTTATTCAAAATCTGTTGTTTCATTTCATTGTCGTCATCATAACAGCCATTACAGTCCACTGCAGGATGTAGTCCTCCTCCGCAGGAAGTGGCCATGATCTCCACGCTGGCAGGTGAGTTGGAGATAGCAGCATTTTCATCGTAAAATATTACTGGCCTATATTATTTATTACTTTAGGTCTGCAGTTCGCGGGAATGTTAAAAGTACTATTTTTAAAATCCCTCGGCTAGCGTCGAGCGCTCTTAACTACTCATTTTCATTCGACATAACCAAAATCCGTATTTTGGATTCGCTCGCTCGTTGGCTGGTAGTTGTCAGTGTAGTATACAATTCGAGTGTCAATTGTGACATTACGTTGCATGTGACAAGTCACACGATTTCAAACTAATGATTTCAAAAATAGGACCTTTGCTTCTTTAGTCGCCTTTAACAAGATCGAAATCCTTTTGTTTCATTTTGATATGTGTCTAACGTAAATAAGGTCGATTTCAGATAAATAATGCATGTTCTCGATAAATTATACGAAACGAATGACAGTAATCGCCTTGTGACCTGCCCGTAATAATAACAGCTGAGCACACTGGTAGGATTAAATCTGGAAAATTCCACAAGGAATTCTTATGTTGCTTTTTCTTCGTAGAATTTTAATGATTTTGACCCTAAATACTTATGAGTTTCACAATATCATAAAATAAGATAGATAAACAATAATATTTGATAAGCTCTGAAGTTACACGACTGCCGAAAAAACGAGTATTGTTTTTACATCTATAGTAGTGTCATCACAACCTGGGATACAGTGGTTTTATTTCCAATCGAATTTAAACGTAGACTTAGAATCAGTGTTATAATTATACAAATACAAAATTATTTATTTCGGTAAAAACATATTCTAATACAATCATCTGTGGTTGGGGCTTTCTTTTAAGCCAGTGTTTTGCTTGTGTTAGGAGACCCTGCTCTTCTTTAGCATAGTTACAGATAGAACTGTTAAAACCGCCTTATAATATCTGTGTAAATTAACATTATGTTTAAATTCACAGTTGTTTGTATTTAATTATGATATCGTTCACTATTTATTTATACAAACCATCCTTTACACACGCTTATTTTGCATTGTAATCCAAGTAAAAAGTACAATTAATTATATGAAAAGGGTCCTCCAAACTCCTTTTACAAAATAAGATTAGCCGGCGCAAACAAACGGCCAAGATAAAGAATATTAGGTCGGGGCAACCGGGCAAGTTCGCAAATCACATTTAATTTCATCCGGCCTGTTTTCAACCGGAATGTTAATTTATACTATCCCCCTTACTAATAAAGACTGTATAGCAGATGAATAGTTACACAATGGTTATACAATAAGTACTAAATAATATACTAGCAACAAAAATACGACTCGCACCAGATCATATTCTCGGACGGGAATCAAACCCGCGATTTTTGGATGTCCGGTCCAATGCTCTTACCGCTGAGCTACCGAGTCTGTACGAGATTTGAGAATTATGTTCTGGAGCGATTCTTATATTATTTAGTATTGTATAAAAATAGCAATGTAAATGCTAAAATCTCAGTAATGTGAGGTTTTATTATTGAAATACAGAACAAAAAAAAGGAAAAAGGGATTATTTTCGGTTCGGTTAATTCTACGAAAACATTGTTAAATTGATTTAAAAACATATGTATGTATAGTTACACAATAATTCCTCTCTGTCAAACTATTTAAGTTTGACATTAAAAAGCAAGGAACCAAACACTGTGTAACTATACATCTGTTATACAATCTTTATTAGTAAGGGGGTTTGACATTAAATCCTTTGGTTGCAAGCAAAACTGGAATATAGGTAGATAGTTCAAATATTATTCGAATTCTCAAATACTAAAATGATTTCAGAAATACTAGTTTCAATTCGAAGGATGTTAATATTATTTTTCAATACAGTTGCTCGAAAATTAGTGTTTTTGATGTGTGATGACAGCACAGCGTGCGGTAAGTTGTTTTTAACGCACGCCGTGCGTTTTTGTTTACGGTTTAGTACAGCGTGCGGAAAGTTAATTTTACCACACGCCACCACCGTGCGTTTTTGTTCACGGTTTTTTTTTATTTCAGAAGGTATCTATAATGTTTTCTCGCAAATATATTGAAAAACGTAGTATGGCACACGGTTGTTAAAGTTTTAAAAACCTCCTTACCAACCTTGTATCATAAACTACTATTAAAATTATAGCGAGTTGATAATTACGAATGAATTCACGATATTTATATCCTTTCTATTCTTTTATTTCCTTATGAAGAAAAACTGATTGACATGACTACAGCTGAAACACGAAGATTGTCAACAGCAAATTACCTCGATCCTTGTAAAGGTTATTTCATTAATAAATCAGTAAGTATCGTTCATTTAAGTAGGCAGTTACCAAAATAGCTTGCACCTGAAACCTTTACTAGGTTTCAAGCTAAACTAAACATAGTTCTAATGATTTTAAAGTTGAGATTTCAATTACGATTACATAACTTTATGTTCCAGTTCTGGCATACTGTTCTTGTATATTTGAATATTCATAAAAGCACACGTAGGTAACGATCATATCATAATTGGTAGTGCAACAAAGTCCCACTTACGGTTGACTATGTTATCTGAAATTAAAACGAGCTTTACAAATGCCAAATATTTTTGCAACATCAATTTAAAAACTTTTATGCATACAAACGTTTTTGAAATATCTCTCACAAAATAAATTAAAATAAACTTCTCATTTCGAATTTCAGGCTGTCATACGCCTGCATCAAACAGCTGTCGTGTTATAATAAATGTTTGTACAACTATTTTACATAGTCGTACGAGTATGAAATACAAGTTTTATTAGACGACTTGAGTGGTGCAGTGGTCAACATGCCGGTCTACCACGCAATAGGTTCCGGTTTCGATTCCCGGCCAGGCAGAAATTTAAATGTATAATAAGTATATATATTTAAAAATTACATAACTGATATTATACAGTTGTCTAGCACCCATATTACAAGCTTTGCTTAATTTGGGGCTAGATGGCGCTGTGTGGAATCATCCAAGCATTTATTATTTGTCAATAAAAACTTAATTATTTAGAAATTAAAGCATGTAAGAAAACAAACATCTAAATTAACAAATTCCATCTTTACAGTATGTAACGAATTTACATACATACGAAGATAAAAAGGGAAGACTTTGGTGTTTGTATGTTTTAACACGTAATGTAACCAATTTCCTTTTGGATTCATATTATGAAGTTGTATTCCTAAGCAAATAGAGTAAACTGTTGTGTATTTAGTTATAGCTCTTAATTACGACAACTAAAGTCCACAATATGGTACACAAATAGAAACTTGGACAGTTGTTTTAATGGTCAGAAGCAAGTCTAGCAGTAATGAAATTGGGTTTACGAGTCAAACACTTGACGGGTCCGGAAACAAAGTTAAACATTAGGAAATGCGTATTGGAGTAAATTTGCAACGGAAGTTTCGTTAGGTCATAATTTAAAATTGAAAACTTTAAAATCTTCATAGTTTTGCGAAAGCTCAAGGCTTTTGATAAATCAATTCTCGTAGATTTTTAATCGACATAAATTGACATGATAACTTTAGTAAGTAAATTACTGTTTTTTCAAACGTGAATTTATTAAACCAAAGTAGTGTTTTATTCAAATTATTAGTAATGGGTGCAAAAGTACATGAAACAGGTGAAAACAGAAATAGGCGTTTTAAATATGATGAAACTCTCATTTTCAATTATTCATCAATGCTTGATTATATCGAATAATGACTATCATAGACAAATATCAATAGTAAAAGAATCCTTATTCTTCATACAAAACGTTAATTTCATAAGTAAAGACCTAATATTAAGACAACAAACGCGAATTTCGGGTAAATAATAGCATCAGCACACCACATCTTCAATTAGCCGAAACGTCGTCGGTACAGCAGTTATTTTTGGTATTTTCCTCTCCATGTTTATTTTCTAATTAAAATATAATGGTTGCGGAATTCAATTAACTTCCCGTCATTTCAGACCTACATTAAATGAGTGTGGAATTTATATGATTATAATAACAAAAAGGAGACCGGTAAACAATATAAATTTTCAATCGAACCTTCGAGTTTATGTTTTTAATCATGGTTTTGCGGCATTTGAATTTTACCTATATTCACCGAGGTAGGAATATTATTTAGAGGTGTGATTCTATCATAAATGCTAATATTAATTTTCGTCAAATAAATCTCAAATAGAAGAAATAACGACACTTAAATGAATTTGGATTAAATTAAGATTTAATTTTTATTTTATTGGATAAGGGAAACATACAGATCAATATTATACATATGAATGAAAAGTATTATGTTTCTACATAGGCTAACACAGTTTTTCACTAAGAGGAATTAATGCAAAACAAAAGTTGAGTATACACTACATAAGTTAACGAAATTATATCATAGCAAATATAACTTTTCACAAGCAAACCAATGGAAAATTAACACACAACATAGTCAAATGGTATATACAAAGACATTATATAACACTGACACGTTGATAAGCTGTAAAACATTTTTTAGATGATGTTTTGAAATCTTAAGAAACTTTTAAGACATAAAGATTTATGATGATTTATAAGCTCTTTTTTTTAATTCTTTACTTATACAAAGAAATCTATTCCAAGTTGCGCGATAGTTTTGAAAATCACAAAATCGACACGTAAAAAGCTTCAATGCACACTTAACAAAAGTTAAAGAGCTTTTGTAAGCTTTCTTTTTGATGACTTCTTCTCAGGAGTTATTACTGCGGAGGTGCGCCAAAGAGAACTAATCCGTTTTAAACCCGCATTTGGTTGTAATGGAGTAAATTAACTGCGTATTATTTTAGAAGAGATAATCATGTAAAGAACACCAATTTTTTGAAACAAATTCGAAAACTTTGTGTAAAATAATCACATAAATGTTAAAGTAATTATTATTTTTTTTATTTTAGTCATGTAATGTAGTTCTTGGGTATAAAATACTATTCACCAATTAAAATTACGTTTGTAAATTGTATTACTATTGTTACAAAATTGTGAAAAGCGGATTAAAAATTCCACCAGACAAAGTTACATAAAATCACGTCTAAATTGCTTATACTTGCCTGCATTTAATTACCTTACTAAACCCGAGAGGGGAACAACTCGGTTTTCAAACAAGCTGAGATTTTCGCAGCTGATAGCACAGCGGTAATAACTCAGTCTTGGAGAATTCAATTCCATTCGAGTATTTATTTTACGACGCAGCAACTATTTGCAAGGGAGATGGCAAAAGTCAAACATGCACGTTGCATACATACAGCAATACAATCCTAAATATTGACTGTTGCAAAAAAAATATGCACTAACGTGAAACTTTTATTGTATGAACAACAGTTAATATTAGCTTACATCACAAACATTGATCTGATTCCAAAATAAGTAGGTAAATCACTTGTGTTATAGAAATCAGAGACAATGGTGGAACTACAAACACCCAGACCTGAGTCAATTTAGAAAAGTTCGTTTTCTAAATTGATCCAGCCGGGGACCGAACCTAGGACCTCAGAGATGGCGACACCTTGAAAACCGGTGTACAAACCACTCGACCACGGTCGTCATAACAGTTAATAAAATAATTACGGTCGTCGCTTGTTTGGTGGCGCTCAACATACTACTATAATTAGTGCACACAATTTATATTTTCTAGTAAGGAAAATCACCTATATTTGGGCCTTGTGACTCACTAATTTGTTGATCGATTGTTGTGATTTTAGATGGGTTTATTCATCCATACATTTCTAATAAACTTTTTGTGTTTTTTATACTATGTGAATATCGTATATTACGTACAGCAACGATTGTAAAAGCACAAAGGTTTTACTTTCAAACCAACACCCGTATTCTATCGCACACAAATTACATACTTTTTTATCTACACCCATGCTTTAATTCATCAACGCCTGAGCGGCCGAATGCAGCGGGTTATCAATGGTATATCTATTGTGTCTCATTTTACGGAACTTGACAGGTTAAACCCTCTATAAAAGTTTCTGAAACAGTTAGATTATTGCCAACATTAAAACAACCAGTGTCATAGTAACCATTATTATCATCTAAACGAGTGTTATAACGCTGTACTAAATTTCATAATGCAACTCCTTCGAATTTATGGTTTCTATGACACTGTTTGTTTTAATGTTGGCAATAAACTAACTGTTTCAGAACCTTTTATAGAGGATTCATATCATGGGTACAGATAAAGTCTTGTATGCAACTGTACATAGGTATTAAAACACTGACATGATACTATTATCATCGTGTTTATACACCCCTTATTATACAACAGTTGCATAAATAACCATCTTTGTACTTTTCCGCAAAAACACTCGTAATTTACTACCCATTTTGTGACAAACTCTTCACATTAGTTCTTTCTAAGGACGAAAACTTTAACCTTCAGACTTGGATCCATCAATCAATAAATTCTCTTTGGATCGTATTTGAATAGGTTTCATCCGTCTTTGGGTTTCTAAATTGATCCATTAGAGTTTTGTTATTGCTTTGAAGACAGATAAAAGATGAAAGGATCTAGAAGCACAAGTAAGATCTAGAATCTAGATAGTTGAAATAAGGTCACATTCACTTGTAAAGCAGTCAGGATTTTTTTAACCCCCGACGCAAAAAGAGGGGTGTTAGAAGTTTAACGTGTCTGTGTATCTGTGTATGTGTGAATCTGTGTATCTGTCTGTGGTATCGTAGCTTCCAAACGGATCAACCGATTTTGGTTTAGTTTTTTTTGTGTGAAAGATAATTTTATCTCATATTTTATTTCAAACATAAGGAAAACAAATTTATCCACGAGTTCAAAGCGTAATTATATTTTTAAGTGAACAAGCGTATATTTGCATGATGTCTCATTATGCGTAGCTCAAACCACTGCCATACGAATTATACGAAATAACGTAAATACTGAAATTTCGTTCTAGTAACATTAACTGTTTGCCAAATTAATTGAGTAGGTATTGGCTAAATATTTTTTTCCAGCAAAATTATATAACAGGCTATAATGGGAGCCAATCCATCGAACTCATTTTTTTCCTTAATTAAAACGGGAAAATTGATGACTATCCCGCTACTTTTTATTAATTTTGTGTTTGTTTATTGTAAGTCGACATACTTTTACTCGATATGGAATTGTTTCAACTTACTATTTGTAGGATTTTTCATTCTGTCTAGCTTTTGATTAAGTTGAATGGAAAATTTCAATAGTGCTTAATGTGTCGTAGTACTGAAATTTTAAGCATATGTTTTAAAAGTAAACACCTATTACTTACTTTACTTTACTTTGTAAGCAATCTTTGAGGTTTAGAAAAACAGATTATTTTTTAATATAAATTTGATAACATATTTTTTTAATCAATTTTAAATTTTGAGATTTAGCGTCCAAAATTTTATTTGCATTTAATACTAAAAAAACGACTGGTCACCAGATCATTTTTTCAGGCGGGAATCGAACCCGCAACCTTTGGAAGTCCGATCCAATGCTCTTACAACTGAGCTCCCGAGTCACAGCTTGATTTTTTAAATACTATTTAGTATTCGATAAATCAATACTGTTTTTTAAAACAATATATTTTTAGTACTATTAAATAACGTCCATGTTTATTTAACAGATAAAAGTAATGCAAAAGTAATAATAACCTAGTTCATGATGGATATTTTTGTTAAGAAACTGTTTTCACTGGAACTTTGTGAAAATTTACTGTTTATTAACAAAATACTACTAAATAAGGGTTTCTTACTCTTCATAAGCCCTGTACACGTTTAGCGAAAATGGTGTACATGCTTTGAACGGAACTAAGATAAAACATGGAGCGTGTTTTTAGCTCGTAAATTAATATTGACAAAAATGCCTTACACAAACACCTGACTGAGGAAAAGGTGAAATATTTCAACAAAATTATCTTTAGGCCTTACAAAATAAATTTACAAAAAACAATATTAGAAACAAAACACTTTTTACGGATAACAGCGCGAATATTATTAATTCATGTGTTGTTTTAGAATTATTCAATTTGGATTTCTCGGAGAGTCCTCCCAATTTGTGAACTGATGGTACATCAGTAGCTTAGTCTTGTTTTTAAGTTATTTAAACTTAGCTATAAAATAATTTAATAAATTAAAATGCAATTTAATAAAGTTCCGAGCGGATAATTTCATAAAATTAGAGCAGCGATATTGCTTTAGTCATCCCGTGACCACGGTCCCTGGAAAGGTGTCGAAACGTTGGAAGATCAAAAAACCAATAAATCCAAACTAAATAATTCTAAAATAACACCTGGATTAATAACATACGCGTTATATCAAGTATCAATAGACAAAAAAAAATTCTAAAAAAGTTGACTTTTGTGCGCAGTTTTTTCATCTCTCCAGCTAGGTGACTAATTTACTTGATGATTACCGACACATAATAAAAAAATACATAAGACGTGATTGGTCGTATGTACTTTTAATTCTTTTGCAATCCTAATAATGGGAGAACTTTAAATTTTAATTAAATAAAAAACGTAGACATCACTTTAAAGAGGTGTGTTAGCCAAATTTCGCATCTATCTGCAAAGTTTAAAGTTCAAATTTCAGTTCCAAACGCTGAACTCAACGTGTTACAATGATAAGCCGATAAAGCTACCAATCTGATTTATGCACAACCACCATTAGATATGTATCAAATCAATTACAACTAGCTAATTGTTGCTCGACATCGTTCAATTTGCAAGTTAAGTAGTTTACTGATAAACTATGAAATATACGTAAGGTGAATCAATTTGTGAAACATGTGTACCTATTCTGCATATAGTTATTTTTCATACTGTTTATAAACATAGAGCAATTGTTTAAAAAAACTCAATTCTAAAGTGGTGTGTATGTATCTGAAAATGTTTTATATTTAACTCTCTTCTTTATCTTTAATTTTTAATGACTTTAAAAAACACTTCTATTATAAAGTATTTTAAAATAAGAAGCTAACTGAGAGACTACGGCGGTACTGCAAACACACTTCAGACAATATATGAAATGTTTGTTTTCGCAATTGACCAAGCCGGGTATCGAACCCGAGCCCTCAGAAATGGTGAAACCGTGAAAACCGGTGCACAAGCCGCTCTACCACAAAAGTCGTCAAAATTGTCTGACAGCATAATATAATAGAATCTTTCAAACTTAGATACCTAAAAAAAGTGATAAGAAAAATAAATACCTAAGAAAAGCTCGTAAAAGCAGTGACTCTACGATTTAATAACACATCAGATTCATATATTATAGCGTATAATTCAGTGTTCATTAAAGTAAGAAAATAAATTAAAAATACGCGAGTCTTAATGCACAAAACCCCGTTATTTCAGAAAATAGATTAAGAAAATGTTATTGATAAGATGTAATTATTATTATTATAAATCTCACTTGTCATTGACATAAATCGATCAACCAGCTTTCAAAAAAAACTTTTTGGCAAAAACCGTTGAATCCCGTATGGCAATGCTTTTAATCTTTCCCCCCGAAATCCCAATTACCCAATTAAATGGGTAAAGTTCGCAATGGCTGGGACGTGACTTTTTTGTAAATCCCTACATCGAAGTAATCAAACGCACGATTGGCGTATTTTAAGTAACATCAAAGGAACATTACTTTGTAAAGTTGATAGACTTAATTGAATTATACCGATTTTTAACTATGATTATAGCATAATATACGTAAGCTTCTGATAAGTGGCGGAAGCACTTAATACCCAGAAATTACGCGGAATTCTGTTAAACGAATTCCAGAGTAATTATTTATTCCTCTTACAGTTATTTTACTTGAATTCACAAAATTAACATAACTTGAAAAACATTTTTGATTATTTTATTTATTAAAAATATAAACATAGAACTAGGAAACTAACATAAACTGGTTGTAACAATCAATTAGTATAACTTGATCACTTAACTAAATAAGTTTGTGATACTGTACAGATAACCTTCAGGCTTATATAGAGCAAAGGAAACATTAATTAAAACAGCCTGGCAAAGACCGGATATTACCAGTTAGCTATGAAACCTAGCCATGCAAACTGAGCACGTTCCAAATATTAAAGTGAGAAAACTGTTACCGAACTAATTAGATAGTAAATTCAAGCCTTCTTAAAAACAAAAGTGAATAAATGTGACAACATCGGTAACGTTGCTCCGATACCATTGTAAGTAGCCAAGGTACTTGTGTTATGGAAATAAAAAAACTGAGGAGCTCGGTGGCGCAGTGGCCTGGCCCAGCGATTGCGGAGGTTAAGCAACTTTCGCAAGGGTCGGTCATTGGATGGGTGAAAAATTGATTAAGTCGAGCTCCTCCGTGCTTCGGAAGGCACGTTAAGCCGTTGGTCCCGGCTGCGTTTGCAGTCGTTAGCACCCACCAATCTGCAATGGGTCCGCGTGGTGGATCATGGCTCATCCTCCTTATCCACCCATAAGGAAGGCCTGTGCCCCAGCAGTAGGGGCTAGGGGTCGCAAACCGGGATCCCGCATACCGAAAATACCGGGATACCGGTATTCGCTTAGACTCAATACCGGTTTTGGAGAGAGGGACCGCTATTGCGATTCCTAGGGGACATTCAAAATTACTCATGGTCATACATTGACCATGCCTTATAAGTATTTATTGCCTTTTTTATATCAGGGATAAGTAGGTGTAACCTAATTTTATCTTTTATTCATATTGTTAAACCGAGAGAAGATGTATGTGTAGTAAATATTCATTTTGATTTAACCATCAAAATGAAAGCCCGAAATCCCCGTTCCTATATTTTCCACTTAGTGCAGGCGTCATTAAGCATAATGTATGCCACGACTCATATTCTGATGTGATATGTATGAATAATGTGTGCGAAATAAATGAAAGCTAGCTTTGAGCTATGAGAAAGCTACCACACTAACTAACTCTATTTAGAGAGCAAATTAGCTAGAGATTAGAGTCATAAAAATTGGCTCGTTCGTTTACCAAAATAAAAAATGCTACGCTATAAAAAAATATACCCTGTATGTAGATTTATGACTATTCATAATCCTTGTAAATATCTTTGCGTTGGACAAAGAAAGATAATTTATAGCCTGACAATTAATCTATCTATAGCTTTGAAAACCTTGATGCTAAATAGTATAGCTTGCCTACCCTGATGTCTAGCATAGTGGTCAAAAGCCCCAGCAAACATAACGACGTTGTAGAGGTAATTATTTACGTAGCTACATAATAATAATAATAATAATAAGTACATATTTTCCCATCGAAGGGAGATCGCTCTAAGAACTCAAACACACAGGATTCGTTCTGGTCATGCGATCTATGCGATGTATGGAGTTCTTTTATCCCTTCCACACTGGCTGCGTTCCGATCCCATTTATCGCATAGATCGCAGCGATCTTAGATCGGATCACGTGTCCGGTACGTATCTTGTGTGTTGAGCTCTCAGACTTATAGCCCTTCAACGAACTTGTTATTAAATACACATAGTAACATAATAATTCATTAACAATATTTTGTTTTTTTGATTAAGACAAAATGCAATTTCTAATTAAAACAGTTATTTTGACCCAATCCATTCCTAACATTTCACAATATGAACACTTAACGAATAAATACAGCAAAAACAAGCTACCCAGTCAATAATATGCTTATTTTTAAACTCTGGATAAGTTAACCTTATCAAAATCAGTTCAATACGCAAAACACTCTCAATATTTAAAAATAAACGTATTTCAATATCGCCAGAACTCAGTTTATCAAATTTCATTCGTTGAAAAAAGCAATTTAGTTTGTGCTAACTGATTTAAATATCACTGTACCATCCATCAAGTTTTCCTATTAAGGCGAGCTATATGTTCGCTCATACACCCCACTGTCAGTGGATCCAGCGGGATTTTGTACCTAAAAAACGGGTACAGAAGCTTTTCCTTGTTTACAGTAATATTTCATGCTTTTTTACGAGAAGAGCCATTTTAAAAGGCCATGTTTCGCTGCCCGTTTTGATATATGGGTAATTCCTCAGCTCATGTTTGCACCTTTTTTAGTTGCGCTTTTTTGCGAAACAATTGACAGTAAACTCAAAACAAATTACTTGAGTTACACTTTATAATTTTTAACTAATTGTATGTTTGGCATGAAAATCTGTAAAATCCTGGGATTTCTAGTACAGGTACAGATAAATGTGTCTAACAGAAGCCGATTTACTTAAGTTAATTTACATCAAAAATAACTTAAATGCTACAAACCTATGTTTCTTTTTCTTTTATTTTCAAGCAGCTAAGCTTAGCTAAGCTTTTAATAGAATATTCTTTTAAACTCCTGTCTTAGCTCTACTTTCTAGACATCTAGGCTATCACAAGACTTGTTAGAACTGGGACACAAGTCGTAAAGTTTCTGTCGCTTATGCTAAAGTAATATTATATAAAACTATATAAGTATTCTCATAAAGATAAAAGTTACTGCTTAGAATTTCAAGTTAAATTCACATTTGACGGTTTAACAACACTCTGTTTTAGCTATTTCCTCATTTAGAATGTACTACGAATAGATATGAGTCAGTCTTCACAATAATTAATCTAATATGTTTTGCTTGAAAAGTTTTTCTTTTCATCTAAGTTCCTTAGTTTTAATTTTACAAGCATACGTACGAATCTGCGCCACCATTTTTGGTGGATCCGTACCACTAGAGAGTAGAAATCCTTGCCCGAGTCTGTGTTTCCTGATAGGCACAATCTGGGGGCCTTCAAGTCATGAGTGAATAGGTTACTTCTAAGCAAGCGCGTTTCATCTTAGATCGCATAAGCGCTTACCACCAGGCGTGATAGCGGTCTAGCAAGTGCCTATCTCTTTAATAAAAAAAGATCTCGCTAGTTACAATTGATAAGTAAGTAGGTATATTTGTGTCATGAAAATCAAACGATAAATTTGAAGCTTTTGTAACTGCGTAATAGGAAACAGAATATTTTGTTGTATCACGTACATTTTGCTGAAAGCTTAAAAGCTTAGAACCAATACAGTGGAAATTTCGCGAGCTATCATTATCGTGAACAAAATTTACGCATCTTTGTGCCAACGACGTAGGCTCACACGACACAAAATTCACGCTAAATTTGTAACTCCTTTGTAAAATTACTTAGTTAGGACTATTATTCGTATTAATATTACGTTAAAATGCAAGTAAGAAAACTCAAAAAAGCTAAGGAATTTCCTTGAATGTAACTGCGGAAGATATATAAAGCCCACGTACGCACTGACAGGTGGTTTGCTTAGCGCCTAGAGCCTAGCGAGTCATTTAGCGTACAGCAAAGAAGGAAAGGCACCAAGCGGCTAGGAAAAGCGCCAAGCGCGCGGTGCCTGTATGCCAGTGGCCGGCCTTCTCTAGTCGCCTAGCGGCAGTGCGGCTAATTGCGAACATTTGTGAACGTTTCTTTTACTTCGCTACACGCTAGGCGACTCGCTAGGCTCTAGGCGCTTAGCAAGCCGTCTGACAGTGCGTACGTGGCTTTAGTGTTTACAGCACAGCAGTCCAGTGGGACGCGGTCCCAGTCCATAATTGTGTGTTTTTCTTACCCAAACTAAAATAAAACTAAACTGATCACTTTAATACTCTAGTTTAGTTGGTATGAATGAAAAGAATAAAAATGTTTTTGTAGTTCGACCTGTGTTTCTTAGAGAAAGTTATTCAGTTTCATGCACTGAATACATCCTGAAAGTTTGTCATGTGACTTCAAAACACACTGTGGTTGTCAATAAACAAATGTTTACTTCGTACTTCAAATCAATTTACGGAAATATTAAATTTAATAACTACATTTCAAAGTTTTCTAAGTACTAACTGTCTATACAGCTTAAAAGCAAAAGCTTCGGATCAAAATGAAATACCATTTTAATTCAAAGTTCATATTTAATAGTAGTTCAATGATACTGGCGATAGTCTCCTTATTCTACTGTAAGATAAATAAATAAATAATAAATAAATATTTGACAACATCACATACATTGCTCCAATTCCTAAGTAAGTAGCTAATGCACTATGTTATGGAAATCAGAGACAACGGTGGTATCACAAACACCCAGACCTGAGCCAATATAGAAAAGTTCGTTTTCTAAATTGACCCAACCGGGGATCAAACCCAAGACCTCAGAGATGGCGACTCCTTGAAAACCGGTATACAAAGCCACTCGACCAATAAGTCAAAAAGATACTAAAAAAGAAATCATTATAGTATATAAAAATATATAAAATGTTTCTTTTCAGCTGTTATCTCAAATACTAAATAATTCGCTTTTTGTGCGTCATATTTTATAAATAATAATAAATAAATATTTGACAACATCGCATACATTGCTCCAAGTCCAAAGTAAGTAGCTAAAGCACTATGTTATGGAAATCAGAGACAACGGTGGTACCACAAACATCCCGACCTGAGCCAATATAGAAAAGTTCGTTTTTCTAAATTGACCCAACCGGGGATCGAACCCAGAGACCTCAGAGATGGCGACACCTTAAAAACCGGTGTACAAAACCAATGAGTGCTATTTTTCGTGCCCCCAAATTGTTATAACATTGTAAATGCAACAAGAAATAAAAAGCAAAAAGGCAACTGATCTTCCATTTTCCAGTCACGTAAAACCTCATTGGCCTTCCCAATTCAGACATCCTACCATGCATATTAATGGACTCGCAAAAATAAAACAAAACTCTACCATTGAGGCCATCGCCTCAATTATCCATAATTGCCGCAACAAATATTGAATCAATTTTAACCAACAACCTTTGTAGATCAAGTTACATAAATTTATCGACGTATAAAGTTTGGCCGGAATCAGAATCAGCTATGCTATATCGATACAATATGATAACATATCGATATCGCAAAATCTTAGCTGACTAATGAATGAGACACTGGCGAATCCATAAGAGAACCGAAAGAAACGAAAAATAAAAAGGATTTGATTGAACCACCCCGATTTTTCGGAAACGAACAGCTTTGAAAATCAACCATTTCTCCGAAAAGCTACCTATTACAACTAGTCTAGTACCCATCCAAGAAGTTACACAACAACCTGACTACAGCGAAATTTTAATAATCATGCAAAAAAAGCAGCGTCTAAAGACGCATGTCTAACTTTATAATTTTTTAATTTTGTGATTTAAGCAAGTGCGAGTCGTATTTTTTCTAGTATATTATTTGGTATTATATAAAATAGCATAGCTTTCTCATCTTAATCAATTGTTTAAAAATATCTGGAAAGGTATTCAGTTGATGTCGAGGTAATTCCTTGTACAATGGTGAGATGGCGCTGGCTTGCAGCGTAAGAGTTTATATACTAGGAGAAATTCGACGTTCCCACTAGTGACTCGGTAGCTCAGCGGTCAGAGCATTGGACCGGATATCCAAAGGTCGCGGGTTCGATTCCCGTCCGAGAACATGATCTGGTGCGAGTCGTATTTTTTCTAGTATATTATTTGGTAACTTTATACTGTTTACTTTTTCTTAATCAAATACCTGGTTGTTGTAGCTTCTGCATACAAAATCTATTTATTACAAGTTTGATTAAAACTTGCAACATACATAAACGTGATCAAAATACTCAATTCTCAACAGGGTACTGAACTATTCTCAGTACTATACTATTGGTTGAGCTATTACTTGGAACGTCGAAGTTGCATGAATGTTTAGGTAGATAACGACAATGTCGAACTGTAATACTAAATCAGTTTTGTAAACTAGCGGCTCCGTGAGCTGTAGACATTACTTTTTCGCCATTTTGATTAATTTTAATTTCTGTCACGGGTCTGGGTGTTACTATGTATAATATTTAAAGCATCCATATTACAAGCTTTGCTTAGTTTGGGCTGGGCGCTGTGTGAAATTGTCCAGGCATTCATTTATTTATGTTGAAAAATTACGAAAAACTGACCCAACAAAAAAAATCTATATAATTATCGAACGCTCACAAAATTTCACGAGAATCGGTTGAGAAATACGACCTGTAGAGGAGAACAAACGGATAGACATACGAAGCATTTTTGCTCAATCAAAAACGCTTCGCTCGCGCTTCGCGCTCGCTCGTTCAATAATGTTCTATTCTATTTTTCTTGACTTATGGAAAGCTTAATGAATCGAATGATTGCAATAAAGTGAATTTACGCTGAACGAGAAATTCGTTTTGCATGAGACTTCAAAAACTAGGACGAGGTTCTCAATACGTCGCGTATATTTTTCATTTCTAAAACATAAGAGTATGCTTAGCAAACAGGCAACAATATACAACCCTCGCTGCCTAAACAATTATAATGTTTGCTCTTGACGTACTAGTAGTTAATGAAAACTTCGTTGTAACCCGCAGCGGGGCCGTAAATACAGAGAGTCGAGTTCACCTCCCAAGCTGTATCACAGAATTAATATAGTTAAAGCAGTAACGCAACTACATACATAAGTCCAAAAACGTAATCACGTAGACACACGACGGCAAGCAAGGTTCGCTGTGCGGCCCAGTAGCCAATCAGTCGCAAGTGCCGTTTCGTTGTCGTCGTCATGTCTATCAGTCTATCATTCGAACTCAGAATGCCAACCCTAGTGCTCTAACGAGGGTAACGAGAAAAGGACATAGTTGAGATACTGTCTTAGCTTTAAATGTACTGTGGCTGGATGGATACTTAACTTTCGTGAGTTATTACGTCATCCTCCTTATCGTGTACGATGATACAGTACAAAGTTACTCGTACACTTTGGTTTTCTGAAGGCGCTACGGTAATTTGAAGCCCGATTAAATACAGCCGCGAAAGCCTTTCGGTGTAAGCAGAGCTTACTTTCGCCGCTGGTTTGTGGTAGAATAAAATTAATGGACATTAATCAAATCAATTTGCATGCTTAAAGACAAAACTGTTTCAATTAACACTTCAACTGACGAATTGAGCAGTGACACAGAAGTGGTAGTGATCGCGGATCCATTCTGTAAAGTGTAAAAAGGTATGCATCTTGTACATTTCTTTAGTCATTCATGTAATATTTACATTCTCTTAGCGTCAATGGTAATAATTTTGTACAGGTATCTAGTTTTTATCACACACTGCACACAATTAGTGAATTTAGATTTTTCGCATTCACAATGCTATTTTTATATTAAGATAAATAATATAAAAATAGCATTATTCGCTCTTGCGACTCGCGACGTCGCGACCGGGTAGCATAATTGGTCAGTGTTTTGGGCCAGAATCCCAAGGGTGCAGGTTCGAGTCCCGTCTGAGGTGCTACGGGTGAGTGGATTTATTCTAGTATTTTTTTTAATATTATTTATCTTAACAGAATTAGTGGTTTGATGTAATGTAGCGATCCCTTATTCAATTTTTATATATTCAAACAGTATTGTCTCTTAGTATTAAGTTGTAACGTGTAAGATTGTTAAGAGAGAAATAAACATTTTATTATTATTATTTTTATGAAAGTTTATTTTTTCACCAGTAATAACGGTCCTAAGCCAAGTATATTACAGGGTGTGGTAATTTGATGCTATGTTTGATGGAAGGTGTGTGTTTATGTTATTTTCGTCAATCTGCATGAACTTTCTCACTATATTATTATTATTATTAATAATACTTGGCTTAGTTTGAGATTAAATAACAGAAACAGCTGCATTACATTGAAAATTATTTTTATTTTTATCTTTCTTAAAATAAAAACTTCCTCATCAAACAGCCAAGTGGTAGTAGGTAATAAAGTATGAAGTTACTTTTGAGAGTAAAACAAACTGCTAAGTAGATTGAAAGTTAAACAGCTTAATGACTTAAGTAAAGCCATTCAAACAAGCAAATTTTCAATTGAGACACGTGACATTTGGTTTCATAAACATAAGTTATGGCATCGACGCGACAGAAGCAAAATGTTTAGAAACAACATCACAGCCAGGTTTGAGCAAAGTTTTTGAGACAATTTCCTCGTGTCCCAAATATTTGGGATTCCGAAATATGTTCTTAACAAAACATTACATCGTAGTGAGGGGTAACTTTTGCGAAATGTGCACCGACACCCACAGCAAAGCTTCGTTTAGGAATTTGCATACAACCCAGCTTAAAGTAAACATACAGCTACGAATTTTGCACAGAACCGCCACGTTTCCTTGGAAATTAATGTCAGTAACTAGCTTCCGCCCGCGACTTCGTCCGCGTGGTCATTCGGAAAATATTTAGGGAACCGGGATAAAAAGTATCCTGAAGAATTCACTGTGTGCCAAATTTTATCCAAATCTGTTCAACCGTTTCTTCGTGACTGACCTACAAAACATCCAAAGTTTTACATTTATAATAGCAATAGTATAGTAGGATTAATGTTATAAAAATAATAATAATAGACACGAAATTATAATATTCTAGATCCTAGAGCAAACAAGTTCTTAGTATATTATATATATATATATATATATATATATATATCGTCTCTTAGTACTAACCCAGTGGTTGGTGGTATATATATGTCCTACGTAATAAAAGCATAAAATCTCAATTCGCTCATATTAATCCGGCGGGCGCCATTTTCGACTGCAGCAACTTTTCGTTACGCCTCTTTTGTTTTCAGGCGGCTATTTCCGTTCCGTTAGTATTATGTGCTGTATGTTTTCTCATTATTTTGAGAGCTATTCTGTACGGGATTAGAGAGGAGCACGCATGTATTTTAGCTCCCTCCTGGCTCCACATTTCGTCCACATTTGCCACTTTGCTAGTATTACGCCAAAGATACATTATTGCTCATCCTCATAAAATTACCGTATACTGTGCAAAGGGAATTGAGAATTATTATGGTAAGTATGGTGTGTAATACTTCTTTTTACAATTTTTGTTACTAAAGGTTGTTCGTTATTGTATTCAGCCTAACTTGAAGTTCTGACTACGTAGTCGCTTATAAATATAAATAAATATTTCAACACATCACATACATTGCTCCGGTTCCAAAGTAAGTAGCTAAAGCACTTGTGTGATGGAAATTAGAGACAACGGTGGTATCACAAACACCCAGACCTGAGCCAATATAGAAATTGACCCAACCGGGGATCAAACCCGGGACCTCAGTGATGGCGACACTTTGAAAACCGGTGTACAAAGCCACTCGACCACGGAAGTCGTCATCGCTTTTAATTTTTTCATACTTCAACGCAGTAAATACATTATCTGTCAAAAATACTAGCTAGAAGAGAAGAAAAAATATATTGTTCACAAACTTTTTTTTTTATATGTAATAAAAATTAACTGTCTATTAAAATTTTTCGTCGAAGCCTTTTCCCACTTTTAAGCAAAGCATTATCATTTTGAGGGAGAATTTTGGTAAAACGTTTCTTTTACAAATTTGTTATTTAAAACAATGATGGCTATTGAATTATTCATTCTTCTACTTGAAAAATTTACTTAGGCGCTGGTTAAGGCAGTTAAATCTCATTTTATTCACTGTTTGTTTTTCCTGTTAAAAGTTGTTTTATAAAAACGTGCTTCGGGGTAATTTATTGACTTTTTAACCGCATTGCTTGTAATTTTAATATCATGTTGTTGTTATAAATCTTGCGTGTTTCTTGAAGATTTGACACAAATAAGCTTAAACATTAAGTAGATATTACTATTTGTATTAACATAAAACTTTTGTCGATAATAAATACGAATTAATAGTGTAAACTAATTGAAATTGATTGAAGAGTATATTAACTTAAATAAGTCATATATTACTTTACTTATAATCACCTGTGGCTTCGTCTTTAGGTAAGTCGGGAAGTACGTAATCACTTTGCCGACTTTCAAAACCAAAGATAATTAGAAATAAAACACTTTTTACGGATTACAGCGCGTATATTATTAATTCAGGTGTTGTTTTAGAATTAATTAGTTTGTATTTATTGGTTTTTAGAATTCCCGACGTTTCGACACCTTTCCAGGGACCGTGGTCACGGGAGGACTAAAGCAAAAAGGCTGCTCATATTTTTATAATAATAAATTAATAATATACGCGCTGTAATTCGTAAAAAGTGTTTTATTTGTAATGAACCGTACGCGCGAAAGTCTTAGAAGTGTTTATGTGAACCAAAGATAATCTTAAAACACTATTTTAAACAGGGATGCATTAAAACTTTTTTGCCAAATAAGACAAAAGAAGATCGCAGCCGATCTATTTCCCAGAGAGGTGCTCAGAAAGGTAGCTACATCCCTCATCGAAACACAGCGTATATAAAGTTGAGCGAGCAATAAATCTTTGCGATAAAACGTGCCAAGTCATTATCGGTCGGCGGTTCAACGCCTCTCGAAAGATGTTACACGAATTTACACGTCTTTTCTCTGTTCTGAATGCTAAATGGCATGAGTACCTTGAATGATGGCAAATAAGCATCTTTGTTAGGTTGTTTAATCTTGTACCACATAAACTGGGGAAGTACTTTTTCTATAAGAGGCACAAACAGCATACATGCGTAAAATATGTTGATTTATCTTTTATTCATTATAACAAATAGTTAAATGAGTAGTTTTTTACTAATAATTTACCCAAAGCAATAGCCTTATACACAAGTAAAAGTGTCCTTTTATTATTCTTGTTTCATATTAGAACTTATACTTACTTTAAAAATATCATCTAATAATATCGCAATATTTTTAAACGAGAAAAAAATTCAAAGTAGTTATGTAATGTCTGTCTAACCAACAAATCACAGTTCTATAGCTTAGCTTTTACTTGCTCAGTCATTAGTTAATTTATTCTTCATGACAATTCGTAATATACTTAATTAATCAAATAAGATTGACAGCAACTTTCATAATTTTATGTTTATATCAAGATTTAAAGTAAAATATGGCAAAGAATAAAATATCAAAACAGCTAAGGGGCTGCGGTCATTTCGAATGTTATATACGATTGGAATCTCACTCGCGCAACTTTTGTTACAAAAAGCGATAGAAAATATATTTAAATATATATTTTCTATCGCACTACAAAGTTCCTATAAATTTTTACTTACTATTTTATCGCGTTACCTGTCCCTAAACCGCTTTTAATATCGCGTGCTCCTTCGAGACTTGTTACGCCATGTACCAACTTGGCGATATTATTTGAAAAGTTTCCACCTTTTCGATGTTCCTAAGGGAATATTCTGCATTGTTACTTCCCGCGGTTACGACTACAGCGTCTAGAATGTTCGCTTCTACGTCACGTTTTCTCGTTAAAGTTTCCCTAGTTTCTTTCGCCGTACTTTATTCTATTATGAAAATGCTTAAAACTGAAGTTTAATTCTTTTTATTATTCATAGTCACTCGCTTTTTAAGGAAATATACGAATCATAAAAGGCGTAGTTAATGGAACATAGAATTACATTTTTAGTTAATATAATTCTAGTGATAAATATTCTTCTTATAAATCTTTATCATTCTAAAGTAAACAGATAATTTGGGTAACATATGGAATGAAAACGACTGAATTTATCTGCGCTCAGGCACCTATAAGTATACGAGCAGTGGGGAATGTGTGAAAAAAAAATGGCTGAATATTTGTGTCCCTTATCAATATTTTATTATTAAAAAAAAGTTTCAGAATTTTGGGTAGCGTGGAGTTTAAAAAAAAGTTACTTCGTTTCCGCAAACTACAGAAGTAACAGCACAATGGAAATTCCCTTGCTATTCAATAATCATCATTCATTCGTTATTCGAGATGATGGAATATCTACAGGTGTAAGAGATTTCATCATCCCCTAACCTCGATTTCGATTTGGTATGCTGTTTGTAGAACTCTTCACAAAATATACTATACTGGCCCGTATTCGGAGGGTCGGTTAACGTTGAAATCCACTACAGAAAAGAGGATTACGGATCAGCTGAATACAGACAGAATCTGAAATTTGCACCCACATTAGAGTCACCTCTTAATCTCATGACAAATCAAGCAACAGCTACATTTACGCTAATTACGTAAAAAGGACAATCTAAAGATAGTACATTACCCTTACTAATAAAGATTGTATAACATATGTATGTACAATGGTTACTCTCAGTCAAACTATTTAAGTTTGACATTAAAAAGAAAGGGACAAAACACTGTGTAACTATACATCTGTTTTACAATCTTTATAAGTAAGGGGGTACTTATATAATTGGGAACTGTATTAATGTATTTCAGTTGGCTTTGAAAGTTGAAAAGTAATTTGACGTGTAGTTGTACATTGAATCTCAACTTTCGTCTTTGAACTCATCGTCATAATTTCTTCACTATGTTGCTTGATTATTACAAAGTTAACCAATCTTACTTGCAGAATAGATGAATCTCTATCAAAACTACGATTGGGTACCAGTCTTTAAGATAACGTGCAAGACAATTTCTACCTAGTGCCATCGTAACGTGAACATTCGATACAAGGAAATGGTTTCCCGATATCAAGAAACAATAATTTCAAGTTAAATGCATTTCGAAGTAATAGTTTGCACTTCTGGTACCTAGCTCGGTAGTAACTTTAGTGTGCGAAAGAAGTAGTCGTATGTCGGAGCATTGTGTCATCAGCGCCTTCTATTAAATGTTAATATAAATGTGATTAAGTTAGTCTGAATGTAAGCAACACTAGCTATGAAACCCACGACTTATGGTTAAGCTGGCAAAGTAGTTTTAGCATATTGGGATATTAATGCTAATCCATGCACCATCCCTGAAAGGAAACAGTTTTCAATAAATTTTAATGATATCTATTAGTTGTGCAGTTTCTCATAGTGACCGACATTCATAGCACAAAATTCGAAAGCTTGCCCAGATCAAACTAAAGAGCCTTAACAAAAGCTTAGTCTCACAGCGCAAAACAAGACACACCAGCACAAATTGCAGTAACAGTCGCAAACAAGTTGCGAGTTCGAGCATTACAAACGTAGTAACACAGACACAGGAAACTGGACTTTAAGTTTGAATAGCTACGGACCATCCAGGTCGCATTAACATTTCGAGTTTGCATCTCTGACGGTTTAATCAGAAATCGTCCCTACCACAATTGAGATACCTACTGCAAAAAAATATAAAACGTTGGAATGAAAACCTTTAAGATTGTGTTCTTGTGATTAAACGTCGTGATAACAAATTGTATCCATCTGTTCTGTCTTGGGGGAATTTAAGTATATCATTAAAATATAATTTCTTAATATCTGGTGGAACTTGATGCCTTGTACGAAAGGAAATGATTCATGTAAAGAAGATCGGCTAAATCTAAGCATAAATGAACAAGACTATATCGTTACTAAGTCTAAACCCGTAGAATAGGATGAAAAACAAACTATATGTTTATGACGATGAGTTCATAATCAAATGCAGTTTTTTGTGTTATTTTTCGTATATCTCAGTACTTTTTACGAAAGTATCCGACGCTGTGCAAATCTCTATTGTCAGGTTCGAGAGGTATAGATTTCTCATGCTAAGTGCAGCAAATGTGTACTTAATACCGTAATGTGTAATAGCATTAGCTATGACACTAGTTTTGTAAGAAAAGTACACAAACATTCACTGTCTGTCTCCTGCACTATTGCAAATTTAATATTATTTTCAATCCCTTCTTTTAATTCTTTGCCAATAAGTGAACTCAATCCATCTTTCGCAGTATCACTCAATCTGATACAGAACTTTGTAGTTGAATGCAGCACAGTTAAGATTGCGACGACAGAACAACTTTAAACAAGATGAAACACAATTAGATACGCGAACAGACATTGTTTTCGAGTGCTTTTGTATTATTTTACATAATAGGTCGTTGAACTTCTACTACACTGCTAACTTAATGGCCTCCCCAAACATTGGCCGGTGATATTCGTTGCCAGTGTACTCGTGTACATTTCCTTCGATCATGTACGCGCATAGTCCTTATTCTATCTACATAAGGCTGCGTTTTGGTATTTGGCAAATATTGACGATAACCGTCACCTACAGGCGAACCATGTCTACAAAATTGTGTGCACCAGCACCCGTCTGTGTGAACGCGATATAACACAAAAGTCATAAATATCTAATGAAAAGTACTTCACCGGGTGTGTCATGTCGTGACTTGATTATCAATATACTCACGTTTTTATAATCTCATAAAGTCGAGTAGTACATATTGTCGGCATCACACTAAATTCTAGCTAACAGTAAAATTGTATCAAAGACTTCATAAATAAACGTGGTGTTGTCTTTAAGGTGTTATTGTTTTAAACAAAACTGCAGTCATTCCAGACACACGCTTATTTACAGCAATTCCCATTTTTTAAGAAAACAGTTGAGATGCATTAGAAATAAAACACTTTTTACGGATTACAGCGCGTATATTATTAATTCAGGTGTTGTTTTAGAATTATTTAGTTTGTATTTATTGGTTTTGAGAATTCCCGACGTTTCGACACCTTTCCAGAGGCCGTGGTCACGGGAGGACTGTCTTCCCGTGACCACGGTAATAATATACGCGCTGTAATCCGTAAAAAGTGTTTTATTTCTAATGAACTGTACGCGCGAAAGACTTAGAAGTTGAGATGCAGTTTATTACGATAAATTTTAGTTTAGAATAATTTAATTGCAATTTCTATTACTTTCCACTTTTAGCACAATCTAGTGACTAGTCGATACCTCTCAAAGCGATGAATAAAAGCAAAAGAAACTGGCAATAAAGGCTTTGGTTTGCCTACCTAGTTCTGAATTTAATTATTTTTTTTTATTTATTCATTTAACATCTTAGAAAATACTTGTTTAACAGAATTACTTAAATAACACTAAAAACACCACAGAGATTTATCCTAAGTGTTACTTATCAACATCGAGATATAGGTAATTAAAATGCCAACAGAAAAATAAATTAAGATTATAAAATTATAAAATTATAAAGATAAAAAATATGCTTTTAATTTTGATTTTATGTTTTCATCATTAATATTTCCGCTTAATTCGGGAGGTAGTTATCTCTCATCTCAAGAACAGAACGTAAACGAAGAGAGAACTAACCAAAATCTAGTTAGTAACCTAGCTTCAGTAGTCTTGGTGAATCATTAAGCACAGCCTAAAGCGCTACACTCCACGTAATTCAAAGGTGGAGCAAAATTAAAATCTCATCAGAACCGCTTAAGCCGCTTAGTCGTTTGTGTGCTTTAAACTTGTTTCGCTGGCGGATTTTGTATTACTACACCAGTTCATAACGATCGCATATTTAAATTGTAAGTTACACTCGACCAGGAGTTTTTGGCGCCATTTTGTCGAGTTCGGTTTGGTGTCTATTTTAATTATTTTCAAATTGATTCGTAGTGGATATTGTGTCTTAAAATTGGTGCAGTTATATGGTACAAGTGCCTACGCAACTAAACAATATGTGGGATAATTGAAATAGGCGCGATCTTGGTTGTGTGAAGCTGAGACTTTTATTGAAGTGGTGGCTTCCTCGGCAGAACTAACCGAGTAAACTGTCTTGATATACTTGGTGACAAATGCTCCAAGCAGCATTGGAATGCGATGCACCCGCATTCTAATGAAAAATTAAACATTATCTACCACTGAACTATTTAACACTTGACACTGGCAAAAATTACTTCCAAGAGGAGGGTAGATTGCCATAACAAAAAAAGAAGAAGAAGAAGAACACTCGACCATAATGTCAGTCATTACACATTTCTGTTGCATTTATATGCTTCACTTGTTAGTATTTTTGTTTTAAAAGCTTATTAGTACTTATAACATAATAGCTACATTGAATGATTAAATGAAGTATCATAGTTTCTAATAAATTATAACAACTGTCTGAAATAGTAAATGAAGAAGAATAAGTAGGTAGTTTGCTACACATAATGGGAATATCTTTCGTAAATAAATATACGAAAAGTAGTAAGGAAAAAGGGATAATACTAAAACATACAAAATATTTTTGTCGTAAAACCAAAGTTACTTTTCATAGCTTATCATTCGAACGCATTTGCCGATTCCTCTTAGACCGTAATATAACTTTTATCATCGTTTCGTCTCTGCATACTGTAGCCGCGTTTGAACAAGGATTTCAAGATAATCGTAAACTATGTTTATGCGTTTTGTTATCGGTTACGAATTACGATACATTTGGAATATGGGTAGTGAAATACTACTGCGGTATCGGAGGATGAGTGCAACGGATAAATGAAACTAGATTTTTGCTAATTGATAAGTAAAAAGGTTATAATGAATCACATGCACTAAAACACTATTGAAAGATGTAAGTGTGGCTATAATAGTAAACAGACTATACGCTCGTCAGGGTTGCCAACATTGTTAAAAGAAATACAATATATTTAGGTCTGAGAAGGAAAATAAACAGTATTTTAGAAAATTATAAGTATTTCCTCCTACTACTGCCAGTGATGCTGATAACAGTATTTTGTATAGGTACTATATTTTTGTTCAACAGTAAAACGTGTAATTTAGTTAATAACAGTATAGTTGGGAACCCTACCTCTCGTGTACACACGACGGCGTCAGTGATACAGTTAAACTGCGAAAACAGCTTTTATTATGCGGTCTCAAGGTCAAGGTCAGGTCAACATCTATAGTCTGAGGTGCCGTCGTGTGTACATAGAAAAAGGATAATGGTATCATTTAATTAAATAAAACCTTTTTCATTTCTCATACTCGGAAAGTGGTGTATATTTAAACTGAGCAGCTGGTTAAAAACTCTGCGTTCTACCATAGGATGTAAAAGAATTTTAAAAATAGAACTGAATTTGGTTACATAGTCGACCATAGAGTTGGTATAACAGCCAGTGCAAAATTAGAAACATTGGGCGGAGAGGCGACGCGGGCTGTTCCAAATTTGAAATAAGAAATAAATAAATATGGTCTACCTATAGTTACTATATGTTTTGATTAATAAATATTTTGGAAAAACTACGATTCTTTTACTTTCCTTATATTCAAAATGAAAAAATAGTGTTTAACACGGGTAAAGGTCATCAATTCCATACTCGAACTATAGCCTAAATATCTCGAATGAGAATTGCTTTCTTTTGACCTTGTCTAACAATCTACTATTGTTCTAACTGCCGAAAGTCATTGAAGAGACATATAATTTTGCATGTGCTATATTATTGTCTTCAAACAGAAATCCACGATTCGTCATAGTTTCGGGTTCCATGGTATCCTTTGTATACATATGATGTAAATACCATATAGTATCCCTCGTCAGCATAATATGCCAACGAGCAAACATGTATTTAATATAGTTTAGAAACCAACCTTTGACATGCCTAAAGATCCCTTACCCAGTCACCGTATATGCGTTGGGTCGGCTTTGGGAAACATTGTTTACCTCTTAGTATTATGTTCAAGAATTAACATAGAAATTATTGTTTCTGTCTTGGCCCATAACGACTGTGAAAACCAAGCAGGTTTCGTAACAGTCATTGTTAGTACTATAGATAGCCGATGATGCTGACTGAAAATGGCTAACTAATTTCGGTACGTAAGAAAATGTGTAAGCCTTTAAAACTATTTTTTTTAACATAAGCTTAACATCGAAATCAACTGTTTTTGACTGTTTTTACCCGACTGCAAGACAGTTAATACTTTTTGATTGTATAGTCTTACTTTTGAGTCTAAAAATGGCGTCATCATTCTAAAATCAGCACTTATCTAATTAAAATTTATTACAACGAAACTAAAATAACATATTCAGACTGACGCACCTTTTTAAAGAAACTCATCAAGAGTCTAGAGTATTCTAAAAGTATTTTTAATTAAGTGGTCAAATGACGTCATCCAATTAAAACTGTAAATAAGAGACAACTGAAATTAAATCAATAAGCCTTCGAAGTTATCATTTATTATGTTAACGTTTGATTGGAAAACCAATAAATCATACTGCCGTAGTTTACAAGAATCAACGATGCATTTGCTTTCCAATTTGATTGTGGCTTTAATCTGGCTTCCATTATTCATAACGCATGGGTGGAGCAATAACACTCATCTTTAAAAAAATATGTTGGTAATTTTTTATATGATGGAGCTAACTTACAACCATTTCAATCATTTGATGTGATATGTTGTCATAACGGAATAAAGTGCTATAGATATTTTATGATTTTCATTGACCGAGCGAGCGCGAAGCGCGAGCGATGCGTCTCTGCTTCAGCTTGGGCAAAAATGCTTTCGTATGTCTGTCCGTTTGTTCTCCTCTACATTACTCAAACGATTCTCGTGAAACTTTCTGAGCAGGTTCAATAATAGTATAGTGTTTTTGTTGCCGAGCCAGTTTTTCGAAATTTTTCGAAAAAGAACACATTTCAGCCATTTCGAAATTTTTCAAAAATGCCACAAACGCGAGGTCTACATCTCATAGAGCCACTAATTGTCTTAACAAAGTGTAATAACCACCATGAAGAAGTATTTTTAAAATACTTATAAATTCTTAAAATAAAACTCATGGACAATCTAACAGAAAAGTCTTGTAGTTTACGATAACCCGCCGAAAGTGGCGCCCTTAGAGGTTTTTATTTTGTATAATAAGTTGTAAAAAGAAAATTATTTTAACTAAACTAAGTGGTATTTTTGAGACCCATAGTCTAGTATTTTTAAAAGGGAGCATTACATTCAATCGTAGTCATTCGTAGAAGTAGATAGCAAATGTGTCAAAAACGGTCACTTTTAGCAGTTTTGCATCTACTTCTAGAAATGACTACGAGGGAATGTAATAAAACCTGCTAAAAAAAGTAAAAAAATAATTTTAGTGGCGGCCAATTTTTTGCCGCCTTTTTCTTTTTTTTTTATTTTTTTTGTTTTTTGCTTCCACCTTCGGCCTTATCGTTACTTAACATCAGGTGAGATGAAGGCAAAGCATTAATGTTAACTTGTATGTCAAGTGACTTACAATATGATTTTCTTAGCTATGTGTTATCGTGTAGTAGACAGCGATTTCTCAACTAGTTGAAATTTATTTTACCTACCTATTGAATGTAAACTTTGTTAATTATTGTGATGGAAAATGACGTCACTTCAAATGCTGACCTCATTTTTCCAATTTTGACGACTCTGTATGAAATATACAAGAGAAAAAAGCAGCTCTTGACGAGTTTCTTGCCGGTTCTTCTCGTTACAAGGTCTCCCGCTTAGGGTTTGCGAACCAATGGCGTAGCTTCTTTGACATTCACAAGTGCTTGTAACAGCCTAGACTGAATAAATAAGTTTTTAATTTTGATTAAAAAAAACTATAACATAGGTACTCCTTAGTTGGGTATGTAAAAATACTATTACGTACCCAACTAAGGAGGTTATCATAAGGATATGCTTCTCACAAAGTAAGTAAAGAGCTAAAATTTATGACGTCATAACTAACTTTCAACGCTTTTACTGCACCCTATTACATTATACTGCTACAATAATAACTAAAAAACAAAGACATTCTTGAAGTCGTATTAAACTGGAAGAAGATAAATTTCCCAATTTTAAGAAACATTAATCTTGGTTAAGTACTGCAGTTCTGGCGTAGTAATAAATAGAACAGTTAAATAACAATGTTGCGTTATTTACGACGCAATACAGTCTTATTTGATGGATTGATTTAATTATTTTTAAAATGTTGCGATGAAAATTAAAATAAATAACAAAATCCTGATGCGATCGATATTTCGTAGCAAGATTGTAAGAGACGTTTCGAAATAAACCATTTTCATAATTGGCATGGGATCCCCCTGATGTCACATCACTACTGTGTACAACAAACTACCAATGCAACAGGCCTAGCTTTGAGCAAAGAGCATGTTTTGTTTATTTTTTTAATCTTATATTGGTAGTTATTTATTGACAAATGTTATATATTTTTATTTAAATTTAAGATTTTAGCTTTCACAATGCTATTTTTATTCAATACTAAATAATGTACTAGAATAAATTCGAGACGTAACCAGAATTATCTCAGTCGGGAAACGAACCCGCGACCCTTGGAAGTCTGGTCCAATGCTCTGACCACTGAGCTACCGAGTCACTAGTAGCATCTTCAAAACTTTTCTAGTATATCCCACTGAAAGCGTACTGATTCTTGTACTTCACAATTCTGATGACGAGTCGAATTTTTTCTAGCATATTATTTAGTAAATGTTATATTATTGTGTTTTCGTTGTGGATTTCCAAAATATACATGAGAGCTGAATTCCCAACTTGATTACTGTTGTTATAAATACTTTCAGCACTTATCACACATAAACAGCACAAGTTTGATCTTAAAATTCAACAAAAGCGTTGCCTTCAAGCTTCAGTTTACGACGTCATAACATCGTTATTTGTTCCTTTTACCTTGGTTTCGTATGTACTAGAAATGTAGGTTATAAAAGATTGCTATAAAAGGTGTTGTAATTACATTATTAAATAACTTATTATAAAACTAATTAGGTATTTTTACTGGAGCAGCGAATTAGTGTCTCATTATCATATACCAGGTGACATAAGCATGGATAAAGAGATTACTTACAATAAAATAGGCTATTGTTTGTCACCTAAGTAAATAAGACAGCTATCTACTTTATAAACTCATGAAAAGCTTAAAATGTTTTGAGAAGCGATGAGTTAGTAAAAACAGTTCAGACCTTTATGAGGGGACTCCTGGGAATAATTGCTATGCTTGATAAAGTCAACAAAACATGACGTTTTCACGATCTATTCCTTTCTAATACCAAATGGTATTTGTTTATTACAGTTATAAAAATTCTATTCCCAACGAATACCAAATTTTTAATAAATTTGGTATTTGTTGGGAATATAATTTTTATAACGCCAATAAACTAATACCATTAGTTTTTAGTATTCGAAAGGAATAGATCGTTTTCACCTACATTGCTCATAGGATAAAAGTGATCGCTTCCATCCTGCTCCTATCACTTAGAAGCTTAGTTTTGTTAATAAAGGCTATTCTACATTGACTATACGATTCTTCTTCTTCTGTCTTAGTGTTTAACAATTTTAGTTCAAGAAACAGCCGGTTGATTCTTAGGCAAATCAAATTTGGAAGCAGCTCTAGTGGAAACCAAATCAGGCTCAACTACCTGCGCACAAAGGAAGCATTCAACTGGACATTAAAGCGACATCACTTAAGTTGGACAGAGAAAATTCTACAGACCACATACAAAGAATAATTGCATACAAATTGGTTCGCAACATGACGGGCGATATGTTAATTGACGACGCGCAACTTTTTTAGCATGAAGACGTCATGTTGCGCGCCATCGGCAAAGTCACGTTTGGTTGGGCAAAATGTTACGCGTTAGTTGTTATTGTCACCTAGTTTAAGCGAAGTTTTAACGATAAGGTAACGTATTTCAAACGGTAAATATTTCGTTCTGGTTTCATCGTTGAAAATTAAGAACTGCAAGATTATAGACATCAAATCTTTACTATATTAAATTAATACTTATTAGGCATCCTGCAAGATTCCGTGCTCATATTCAATATTATTATATTATCTGACTTATTATTAAACAGGTATTGATGATAAAAGTTTTTTTCTGATTTGTAACCAGCGCAAAGTTAAATGCAAACACATTTCACGACATCAAACATGCCGGCGCACTTGAAACATTCAGTTGGAAACAATAAAAATAACTTCAGTAGAGTAACGACACTATAATTGCTCTAAATGCATTGGCCATTTTATATCTACGAGCTTTTTACTATTTTAAAGTCAAGTTATTTTATGAGCATAGGCTGTTTGAGTTCAAATCGAATCATGGACCGAGTGTGCATACTATAGCAAAACAAGAGTGACCCCATTAGATTTATATTACGAGGTCTTGTAAATATAGTCTTAAAAATATGTACAAGAACTGGATGTTAGCAGCGGAATGTCGAGCATCGTGGAGATTTTTGGAGGAGGCATATACCCAGCAGTGAGCTTTGTATGGCTGAGGTGATATTAACTATACAAGTGGACTCAAAAGTAAGTTGCTTCATAATCAGCCTTGTAACTGTCCCCACCCCACTGCTGTTGCCCAGGCCTTTCATAAGAATAGATAAGGGGGATGAGCCCATAATAGTCCACTACGCGGGCCCTGATGCAGATTGGGTGTCACCCTACTGCGTGTGAAGTAACTGTGTAGATATTGGCCGAACTACAGAATCCAATCGTTGCGAGTCTAGTGCAGCCGCGCTCGATCAATCACCGACAGTTACCCCGATTACCTTCATTCACATTTCCAATCTAATTTATTTTCGAAGGTTGTTTAACGCATTTCATACTATGTATTTAATCGTTGAATCACCCTTTTTCTTTAATGAAGAGAGTGCCGTGTGAAACTCGGTGATGACTAGCTTATCTACTTGAAAATCTAGTAACGTAGACAGGTTTCTCAGAAATTCCATTAGTAGAGTAGATATAAAAAAATAAATGCGACTATCATATTACCTACTGAATCAATTACATTAAATTCTCGCCACAGAAACACTTTTGTCTACACCGCTCATCCCATTTTTAGGGTTCTTAAAACCTGTCTGACCTGTCCATGATTGATATGACATCAGCCATAATCATTAGTAATCCAACAAAATCAAAATCAATACACCTACTCAGCTACCTACGACAAAAGCTCATTAAAATAATTTATTAATAAAAGCTAAAACTGATCCATTGAAAAGCTAAAAATCCTTCTCCGGATCTAAACAAGCCCAAACAACTAGAAGCTAAGTGGATACCTAACTATTATCGTATTGCAATTAATCCCTCTAGCGGGATAAACTCCTTTGCCAATGAACAAAGCTGCGCTACGAAAAGGCTAAACCATTTTTACGGCACCCGTCAGCTTAGCTTAAGTGCAGATAAAGTAGAGATTAACTTTCCGCTCTTCTGTACAGAGTGAGAAATATGTTTAGAAATATTTTATCTAAGACACGGTCAATAAGTCGTGAATTTTGTATGATTCAGAAATTGAAAGCATGGCAAAAAGTTTACACTTCTTTGTGTGTGGAGCTTTTGACTGAAATTGTATTTTGAAATGATAGGTTTATAGTTAAAGACGACAATGAGAAGATAAAGATTTTGGTTGATCATATTTAGGTATCACCAAACATACATAACGAACAGATTACACCCCCGATTAAGTTCAAATTTTTAAAACTAAATTAAACCAAATCTTAAGAAAATTATCATAAAAGAAACTAATGCCTATCTGAATTATTAACCTCACGAATTTCTAAACATGTTCTGATATAGCTGGATTTCACGTTTATTACAGTCATTAAAAATGGAATATTTTCAATTTTGTAAATGAGATACTTATTTTTTCAAAGGAAAAAGTAATCTTGGTTCATCTCCATCCATCAAAACTTAAATGAACGAACTGATGATGTGTGCATTAAGTAAAATATTTATTTTATTCATGAACACTAAACATTTTTGATGAAATGACAGTAGATTTACCATATTCAAATGACGAAAATACAAGCAATGAAAGTAATAATAGTTTTTTTAAGGTGAATAATAGATATAATTTATAAATCGTTTTGAATAAAAATTTAACTTTTTTGAATTTAGTCTTTATTTGACGAAATCATTGATCATTTTCGCGAGGCAGATGATAAATCTAGCCTTTCCTCTTTTACTAGAGAGCTTAAAGTTATTTCTTGTAATGCATTTTTCATATTCCCAGTGCTTGTTGAAATTCTAGAAGAAATATTGCAGACTCATCTTCCGTCGAGTGCAAAATGCACTTAATACTTATCCTTATCTAGGTTAGGTTTTGATCTTTCAAATGTTACAGTTTTATTATTTCTTGGATAAAGTGAAAGATTGACAGTTTAATAAATTATAAACGCTACTTACCCCTATAAAACCTTTTCGAAAGTATAGCAAGCATAGAAATAGAATGTCACGAAAATTTTTCTAAGTCTATGGTAGCTCTTGCTACCATAGACTTAGAAAAATCTTCAACTAATTGTAAGTTTTTATGACATTGCGTAGCGAAATCACTCAAGAGGAAAATCCATCGTCCCCACAGTGTAGGTAATCACTAAAATCTAGACACAACACATTTCAGTTCCCGGGAGAAATAACACTTGATTTGTGTAGGTAGCGTACAACAAAACCCGCTGAAAACGTAGTGAGTACTTAATCTAAACAATTCTGAAGTGAAAGGCATCCATTACAAATTGTGAGAGTTAAGCTTACACAGAGTTTGGGTGCGTTGTTGCCGAGCTCAACCTCCATTTATAGTTTTAGATGTTTATTCTTTGGTTGGTGTTCACGAGTCTTTTGCTTGGATGAAAGTTGAACAACGAATGAGCGATGTACGTTGGTGCGAAAAAATGTTAGCGCGATTAACTTTAGTGCGAAGTAATGTTTGTGCAACAAACATAACTATATGTCTATAAGCAGTTAGGCCAATGCGGCGATAGATTTGAAATCACTTACTTCTACATAAAAGTTAATTCGACTTTCAATTTTGTTGGTTTAATTTATTATATTACATATTATGCCTGAGTCAATGCAAACCCGCAACTCATGTACAAATAGGAACTTACTTTATAAAAATGTGTTCAGATTTCCACCGCCGTAAAATAAAAATGTTTGCATATTTTCAGGGCTGTGAAGAAATGGCTGCACTATATAAAAACTTAAATAAATACCCGAGTCTTACGTCTCTTGATAAAAGTTGGATGGTTGTCATATCGTATGTCACTGCCAGAGATCGCGCGTAACTCACAAAGATTTTTCCGAGATACCTATTTCTTATTCTTAAATCTACAGTAAGCTCGAGTTCCCGTTCATAGCACGTATTTTATTTATAAGTAAGCAAAACTTTTACAACTTTTGAAACTATGTATCAGAATCACAGTTTACAGAGTAATTTGAAAACCTGAATGTGGTCCACTTGGCAGGCGACTTACTGGTTAATTTTTGTCATTAGCTAGCGCTTTTAATCGACAATCGCTTGTAAAATCTAATCGCAAAACTAATTTCAATGGTGGCGATTTTATTTTACAAGCAATTGTCTGTCGATAAATAGCGCTAGTTAACTAAAACCGACCAGCATGTTGCTTGCCAAGTCAACCCGTGTAAACGTTGTTAACCCATGCCCATGTTATTTAACCCTTCAACGCCCGGAAAATGAGACACAATAGATATTCTATTGTTATTCGGCCGCATGCGTCCGCTCGGGCGTTGACGAATTAAATAAATATATCAATGAATGCTCAGAAAAATATTAGAAAAATCTATCACAGTATTTTAAACTCTGGACCAAAGAAGATTTAACTCTGATACAACGAGTAAGAAAAGTTTATTTTCAACTGAATAATGAACAAGTTATACTAGATTTGTCGTGTTCATCAAAATTCCAGGTATTTCCTTTCTTCGAGTTAATCGAGGAAGGCAATTCTACTAATTGCAAGCTCCTGTGCCACTGTTTTGTTTAATTAATTCCCTGGAATGCTTATGGGAAAGGTACTAATGCTGGCATGTAAGGTGACATCATGCAGGGTTAAGTCATTATTATAGTGTGCTAAAATAAGAAAAGGTATACAATATAACAGTCGATTCACTACACGGTAAAATATTTATCAAAAAATTATTTTGGCACAAGAAATACGTCTAAACATAGCTAGAAAAAGCTTCACTACTCAAAGCGTAACGTTTTTTAAGGTTCCGTACCTCAAAAGGAAAAAACGGAACCATATACTCAGGTGTACTGTTTCTTGAAATTGTAAAAAAAAGGTACGGCCGTTTATGACGCAAAAAATGCATATTTCGACACTCAAGGAGTCTAAATTTATAGGGTACCTTCTGTTGACCTAGAAATATGTTTGGCAAGTAATATCGTGTTATACTACAACTACAGGCAAAAGTCTGAAAACTATTCATTTGTAATTAAATCATAGAAATCTTTATTTAAGTACCTACTTTGTACGGAACTCTCGGTGGGCGAGTCCGACTCGCACTTTTTTTATGATTTTAACTTCCCTTTAGTTTGGTTTTGGCCAACAAAATGCGGTATGACAGGACTCCATTTTCACACCCATTGCTATAGGTGGATAATGAACTGACTCGTCATAAAACACGTCATAACCCTTTTGAAAATAAAAAAATGAAAAAAATTGTATTTCATAAAAACAAGTAGGTAATACAGAGTATGGTTTATTCCCTCTTTTAAGTGTAAAAACACCTGTACCAGGAGAAAATCGCTCTCTCATAACATAAGTTTTTCGTGTTTCAAAGAAATAAATTTTAAAAATTTAACAACAGAAATATTAACTCTTAAATGTGCTTGTGTGTGTGTCTATTGTGAGATAGATATACTTTGCCATCGATTAGTCGATAAAAATCAAACAACCTCATCGAAACAATCTATCAGCATTGATTTTGAAGACGAATGACTCCATTTCAGTCCTTTTATTTACTACAGACTGAAGTTCAAACTACTATATGTGATTTATGGAACGGTCATAAAACTGAAATCGTGAGTCGAAATCGTTACAGCTCTATTCCAATAGAGAGGTAATATTCTGCAATAACGTTACGATATCACGTTTAACAAATACGGAATATCGATATCCTGATGCCAATTCAAATTGAAATGTTTTAATTATACGAGTAAACAAACCCCGATGCGTTGTTTCGGAATTAAATGTGTGTTGACAAATAAAATTAGATAAATGGAAAAATACCTGTATTTGGTGTTTTCATTACACAAATAAAACAATGGACAAAAGCAACATAGTGTGTTTGTAACAATAAAAAATAAATAAATATTTGACAACATTACATACATTGCTCCGATTCCAAAGTAAGTAGCTACAGCACTTGTGTTATGGACATCAGAGACAACGGTGGTATCACAAACACCCAAACCTGAGCCAATATAGAAAAGTTCGTTTTCTAAATTGACCCAACCGGGGATCGAACCCAGGACCTCAGAGACGGCGACACCTTGAAAACCGGTGTACAAAGCCACTCGATCACGGAGATCGTTAACAATGAGTGCTTAAGTTACACGGTGTTTGGACTTTTTATTTTAAATGTCAAACATATAGTTTAACATGCGTAGCCGACTATCACACAAAGTAATAGAAATATCTACCTTCTACATTGCTACTCAAATTCACTGTAACTAAATAAAATAACCAATTGGATGAAGAATTCAGTTTACTACTGGTAGAACCATAGTGGCTTTTTACAACAATGAAGAATCTATTTTAAAATTTGTCAAATGTTCTGCACGAAACCAATGAACCAAAAAATATATCCCAAGGCCTTGACAAGTCTACCTAAATATGTACAGGAACTAAAATTTCATTTGCTAAGCAGTGTTGATTAGTTTTATTCTTGGCAAATGCTAACCATCGCGATCCTACTGAATTCATTCATGCAATATAAAGTGAAGGCGCAGTAGTTTTATTTAAAAAAAAACTTAAAAGCAGACTCGCCAGGAAACCGCTGAACATATTTGATTCCGATGTGGAACAGTCGGGAGAAGAATGAATTTGCGAATAGAACTAAATGCTTTATTCCTATTTTACTGTGCCAATAAATTTTCAGAATTAGAATCACTTATTCTGTTTAATGCTCTTTTTAAACACTTTTTTTAATAAACGTTATTAAATTCTCGGTGTAAAAGTTGTGAGTTCAGTGTGAATTTACTTGAAATTAAGCGTCGCATGGCTGAGCAGAGAAACTAATACTTATATTAAATTAATTTAAAAATATTTAATACAAAATCAATAACTAAACTTTGCTCTCTCTCTCAAAGCACGTTTATGATACAAAAAGGTATTGATAATAAGTTAGAAGCGGATTAATAAAGTCACGAACAGTTAAGCTGCTTACGAATAGGAGCTAATATCGAATTTGGTAGCAAGTTCGTTTAATAAGCTGAAACTAAAAATGAAATTTTACGTGTTTAAGTAAACTAGTGACTTTGTAGAATTGTAGCCCTCGCATTTGTAACATTTTTGAAAAATTTTCGAAATATGATTATTCCCTATAATTCCGCCATTTTAAAAATATTTAAAAAACTGATTTGACAAAAAAACAGATAATTAAAGAATCTGCTCACAAAATTCACGAGAATTGGTTGAGAAATGCGACCTATAGAGAAAAACAAACGGGCAGACAATCAGCTGAATGGACATACAAAAGCATTTTTGCCCAAGCTGAAACAGAGACGCTTCGCTCGCACTTTACGCTCGTAGCAAGGTATTTGCAACCTCCGCGGAAATATTGTTGTCTCAAGAAAGTAATTACGATCGTTTTTTGTTCAGAGACGCTGTCAGCACTCGACTTTCATGTTTCAAAATTCTTAATAAAATACTATTTTAACGCATGTTTTATGTAATTATCAATTTATTGTATAATCGACGTACATCACAGTCTGTCTACAAAATTAAAGTACCTTAACTCGAGATTATTCTCGGATTCTCGGTAAGTGGGCAGCAAATGTTGTTATTGATGGTTAAGTACTGCTTGTAACACCAAAATTACGGCCGTATCTAACGACCCTACTCAATGGGGCAAGAAAAAACATTGCTTCCACTTTTCACTCTACGGGAGGGCTTGAAACTCCGGGCTATGGAAGTTATTACGAAAAATGTAGGTACTTTTTATAAAATATTTTCTGAGTTTAACACACAGAGGTTTTGTAAGTACTTTGTTTTAAAGCACTATCTTTATATCCGTGTTGGTATAAGCGATAAAAATAGGAGATGAGAAAATCAATTTTACTTAATCTCTAATAATAGAAGTGCCAAATCTGTTCCAATTTGCTCCATCAAAATCGGGCATTGACTTCGAAATAGCCACCTGGGTTTAGCCTCCGAAAACAATTATCATAGACATCATAGTAACGGCGGGTCAACGCTAATTAAATTCCTGACGTATGGAGCATTTGGTTTAATTTCGGCGTGGAATCTCTCTCTCACACTGGACAATCAGTCCAATGTGAACAGTGAAAACTGTAGACTAGTTAAAACACAATTTTAGCGATAAAAAAAGCTAGGTATATTTTAGTTTACTAAAATATTGTTTTTGAAAAAACACTTAACGGATTCTAACGCGGTTTCATGAAATGATTTTTAAATAAAATAAAAAAAATATTTCGAGCATAGTAGCCCATATTATACACAAAACACAATATGGAATCAAAATCCTATAAACAAATTGATCTAGTTAATATTTGCTGTTAGGCAGCACCATACAGCAATGACTCATAATATACTGGCAGTCAAATCTGCTCGCGAACATGCTCAAGATGCTGTTAGAGCTGGCCCGAACCCTGCGCACCAGAGATGAACACCGTTTCCGCATAATGGTGTAGAAACAGCCGATCTGAGATTTTTGATGCTTATTTTTGTTTTTAATTAGATTTTTTATTTACCCAATATTTCGACACGAGCTGCCGTGGTCACGGGGCTTAACCGCGCTAGTTTTATTTCAATGTATAGTACGTGCGATGTGAATATAATCATGTTTTTTTTTATTATATCAAAAACTTATTTTCTATTATACCCACTCTTGACAACTCTTGACAAATGAAACGAATGAAAAATAAATTGAACTATATGAAACTAGACTGAAATGTCATCAATAACAATGCAATCAAATATTGACTCTGACTATTTCTGTTGTCGATACAAATGATCTAACGTTGCTTTTATTTGATTGACAGAATCGAAATTGACCGATTTATTACAAGACCAAGGCTTTATAAGTATTTTAAGGCTCCGGCGAATGGTGAGCTAAATTGAGCTTCCCATACAAACGTAATACCAAAATGATTTGCAATTTGAGCATAATTAACTCATCTTGTGACGTTATTCGGATTAAGACAGTATTTATCTAGGTTTCTATTAAATAAAAAATCAAAATACTAAAGCAAATAAAAATTAATTCGGTTTACAGTTTTGTATGAAAAAAAAAATTGGCATTTATTTTGAATTGGGTTAGTATTTTGGAATTTTATTTACTTAATAGAAACCTAGACAAATACTATCTTAATCCGAATAACATCACAAGAAGAGATAATTATGCTCAAACTGCAAATCATTTTGGTATTACGTTTGTATGGGAAGCTCACTGTTCGCCAGACTCTTAAATGAATTTTGGATTCATTATTGTAAACTCTTCGTAATCCAAACCATTAATTGAAATCAATTTACGGGAATTACTATAGTACATTAACTAAACTATTGAAATTTAGTTAACATATCAAAGTAAGTCAATACCTAAGTACCTAATTAATTTTCACTTCAGACAATCTCAACAAATATAATTTGGTATGTAGTTGTGTGTACTATCACACACAAACGGAAGTATCAGTTTACAGTTTGACTATGGAAAATAGTTTCAGAAAAATTGTACAAATGCAGGATTGTACGAATGTGTATATACGAAAATTATGAGATCTTGAATGAAAAAAAAACTAAATTAATATGTTGATTGTTGAAAATAAGTACTATTATAAGTAGGAGTTACATTTCTATCAGATAGGACTAAAATATTAGCATTGCCTTATCAACAACGTGTGTGGCAATAAATCTTTTGTATTGTTAGTTCTCGCGACGTGCTTAGTTACTATCACTTATAATAACTTTGAATCTAGATTATCCAATATATAACAACGCATTGGTTTTGTTATTAAGAGTTTGTTTTTTGTTATTATTATTTTGGTTTAAATTAACCAAAAAATAGCAATTCATTTCCTTTTTTTTCTCCTTGTGATTGACCAAAGCAGAAGATTGGAGATCTTCTAATAAGATATGGGGTTAGGCCACAATGTTATTTCTTTGTAGCCTGATTACACACGTAGTTTGCACACTATCTTTTAGCCAATTCAGTGGATACTATTCGCGTACTGGGATAGCGGTCGGGGAATTTCTAACCGAGCATCATTGCAAATGAGAAGCATCGAATAAGGAACTTTCTGGAACAGCACTCGACGTAGACTATTCTATTGGTATTGGTACCTTATCTAAGGTTATTTAGACGAATTTGTGAATTTGGTAACAAGGTTTTTTCACAACAACTTAGAAGAATCAAATTAGCATTTCATTGTAGCAAGATTGTAAGACTTAGGCATAATTATAAATGTTATGAAAAGATTGAACGATCATCTCTATTAATATAACTTAATACCACTTAATAGAACTTTAAAAGACCACTTCACTGACATGTTAAGTGACAATAAATATGCTTCTATCTTTTTCCTTATTGTCACTTTATATCACGCATGGTATTAAGTGTCTACAGAAGAGAAAGTAGAGCCGCATTTTATCTAAACACCGCTTACTTAAGTATTACATTTACACTTTGTTCTGTGATATTTCGTCACCACGATAAATCAATCATGTGGCATGTCTACGAACAAGACTACGAATTATATTAAGGGGCTGACATGAACCAACTAGCGCCGCCAGTCGATTTTAATATTTATTCTAAATAAGCCCAATTTCTTAAAAAAGAAATCAGTAAAGGTTCTGTTAATAACGTCTAATATATAAATATTATACTACTGTTTGAATGCCTTTTCAAACTTTGTAAAGTTATTCAATAATGAATAACTTTACAAAGTTTGAAAAGGCATTCAAACAGTTTAAAACGCGATTTTGTTAAAAGTGGCCACTGTTGGTTCAAACCCGTTTTTAAACTATTGCACGCATTTTGAAATCTCGTAACGTTATTCAATAAATATTAGACATCATTCACAAGACCTTGACTGATTTCTTTTTTAAGAAATTGGGCTTATTTAGAATAAATAAAATTAAATCGACAGGCGGCGCTAGTTGGCTCATGTCAGCCCCTTAACGTTATACAGAAAGCTATTACTTACGCCATGAAAACTAGGTTCATCTAATAAAATATCAACATACAATTTCACAAAAACTCAGATAAATTACGTAGATATACAATACCAAAACTCGAGAAAATTTAGCAAAACATCACTATCAAAATGTTATCTCGAAAAATGGTAAAACAAATACGAAAGTTTATTCTGCTTTCGAAACTTCGTCGTTTGTAGAAATAACAACGACGAAACAATTTGGGAAAATTGTAATATAAACGGTTGTTTTATCGACAGGCTTCAAACATGTAACTGGAATTTGTTATTAATTGAAGGGTATTTTTATATAAAAGTTAACTTCTGTTTTTACAGCTCGGAAAAAATATTAATTTTAAAAGACGTTCCAAAATATACTCTTCTAAGACTTTCGCGCGTACAGTTCATTAGAAATAAAACACTTTTTACGGATTACAGCGCGTATATTATTAATTCAAGTGTTGTTTTGAAATTATTTAGTTTGTATTTATTGGTTTTTAGAATTCCCGACGTTTTAACACCTTTTTATTTCTAACGTTCCAAAATGTTAACTTTTGTACAGAGCATTTGAGACCATTTTTAAGTATGCTTACTTCAGAAACGCTTTTTTGACATTTAATTATTATTTAAAGTATAATTTATCTCTACAGTTTAAAATTTTTCAGTTTTATCTTTAGCTTTTATGTTTATTCGTTTAATTAAAAACATATATTTACGACTGTGTCATACAACAACAAAAACATATTTATGAATAATAATATCAGAAGTTTAAACTTTAACTGAAAGGTTGTACAAAGCTGAGCATTATAATTTACTATACATGATAAATTACCTAATTAACATATTTAATTAGGAACGCGTTGGTTTGCCTTCATATTAATTACTTCTTAGAATTCATATTACTTATCTAAATACGAAAACCTAAACTCCGAAACGTGCGACCTTCACATGAGGCCATGTACGAGTAAAACTGTGAAATTTCTTCATCTGTTTTAAACCTTAACGTGTAGGATTTAAAGTTCATACTTAATACACGATTGAGAAATTGAAACTATGTAGAAACTTAATGTGGTGTTGATGGTACAACATATTCGTAGACTGAGAACGTCAACTGAATCCACGCTATCAATCTAACCGGATCCATCTGTCAAGATAAACATAATTGATTAGCCTTAATCCTCATTCTATATTACTTAACATAATAAGTAGGTATATTAGTTTGAAGTAACGGAATAACTTAAATCTAATGCTCTTTTAAATGATATTCCAGATTGATATCGTTTATCAAGTTTATTTACGTGTAAGTGTGAGAATTTAATAGATGGTTTATTTTAAATAGTTCTATTTTTATTTGTCGTAAGTTGATTCTATTTATCTTTTTTTTTACATATTTAATCTGTCGATAAAACAAATACCTACTTTTTTATTTTTGAATCCTTCCAACAAATCTTTCTATGTTAAACTGTTAAGAAATAGGGTAAGCTTTACTTATTTTAGCACCCCCACAGCGATTGGCACTTTAATATTTAAACGCAGATAATATTCAAAATTGTACTGGCAAAATCGTACTTCTTGTATGGATGCATCCATGCATAAAAAAAAGCATTATTTTATAACAACAGATATCATTATAATATTTTATTAGTTCCATCTTGACTTTTTTCCGGATTTCACCGCAGCGTCCTACTATTATTAATTCTGTGGCAGCGTGTAACAATTTTCCTCCAACATAGTGATTCTTTCAGTTTTCGCAAGATGGCGTTGCATTTATTTATCTATTTGAGAACAAGGAGAAAAACAAGTAGGTAGTTAGTTATTTGAAAAATATATATTTTTCTAATGAACTTTTCATAAAGTTTTGATAGTACATTCTAATAATATGAGAAATAATATTATAATGCACTTTCAAAAGTTCATTTTGTATTATTTTTTTCGTCGAGCAATCCTTTTTATCTTTGTAAATATAATACATTTTCAGTAAAAAAAAGGAATTATATTTTTTAAACCTTTTTATTTATAGAAGGTGTTACAAAAATACCCCTAATGCCGAATATGGTATATAGGACCATCAAACTGAACAACTTTTACTATGGGACCAACTCTGACATAGCGAAAAAAAAACCAGCTGTTTCATACATTTTGATATTTTCAATTTTAAATTTTGTATGGAACAGCTGATTTTTTTTTTGGCGATTTCAGAGTTGGTTCCATAGTAAAAGTTGTTCAGTTTGATGGTCCCTATATGCCATATTCGGCATTAGGGGTATTTTTGTAACACCTTGTATAACTATTCATAAATCAGCATCCCATCTCATAATGTACAACACCATACATTACCATCTTGAATTTGTTGACATATTTGTGATCATGAATGAAACAATATTCAGATGCAAATGTAAATATTTTCTTTTTGACCGTTCTTGTATGCATTTTTATACAATTCATGCGTGGTTCCGTAGGTAATTATAGTTCATATGGACATTAAACATTCAGATGTTAAAATTTTTCATAATTTTATGAATTTTAAACATTTAGATGTTTAATTAAACTGAGCCTATTAATTTAAATCCTTTACTTATACGTTTGAATTTTTACAATCATACCTACCTACCAAAAAAACACAGACCCGAAAAAGAGATTTGATTATTTTATATCCGGTCGTTAAATAATTTGCTGGTCCTAACTTGGATAACTTTATTAGAAAGAGCTAAGCTTTATTTTTAAGAAATTAAAAGCACGACATAATCTGTATTTTAAAAACAGTAATAACATTTAGTTTCGTCAAATATTTATTTAGAATAGCAAGGAATAACAAGAACCAATTACCGACTGTAAAAACATTTATACAGAAAGCTATCTAAAAAAAAAGAAAAGAGTTCTCACTGATGTGACAAAAACTTCTATGATGACGAATATAATTTATTGATATCTTCAATACTCAATGAAACATTTTATCGCAATCGAAGTAAAAACCAAAGTCATTATTAAGATAAACTTCAAATTAAGCGCTTTCGAATCGACAATATTTTCCTACCACCGGTTGCAGACTTTATTGTAGCATTGTTTTTGATTTGCAGTTTATTGATTCCGCAAAAGATCACCAAAACGCATGAGTTAACTGCAAAACAATTTATCGATCATAAACTACGGCGACGTTGCGTACATTCATCCTATCGGCATTTGAGTTTTGACCAAAACCATAACATTTATCGTACACGAAACCTAAACATACTGGCTGCAAAACGATCAGTCCTGTAACGGCTTTTGATCATTCAACACCGCGTTATATACTCTGTGCTTCAAAATAAAAATAAAAAAACAATTTAACACAGGAGGTTTTGTTTGGTTATGTCATCTGCAACGAGCTGATATGGGAAGTGCAAGAAATACATGGAGATGACTCGATACACAATAATTGCCGTTTTCTCCATCCTAACTGTTGTCACTATCCAAGTGAGTTTCTGTAACAAAATATTGAATAAGGCACAATATTGTAGTGAATGAAACGTTTTTTGTTTGGAATTGAAGTGTAGGATTTTAATAACATTGGCTTGGATTTCAAAGTGGTTTAAAAATACATAGTACAACTGAATATGCAGTGTTGCTAATAACATGTCATTGAAAGTTATTGAAGTATGCATTGCCTAAACTTGCCCATAATCATCTAGTTTTCAATACGTCACTGCCTTTAGGGTGTCCGGTTCGTATCCGGTTGTCTCAATGCATAAACTACGAACTTATCCTGTATTTTTCGAAACTAGCGTCGTGGTTCGTGGAGTTTTCAACTGTATCGATCAAATAGTTAATGTAATATGTTTTATATCATAGCTAACGCACAATAAATTCTATTACAAAACTAATTTCAATAGAATTCCATAGAATTCATTTCCTATTTATGAATATTGGACGTCCTGTCAAAGCAACTTAGAAAGTATATACTAGACGTTTAAAATATATTTTAATGACCAATATTACAAATATCAAAATGTAAAAAAGTATTGTACATTGGAAAAAGATATTTTAGGAAGACCTAAATCTAGTCATCAGTCTAGTCAGTTTATCAAGATAGCTTTTCCTTTGATTCTGCAGTTGAATTGGATGTATCAAACTTAACTTTAATAGTGCAAGTTTTTAACCAATCTCGTGCAAGCGACCCTGATTTCAAAGTAATAACAAACAAAATTATTCAAATGTTAAAAACCTTCTAAAGTTTATTTGTCACATAGGAACAGTTTACTACTTTTGTAGGTTTCCGTGAGTAAAACGCTTTTACAAATATAAAAGCCAAGCGCTCGCTAAAAGTCTTTCTCTTTGCAAGGGCTATTTATTTAATGCCGTACAAATATTTTGTGATTATGTCTAGCATTTCCTCTCCGTGTTGCGCCCATAAACTTTATGCTCACTTTCGAGCGAGCAATGATTCTGAAGGTTTTGTTTTATTATTATTTTTCTTTTGTTTTTTGATGGCCATTTCTCCGTCATTACTAAGACAAATGACCTTCAAATTAGCAGTAAATGTTAAATAAGTTTTTATGTCTGTTAAGGCTTCCCGCCCACGAACGATTAATCGCCGAGCGATTTTTTGACGCCGAGAATATCGCCCACGAGCTATAAAAAGTAGCTCAGCGACTAATCGCCCTTTGTCACTCTTGTCAATGTCATTTCACAGGCGATTAGCTACTGAGCTACTTTTTGTAGCTAGTGGGCGTTTTCGTATTGAACTCTTGTAATGTTGTTGTTCTATTCTATTCTCGGCGCCAAAAAATCGCTCAGCGATTAATCGCTCGTGGGCGGGAAACCCGTATTTGAAAATTCGGCAATGCATTTTTTCTTTTCTACTTTAAATGGTGTTTGATGAATACTTAACTACAAAATAGTTCACACATATTTTTTATAATAATAACAAACTTGCAAGTTGCTTAGTTAATTGTGCATTAACTACATGTAACTTTAGCGTATGTGCAAGCGGTTAAAGAGATCCTATTCATTAGTGCAACTTGTTCTTTATAAAGGTTTTGAATGCCCGTAGAAATAAAACACCGTTAAAAGGGGTTAAATAGGGTATCTCTTTACTGTTGATGTTGTCTTCAAAAGACGCAAAATGTATTTAATCTTTATACATTGGGACAAATAAACTGTAAATTGTTTCAATTCATGTGGGTAATTAATGACTATAACATATATATATGACATATTGTCCAAGCATTTATTTATTTATTATTATTATATTATGTAAGAGTATAACACTTGTCAAATTATCAATTCATTTTATTAAAACCAATATTATTTCTATTCATTATTTAGTTATTTTAGCACAAGGTTTGCTTTGTTTATGGGACAAAGTGATTTGCTGTAACTTTTCCGTAATCCAAAGTACCTTCTACAAATAACATTCCCAATTTCCCAGACGACAGATTTCCAAGACAACCTGATAAATGGGTACAGAGCCTTAATAGCGGACATCCAGGTCCGGACCCAGAAATCTAGAGAGGATATGGATACACTCGTGTCACAGATTAAGTTGCTGATGAAGAATGAAGCGGACAAAGCCATCAACTACATGACTGTTTACTTAGAGCAGATTTCGTTGTACTTTCAGGTAAGGCTAATTGCCAGATGAAAAACAGAAACATTTACTAGCAGACCGGGGCGCAAGTAGAAAACTGCAAGTTGTCGATTTGTACTTGGCATTAACAGAATATAACATGTACATATTCTAAAACTTATACACTAAACTAATAATTAACTAAAATATAACTTCAAGACCATAACCGAAGTTATAATTTCAAGACCATAACTAAAGTTATAACTTCAAGACCGCCCATATAGCTAACTACCAAATTTTTTAATTGTTTACACCCAGCCCTTTAAAATGTTATTCAAACATATTATTTATAATTAGAAACTTTTCTACTAATTTAAGACACAGACCCTTGGTTTTTAATTTAAATTTTATCTGCGAGCGAAAATAATTAAAATGCTCTTTGTAGTACAAAATAGTCTACGTGAGCAGTGTTAAAACCACACGTTTTTCAAAGCGAGGACATCATCAAATAAAAGCGTTATTTGTGACAAATGAAAATCGTAGCGATTGCTTTCGTGACATATTTAATTGCCAATGTTATTGTTAGCTATAACCTTTTATTAACAATTTTTCAGGTTATAATTCACGACAGGAAACCTCGAAACGGTACCTATTGCAAAGAGAGCATAGTAAAACTCCTAGGTGAGAACTTGCAGTTGGCTGATGAGAACGTCACGCTATGCCTCGCTTTAGGCTACCAAAGAGTACAGAGGTTACCAGGTTAGTGCACAATTTCTTTTGATAACTATGATATTTCATATAAAACGTCTATATAATATGCTTTGAGAGTACGCGAAAAAGCTAGGAACACACAAGGTATTCAATATGTATTAACTTTAGATTTAAGACATTAGATATTTTCAATTCTGTTATTCTCAAGCATGCAATTAATGATTATAAGCTTTGCGTAGGTTCATTTAGTTTCACACTCACGCGAAGTATTAGAAAAAGAAAACCGTATATCTTTTGCATTTATAAATAAATGGCTACCATAGTATTTTGGCATAGACTAAAAGTACCGTTAAACATCTGAATCAAGCAATGTTGACTCATTTCATTACACAGTTTGCTTACGGAAAGTCCTGTGCTCACACGTACCCATTGTCACCGCACGGTACAGTTTTATTTTGTGCCGCTCTTCCATGTTTGGGCTCACCGCCGTTTCCTATTGTGCAGTTTGTGTCCAAAACAAACCAGCCCGTAATAATAGCAACTTGTAAATTGTTTTGGATACGGGCAACTTTGTTTATCTTCACTATGCATTTGTTGTGACCTAGTTTGATTTAGGTGACAGGAAACTAGAAGTAAACTAGTAATTGTGTCGGTAACAATAATTTTCGGTAAGTTTGTGATACAGAATTTGAAATATATTAAAAAATGTATGAGTTTTACTGCTCTCTAAATGATAATAAAAATAAGGCAAGTCATTGCACCTATACCAAAAGTGACTAAAACACAGTGTTACGGAAATCATAAGCTGAATTAGACGGGTCCACAACAGCAATGACATACATTTAGCGCTCCATTCATTTAAACGCGGGGGAAAGGTTTAAAATCACTTAAAATTGTTTATATTTCACATAATGCAGAGAAATTACAAGTCCACTTCGAGACCCTGGAGAACCTAAAGAAGTACTCCGCCTCGAAGTTGTTCGAGTGCCAGAAGCAGCAGCAAGTGGGTGGAAACTGCTCCCACGAGAGCCAAGATTTGGAGAGAACTGTTGTAAGTACAGGCATAGATATATATCGGTGAATATATATTTGACGACCTCCGTGGTCGAGTGGTTTGTACACCGGTTTTCAAGGTGTCGCTATCTCCGAGGTCCCGGGTTTGATCCCCGGCTGGCAATTAAGAAAACGAACTATTCTATATTGGCACAGGTCTGGGTGTTTGTAGTTCCCACCGTTGTTTCTGTTTTCCGTAACACAAGTGCTTTAGCTACTTACTTTGGAATCAGAGCAATGTTTGTGATGTTTCCTAATATTTATTTATTTATTAAAGTAGATAATACTAAGTATGTGATGTACCTACAAGTATATACCTACTACAAGATGATTTATTGGACAAGTGACAAACTTTCAGGATTTGTTCGGTTTATGAAACTGAACAGCTTTCTCTAAGAAACATAGGTCGAAATACACCAAAAATTTTAGGCCACCCCATATTAAACCCATCCCGCTTTTTATTACTTTGATTATGAATAATAGTCTGAACATTTTTTTTCGTATCACGATTTACGTTTCTCTAAGGAAGTTGTTCAGTTTCATGGACCAAACACATTCTGAATCTGTCACGTCAAAATCTAACAGCTTTTTGAGTGTCTAAGGCAATATTTTATTTCCTAAATTCTTGAGGGATATGGAATTAAACGCGGAAAAAGTGACATAATATAAATAGGCGTATAATGTTATCAAGGAAAATAGGTGTTTAAAGAATTACCCGTTTTTTCGTGGTCCTACTAATTTGTCCTACTAGTGGGACCACGAGAAAACCCTATTCCTCGTAGTGCTACTAGTAGGACAAAATATAGATAGAAAAAAGTACAATGAATGTAAAAATGGAATCCAAGAATCACAAAATAAGTCTTATTAGCATTTTATACAACTTTCGAAGTTTTATACTAATGAAACATTAAATTTCATACATTTTGTATCAAATTGCGTGTCGTAATTCGAGCCTATGAATTTGGAATTCAATCCTCTACAAACAAGTAAAAAAAATTAAAACTGTATTAAAAACCACTTTAAAAAGGAAAATATTGAAGATGTTTATTGAGCCAGAGATTGAACTCAGTTTTCTTACCAAAAAAATATTATGGAACTATAGATATTTTTCACCCCCACAGAGATTTGTGCTGGGGTGAAAATTTGAACTATTTATATTTATTGAGATATAAAAGCATTAATTCCTTTTTTTCCAGTTCCTGTACGAAACTTCTCCATTCCCAGTGGTGATGGCAGAGATTGCCATCCACGGCTTCAAAGAGGTGTCTGACCTCAGCGTTTGCCTCAAGGACATTATATCCAGAATGATGACCCATTCTGTGAAGGTCATCGGAGACTTCAACAGGTGCATTCACAACATTGAGATGCCTAAACTCAAGTACCTACTCAAATTTATGAAGAAATACGCTTAGTGGTTATTTCATTAGCACTGTATACAGCATTTCTAATGAAAAACTCATTGTTTGATTCACTCACGGCTGAATATTGAAATGTTTCTCAGTTTTGAGAGCTTTTTAAATAAAAAAAGGGTCTAATGTTTTAAATTTCCATGGTTTTTGACGTTATTCGAATAAACTATATCGGGATAATATCGGAGTCTCAAAAATAAACAGGTACATGGTGTAAATCCCGATATAGTTTATTCTAATAAAAAAAGGGTCGACTAAATACAATGAATGTTCTTTTCGGCGACTATTGCATTAGCTATTTTGACGTAATTTGGTCAGTCAATCAACTTAACTTAATTTTAACAACAAATATTGGTTAAAATTAACTAATTTACGTACAGTTGTGCCTGTAGCTTAATAATAAGATTGAAAGTTCCGCTATACTGTTTGAGATAAGCCAGTAAATTAAGTACGAATCACCTTATTTCAACTTGGAAAAATATTTTTTATATATTAACCAATCTCTCTACTGGAAAAGCAATGTGTACTATACTTATTATTATATTCTTATCAATGAGAGTAACAAAGGATTGATTAACATAAACTTTATTAAACTTGTGTATGAATGAATTGAATTGTAAATAAGATTTATTTTTATAAATAGGATAAGGTTGCAATACATAATCAATAACGGACTTTATTTTAAAATAATGTAAGCAATTTTTTATAAATAAATAAGTATGCAAAAATATTTTAAGTATTTATTGTGTCCTTACCTATGAAATTAAAAATTAATTTATTTGCCTTTGAATAGGGTACACTGAAGGTCTTATAATATTGTAGTTTAAAAGTTCGCCCCATTCAGCCATTAACATGGTGTTTTTTTTCTCACACACAGAGAACCTCATAACTTCTGTGATTTAAAAATATTTATTAGTTGCTGGACATTACATCAAATTATAACCATAGCCGTCAATTCAGCATCATTAAAGTCTATTTATTATGTTTTCTTAGCATTAAAAAATACCTTGACAGTGATTCCTTTTTTTGTTAGCGAAAATTGAGCGCACTGATCTGATAATGCGTATGAAATAAATAAAATAGTTAAACAAAATGAATGGTGCTTTATTTTTTGTATTAAATTAAATAAACGTCTTCTTGGCGGTTGCACACTTTCTGTACATTATCGCCTACATATAATAATACTAAGTCCTCTGCCGCGTCTGTCTGCCTGTCAATCTGTTCGCGATAAACTCAATATTTTCAAAACGAATTTTCATGCGGTTTTCACCATAGATAGTGATTCATAAGAAAGAAAGATTTAGGGTATATAATTTGTCAAGGTTTTGTGTAAATTGGTTGAAATATAACGATAATTGTTGGAAGTGTTGGAAAAAGTCATAAAATGCTGCCTAATCCCTTTGCGATATAATAAAACAATAATGAAACAATAATGATATATAACTTTTTTATATATCTACATAAAAGTGCGCGATTGCATATTTCTATATTTTAAGAATAACTAATATACTAACTATACCCATTAATATATTAAAAATTAGTCAGGTACAATGCAGTACCTAATTGGAAAGCTTACATTATTTACACTGGGTCAACTGACTCCATATCGACATCAGAATCATCAAATACCATATTCATGTCGATAACAGAACTATTTTCTGCATTCTTCGTCGCTTCTCGGGAGTTAAACGGCTGAAGCTCGCTCGAACGCAAATTCCACGCCTTGTTCGGGGGTTCGTTTTGTACCACTGGCTCATTTTTCTTGGCTTATTTTTTGCCTCATTCGATACTACGACACTTCTTTGAGTTTTTAATTGCTTTTGCTCGGGCCATTTCGCTTGGTTCCCTTCTTTTTTCCAACATGACCCGTTTTCGCTTAGGCGTTTTGCGTTTAGTAGCTGCATAACTAAAGTGCTCGCTGATGAGTAAGTTAAAGTTTAAATCACACAAATAGGTCTATTACCTTTGGAGTTACAGCTCTTACTGAACGCTCCCCACCAAGCTAATTACATCACCACTGCAAATGTTAACCGGGTCATGTGACACAGACGAAGAAAGGCGGTTCTACTAAGATCTGATTCTATTTACTTTAACGCTGTATAGCTTTCATAGTTTGCTACTTTTTAGTTGGTGTCGAATTCTCAGTCGAAGTGACAGCCAACTCGGGTTGAATTAAAGACATTCATAGAAATTTATGTCCAAAACAAAATTAAGCCATTTTTTTCACAAAGTTCAATGGACTCTTTGATCACATTACACATACACTCCTCACACAGATGGTACTATTCAAATAATAATGCATTCGATTCGTTGAAAATTCATGAGGCCGCGGTCGACCTGATTTGCCTGCAGTACTTCCCTATGCATTGAATTGAATTCGATTTACTGAATCAACAATTGCCAAGAAAAAAATCGATTGTTTCTGTCAGAGAAAAATGATGATCTTAAAATGATATACTTTAAAAATAGTTTTTTTTATTTAACAGCAACAGAATAAAATAAACTTTATAAAAAAAAGAATAAAATGATTGTTATTACAAAGATATTTCTATAATTACCAAAAAATTTTAAATTGAAACACTCAACTAAACTTGAATACCCAATATTTAACCATTTTCAAATCGTTTGGCCAGTGCATCACCAGATCTAGTAAGTGTTTGTAAAAAATATAGTTAACTATTTAAAGACAACATCTTAAGAGAATATTTAAGCGCAATGATAATATTTCACCTTTATCGAACACAAAAATATACCTTGTTTAACACAAAACATAAATTAAAGACTTTATTTTAATCATTATTTTAGTTTATAAAGTGGCCACACTGAGGTGGTAATTTTGTTCCTGCAACACTCTCTGTTCTGATTGTTGTGTGTGACGGCGTGCTGTGCATTAAAATATTGTTTTTATGGATAAATAAGAAAAAAAGTATTAATAACAAATTTTTATAATACATGCGTAATTTTAGTCCATCAAGCCGGATCTGAACCCCCGACCTATGGATACCTCTAGATTTTGTATCAAATATTTCAACTTCGTAACATTCTGACACACACATTTTTGAAATTGCACACTATTAGGAATATACGATTTCGATGGAATGGATACGATATTAAGCGTGTATTCAGAGGAAAATGATATTTCCTGTGTAACTCAAGAATTTCAGTTCGATGTCGTGCTGTTTATTATTATAGTAAATTCCTTTTTACAAAATATCTGTTTGTGATAGCAATAACCTGAATTTATTGCTGTTGTTGCTCCCATTTTGTGTAACAAAGTCATAGTAAAAACAGTTTTTTAAGCCCGTATTTAAGTTCTTACTGGTTATAGAGTTTTAAAACAAAACACTGTCCAAAAACAATGTTGGAAAAAAAACTCAACATGTTTAATGGCTGAAAATCAGATTTTAGGTCTATGGACAATAGAAGTGACTAGCTTCAGAGCGCTTGTAATGTAATGCAAAACGACGTATTTTAATCTGTAGATTTACTCTTTGCCATACATTTTCTAGAGAAGTTGCAGGGGATCACTGCCGTCAATCGTAAATCTAATCGCATTGTAGGTACTTTCTTTTCATTAGCCTATTCTTGTCTCTACTGTAGAGCCTTCATCCATCATAAAGAATCACATTAAAAAGGTCACAATCGGCAACCCGTCTTAGGAAAATCCTCTACGAAATGTGCTTAGCCTCGACGTTCTCTTGTTTAAGTTATTCATAAGTTTGATCGAGTGAAGTCATTATATAGGCTTCTTAGAAATGTAGGTATGCATGCATGATAATTAGTGCTAAAGTTCTGTGGAAGGCTAAATTTATTGGACAGTGAACATTTGTAGAGCTTTAGCGTCAACAGATAATAGATTAAAACGATAAATTAACGCTTTGAAAGCATTTAGCGGCTAACACAACTTAAAGCCAGCAATGCTTTCTGCTAATGACTATATCTTGGTCCGGGAGTTAAATGTATTGGTAACATAAATTAATGCAATCAGTGTCATTTGACCCTTTTTATACAATATAACAATGTCATCATACAAGGTGTTACAAAAGTACCCCTAATGCCAAATATGGTAGATAGGGACCATCATACTGAACAACTTTTACTATGGGACCAACTCTGAAATCGCGAAAAAAAAATCGGCTGTTTCATACATTTTGATATTTTCGGAATTAATTTTTGTATGAAACAGCTGATTTTTTTTTCGCGATTTCAAAGTTGGTCCCATAGTAAAAGTTGTTCAGTTTGATGGTCCCTATCTACCATATTCGGCATTAGGGGTACTTTTGTAACACCTTGTATAAAATAATAAAATATGTTATGTATTTGTAGTAACATGATTGACATGATTATAACACGATAAGCTTAGCCGATATGATATCTTAATGTAAGTTTAATCTGTAATGTAACAGCTTTGTTTTTATTTTTAATTTAGATATGACGTTTCATTTACAGTTTCTGATGAAACAATAATTTCATAACTATGGAAAGTAAGTAATGTAGACGTAGGAAATATTAACTAGGATTCAAATGTGAATAACTTACCAATATTATCGGAATGTCAGCAGAGCACGGCTGATATTTCAACAGCCTACTAAATCTTAAAGTTCGTTGAGCCATCGTCAAGGGGCCTACGGGTCGGGACACATGGATGAGCGGAGAGGGCGGCGGGTGAGCGGGCGGCGACGATGGCGCCGGTGGTACATAACGACGCACAGTTTCAAGAGGTACTGTTCTGGCTATCAAAGAGTCACTGCCCACTGAAGTGGCACTACCACTGAACAAGTTCATCAAATCACCTATAGAACCACCACCACTTGAACCACCGCCACACTTCAGTTTATCCAAATCCGTCAAACTAGAACCTCTACGCACGCGAAGACGCGAACCGCTCACAACCGAGCGATTCTGGAACGTCTGGTCTCGTCTTATGTCCGCCTCGCTCGCCGCTTGTACCTTACGACTACGCACCATTTTGAACATAACTTCTCCAACTTGTCACTGTAAAGTCTGCACACCCACTGAACGTTAACACCTGGCCTGAAGAAATTTGCATTCGAATTACCGATAGCTGCGCTCGCGGCACGTAATCAATAGGGCCACGGCCGCCCGCAGGAAGCCGCTATCGCGTCCTCGCATGTTTCCGCCGCCATCGCTTGCGCAACATTTTTGAATCGAAACAAGTTTTGAATTTCGAACGAGTTTTCCTTTTCCTGAAAGTGTTTTCGGTTCAGAGGCTGTTTTGTAACTGAACGAGTGCGTGTCGTATGTGCGTATGGACGGAGCAACTCAGCTGGACTAATGAGGTGATCCGGTTCAAAGGCATCGCGGGACGCGGCAGGCGACCGCTACTTAGCCTCCAGACAGCGGGATACTGTGGCCACGGATATGTAATCAAAAATAAATATTTCTCTTCAATTTACCCTAAATTACCCTGAGGTATTTTAGCAATAAAAGAAAAATAATTGTTGTCTTGAAAAAACGAGGATTCCGGATGAAATGCTAGACTGGTTTTTTAAATAATTTAGACAAAATAATATTTTATTAAAACCCTCCGGTGTTTAAAGATTGTGATCAATTATTATTGTATCTATTAGAGGTAAATAAAATACTTTTATTTATTAGGATTGGAAAATAATACAAAATCCAAATGTTTTTCAAAAATAAAAATTGTTTTCTTAACAATATTACTAATGTATTCAGCCCCTAATAAATCAAAAATATCAAAAAGATAATATTGAACAAATGTACGCCTTTATACAACCGTATAAATCAAATAGATAAATAAGATAGCTTGAGCTCGCTTGTATTCTGTACTAATCAAGCATGACTCATTTTTGTCTATAAATAAAATCTTTGAGAGATACCAATATTACCCGTCCATATATTTAACTAACATGTGTCTATAACTTGATGCCAAACTCAACATACGTGACTAACGGAACACTATCTTAAGTTATCAAGTCAGTAGTTAAACTACTTGACAGTTAATAGAGAAGCCATAAAGCTCAATCAAGCGATATTTTATGGCAAACTAGTTGCCTCGGGTTGATTGGTTTTAGTGACATAACACTAATATCTAAATATTTATGTGTGTTATGAAAGTTGAAGCGAAAACTGTTGTCATGAATTAGATTATTGTAACAAAGGAAAATGTTGAAATTTTGGAGTCAACTTCAACTCGGAAATTATTTTGGTCATTATAATCTTTCTCGGTTAGGTAAGATTAGGTTATGTTAGAAAACACTAAGGTAAGGTTAAAAATAAACCAGACTAAGCCTACTAATAACAAACCTAAGTATGTTGTTATGGTTCTGGTTGTAGCGATTTTTTTTTGGCGTTTCCAACATTTTACTATGTTTTGTTTTAAATAAGAAGATCATATCGCTAACGCAATTAGTATTCCTACTTTACCGTACAATTAACTAAATAAACACAGATAAACTATCAAACAAAACGAGGTGGTTGTTTATAGCCTATCTTTACCCTTTTCCTATCAATTAACTGCAATCAAATTAAATTATAGTGGCGTGAAATTGAAACTCGCCCACTTAAAGGAAAACGCTGTGGCAGTGTCATTGATCTCATTTTATATGGCTAGTATTATTATTGTTGCACATTATTTACGCACCATTATTTATTTATTGTTCAAAATCATAGTACCTATTGATTTTGAACAATATTATCTAAATATGCATGTATAATTTTCTCATGGAAAGCGAGAAAATTCAAGAAAAATATTACGCGAATTATAGATCTCTCTCTGTGTATTATGTCCATAAATTTCATCGCATCATAATACTGCATTTATTTGCGTGAAAATAGTTAACTATAACTTCCTAGTAATTTAGAGAATCGTATTTTTACTAAAATAATATTGACTTAGCCGTCGAATACAGCAATGTTCCTAACTTCAAGGTCAGCTGATTAACTAGCTAACATATCTTTCGCATTTACTGTACGTGTCAACGCAGCAGGGATGCAGCACGTTATTCTTTGTAAGTACATTTGAACTTGCATGTACACTCGAAGCAGAATTTTGCCTTAAGTTAAAGGAGCAATATTCGAGGGAAAATATAGATTGTTATAGTATAAGTATACCTACTTATTATTAAGCGTCACCGTCTTCGGTTGAGCTCGGTGTTAGCTACACGAAACTGTATTCTGGGGTCATGTTTAGCTTTTTGGGGGCAGAACAGTGTGGCAGATCTGTAGAACAGAACAGTTTGGAAGGACAGTGGTATTCAAATACCAAATAGGACAGTCAATCAAAACAAACATTTTTTTCAAATCAAGTCGGGACGCGTGCACTCACACTGTCCTGCTCTTTGCTCTGCCTACACTGCCCTCGCGTTCACACGAAGACAGACGAGCGAGAAAGGAGGTGGGGGGACCAAACTGCTCCGAAAAAATAAACCGGGCTATTAACTGTTCTGCCTTGGTTACTGTCAATACAATACTGTTCTGCCCACTGTTCTGCCTCACTGTTCTGCCCTTATGTGAAACTAGCATTAATCCACCACTAAAAGATGGGTCTAAATAACAACCACTGCCCAGTAAACTAATTCATTAAAGACCTATCCCCTGAGAATCGATTATTTAGAACCGCTGTAACGGTCAAAATCTGTTTTGTTTGTTTTTTATTTAAGTTGATGGGCGGATCTACGTTGTTTCTTACTTCCTGCGTCATTGTCGTTTACTCGAAAATCTTTAAAAATTCAATGCATCGCAATAAATAAGTTAAAAATATGCAAATTAATATAATTTAATATCGTACTCTAACGTAAATGATGGCAAATTCCGTTGTGATGCATTGGATTTTTAAAGATTTTCGAGTAAACGACAATGACGCAAGAAATAAAAAACCCTAATGTTACTTTTACTAACCTATTATTTTAATGTGGCCAGCTGGCCACCGCAAACTGAGGTCTCAAACTCAAATGATAGTAAATTAAGATTTGTTTTATCATTCTATCTCATGAAGTCCGTTTGGCTATGAATGTTTTTAGACGTGTACATGCACATATTTTAGTGAACGCAAAGATAATCTGTGCGTTATCTCTGGCAACACTGTAGTCTGTGGTCATTCAAAAATTGTCTGTGTTATATCAACTATGTAGTGCCAAACATTATTTTGTGTAATTTATTATAACTATTGTGTTAATTTACTCTTTTATTTGTTTCAGGGCCCAAAGTTCTTTTATATATTTACAATACAAGAAAAAAACAGTTAAATAAAAATCGACTCACCCGATCCCATCAGCGACTCGGTAGCATAAATGATTGGTACTGACCAATTGGGATTCCGGCCCAATGTACTGGCATTGGGCTGGAATCCCAAGGGTGCGGGTTCGATCCCGTCTGAGGTGCTACGGGTGAGTCGATTCTTTCTAGCGTTTATTTATCATAATACTAAAATATAGTCTGTATTTTATTCAGATAGATTAGTTACTTATATGAATCCATTGCATAACTTCTTGGTCATAGAACAAAGTGTATACTTGAACTTTCTCTAGGCCCGAAGGTCAACCCAATTACAGTTCATTTACTCCCAGACAGGGTTAAGTGGGAAACCCAGCAAATCGTCATCACATTTCCCAACAAGCCATCAACGGCGCGGGAGGTAGGCGACCCGCTGCGTCAGAGCCTTTTTATTTTATCGGCAAATCAGATAAATTCGTGATTAAAGAGAGACAATTTTATATGTATTATAGAAATGAGCTACAACAACATATACAACATGTTACAAAAATACCCCTAATGCCTAATATGGTATATAGGGACCATCAAACTGATCAACTTTTACTATGCGACTAACTCTGAAATCGCGAAAAAATCAGCTGTTTCATACAAAAACTAAAATAGAAAATATTAAAATGTATGAAACAGCTGATTTCTTTTTTCGCGATTTCAGAGTTGGTCCCATAGTAAAATTTGTTCAGTTTGATGGTCCCTATGTACCATATTCGACAAAGGGGGTATTTTTGTAACATGTTGTATTTAAAAAAATAAAGATGTGTAATATAAATCAGACAAAAACACTGTGTGGTCGTATAATGGCTGTTTAAAAGATTTCAACCAGACAACGTTTGGATTATAGTGTATGGTTAGATCCTGTATGCACACAAAAAAATATTACCTCGTATAAAAAAAATGTAGGTAATATTTAAGGTATTTTTCGATTTTAGTCCTTACCTACTCTTTTGACTTACTGAATCATTATTTTAAGTATATTTAAAACAAAAAAAAAATAACTTACCTTAGAACGACCGTTGAACAGAATTTATTGATTCTCCATTATAACACACACTTTTTATATAAAGTTAAATCGTAAAAAATAATAACATAAAGAAATTACATAAAATAGAAATAAAACGGCAAAAGCAAAAACATAGTCCCAAAAACTCATCAATTAATATAGGATACTATTTCTGAAAAGAAAGTCCGTTTTTATCATTTTACAAAAAATATTAAACTTTATAAAAAAATTAAAAGAAAGAATGAGAATTGTAATATAAAAATAGTTAAGAATTAAACATAACGTCATAACGAAAAAATAAAACGAATAAAAAGTTAATTGTGAAATAAGAAACAATTTTGCTTTTGCCGTTGAAATGGAAAAATTACTCACGTTCAGCTGCATCACCACTTTATTGTAGGCACGATGCCACCACTGCCTTGGCGTCAGCTTCGGTTGTTCCGGCTTAAACTCAATGCGTTCCTCCTCAACTCTCTGTCCATCTTGGAACACATTATCCTCATCCTGATATTGGTCATCGGCTTCATTGAACTGCTCCTGATCCTCAAATTTCTCGTCTTCTCCTGGAAACGTCTCATCTTGCTCGTGAAAAGGCTCTCTCTCGTCACGGTATTCGTCAGCCTGTTCGTCGTAAGGCTTGGCTTCGTGGAAGCCATTTGTCTGGTCAGGGACCTCGTGAAAGGTGGTGCGTTTATCATGGAATGTCACTTTGGATTTGTCTAAGATTGAATCTGTGAGGAAAAATACATATTATGTTAAATGTCTACCTATACAACTAAGTTCATAATCATGTTGAGGTCAAAATGAGGCATCAAATAGGTATTTACATAGGTGACGACGGCTTGCCTCAGAGTCATTTATCATACGAGACTAGAGGTTTATGTTTGATAAGTTTTACTGTTCGACAATATAAGTATCAAATTACAATTAATTCTATTTCATCTCACCTTCTTGTGTTGTGGGAATTGATAGTTTATCGTCGTGATGAAAAGAACTCTGAGAGGTTCTGCGATCAATTATTGAAGGCGCTTGACTGTGGTAGCTATCTACCGAGGGCTTTCTCATCTGAAAGCCATTTCTCGTGGGTGACGCAGTCTTTTGTAACCCACTAGGTTCCTCTGACAAACGCCGTTCTTCCGTAACATCTTCGTGAATGGTATCATGAGCGTAATCGTCGTCACGATACCTATCCAAAGACGTTTTATCACGATTACTAGATTGATCGAATTCAGTCTTATGGTACTCTTCTTCATAGGCACTTTCGTCGTAACTCGACGGGAGTAAATCGTCTGGGGCGTCTGGTAACGTCCGCGTTCGACGCACAGAGGGTCTTTGAATAGACTCTTGTCTTCTAAGCGATGGAGTCCGGGGTAAGGCGACAGGGGCTGAAGTTGTCACTATTGAAACTGGCACTGATGGTGATACTTCTGGGACGGATGCGGTGATTGGTGCTGTAGTTGTACTTGAAAATGGTGTTATAGGAGCAATAGCTGACGTAAACTGACTACTAGGTGCAGCTGTTATAGCTGCTGAGGCAGTGGGGGTCAGAGGTGGAGGGGCTACAGCTGCAGCAGCAGCACCGAAGAAACTTCCAAGCTTCTTTGCTCCACCTGCCATCAAAGAGCCTAGAGTAGCAGCACCTGTCATAACACTAGCTTGCAATTGCTGAGCAGGTTGCTTTTGTTGCTGTTGCTGTTGCTGCTGCTGCTGATGCTGCTGATATATCTGCTGCTGAAGCTGCTGTTGCTTTAGCTGTTCCTGCTGTTGCAGCTGTTGCTGTTGTAACTGTTGCTGCTGAAGTTGTTGTTGTTCAAACTGAAGCTGCTGTTGCTGTGTTTGATCCATTGGATATTGTTGGTCGTATTGTTCAACCTGGTAGTCTTGTGTAGTCTGATATTGATCTAGTTGATATTGGTTTTGTTGTAAATCATATTGCTGCTCTTGTTGGTCAAATTGATATTGTTGCTGATCATCATATTGTAAATCATATTGTTGATAACTTTCTTGATAAACTTCTTGTTGACTAGAAACTGGAGGTTGTGGTAAATAAGACGTTATAGTACTTGGCACTGATTTAGGCAATAACGTATCTTCAGCAGTCGTCACCGGATATGTAAATTGAGTTGTTTCTGAATCGATCCATGACGTTTTTTGAGCTGAAATTTTAAAGAAAACACGCAATAAGAATTCTTCGCACAATTTATGAATTAATTGACACGACATTTGACAAGCTTCGCGTTTAATGTGCAACTCATTTTAAATAATAATTTTAATGTGAACGTTCGAGACCGGAAATTGTTATCATTTCAATGTTTTAATGTCAAGGTTAGTCTATGTTTATACATTCTTTCTGATAATTCAAATCGTCATACGTAAAATTTTCATCAAAAATAGGAACAAATTAAGTATTTACCAGCAGCAGGTGGAGTGGCGTGTGGTGTTTCATCGAAGAAGGGTTGCATCCCATCTTCGTCGTAACTGTACAAACCATAATATTTTTAATACTGTATCAAATTATTCAAACCCAAAGATTGGTACGTACATGTTACAATAAAACAAAATTGAATAAAAGTATCAAATATGTAACAAAAACAGATAAATGAGTAGCGCTGACGAATAAAACTTTCGGTGTCAGATACGGAATTGTTTTACATTAAACATAGATAATTTTATGCAAATTATTAAAAAACTTAAAGTATGAAAAAGTAACAGGCGTACCTTGTGTTATAATTAGAATCTTGATACTGATTTATTGTGTTATTCTGATATTCATAGCTGCTGTATCCAAAACTTTCGTCTGGGATTCTTTCAGGTTCTGTAGAAATAAATGTAAGAATTAGTAAAATCAAAAGCTTTGTGCTTTCAAACCTAGTACTGATAGTTTTCCTTTCAAATAAATAATATGTACTACTATCCAGAATTTTTTCACGTATCCAAAAGTTACTTTTGTACTTTAAAGCTTAATATTTCGCAATCGGATCCTTGAATCGAAAAGTGGTCTTTACAAATCTACAATATTTTCTAAAATACCTATCCAACGACACCCCACACTATGAGTTTGGCGAGATTTTTTTTAAGCCGGTAGGGATAGGGAAGTTACACTAAAACAGTTTTTCAACATTTTGTTCTACCACTTTTTTGGCGTAATTAATATAGGTACACATTTGTGATAAATTATAGCTTTCTAGAACTAAAGGCCTGAGCTAAGCCGGACGAACAGACGGACATGGCGAAACTATAAAGGTTCTTTGTAGACTTGACTACGGAACCCTAAAATTACTATAATGAATTTCGCTATCGAAATATGTAGGTAGATGTGATTGACATACCTACGTCTTTGCTTATCATAGCTGTGTTTTTTTTTAACTAAAAATCCATACGGCTTGCCGCCCACGAGCGACTTTTTGTAGCTGCTATTATCGCGGCGTTAATCATGGCGTTTTTTTGCCGCTGGCTAAGTAAATCCCTTGTCAGTGTCATTTCGCGGGCGATTAGTCGCTGAGCTACTTTTTGTAGCTCGTGGGCGTTTACGTATTGAACTCTGTATGTTCTATTTTCGGCGACAAAAAATCGCTCAGCGATTAATCGCTAGTGGGCGGGAAACCTACATTTTTCGAAAGCGATTTTCGTCATGATTTTAGTCATAAAAATGTGATTTTGCTCGTAGGATTAGTATTTACCAGGAACGTAAGGCACGTGCGTGTGCGCAGGCGTGGGGGGCAGCGGTTGGGGGGCGGGGAGGACGGGCGCGGCGGCGGCGGCGGCGGCGGCGGGGGGAGGGCGCGGGAGGCGGCGGCCGCGCCCCGACCGCAGCGAGCCCGTCTCGCTGCCGGGCGGGACGGGCAGGGCGCGCCCCCGCTTCGGCGTTGATGATGGCGTTGCTGCAAATTCAAGACATTGAACATATATTTGAAACATACGGTTGCATCAGTAGTAAAGAAAATACAATATTTGGATGAAACTAAACAACTTGTAGAAAAAAACCCAAAAACCTGATAGGTATTGGGCGACCTATGGGTAACCTATTGGGCGACTTCGGTGGGTGAGCATAAAAAACAAACGCACATCGTTTTAAGCACACTACGAGAAAATCTGTTCTCGGTAGAGAAGTCGACTAATCTTTGACTTTTTCACCGATAACAAGGAAAGTGAAGCGAGAGACTGAGACTAAGATACGTAGTTATTTAAATAAACAGAATATTTATTTATAATATGTAGTATTTTTAGTTGAATCGAAATCAAACCTGGAAGACTAGCCGTAGTACGTCGCTGCCGCGGTCTGTACGGCGCCATCTCATTGTAATCCGAATACCGAGAAGAAGGTGGTAGCTGAAACAAGCAAAAAGATATAATAAAGAACTGACTACATTAGACCCGTGTTCTAGAGCTCCCAAATGATAAATCAGTATAAGATCTATAGTTTCTCATACAAAATACATTAGTTTTTAACTTAATAATATAAGAAAACATACTGAACGTACTATGTACATTACATTATAATGACTTAAGTCTATTTGAAATTTTGAGATTTAAGCATTCACAATGCTATTTTTATATAATACTAAATTAATACTATTTTTATATAAATCTAGTATATCAACTCTTACGCTGCAAGCGTAAAGCGAAGAAATTCGACGTTCTCACTAGTGACTCGGTAGCTCAGCGGTCAGAGCATTGGACCGGATATCCAAAGGTCGCGGGTTCGATTCCCGTCCGAGAATATGATCTGATGCGAGTCCTATTTTTTCTAGTATATTATTTAGTATTATGACTTAAGTCTAATTTTTCAGTGCCTAGATAATTGAATGAGCGCGAAGCGTATCCGTTTCAGCTTGGACAAAAATGCTTATGTACGTCTGTCACGCTGTCCGTCTGTTCTCCTCTACAGGTCGCATTGCTCTACCGATTCTCGTGAAATTATATAGATGTTTTGGTAGACTCAGTTTTTCGAAATTTTTCGAAAAAATAATTTAACTGTCTTTTGGTGACGGCATTCTTGTAGGTACTTATGTCCCATTGTTGTGAGTCGTTACAGCCCAGGTAAGCAGGAGACTGAGACTGAGGTAAGCAGGAAAGAGAGAAAAAGCAGAACACTACCAACCTGTTTCGGCGGTTTTTTTTATCCACTACGGGTTAGTGCTTGGCCTTCATCTCACCTCATGTTAAGTGACGATAAGGCCGCAGGTGGAAGCGCACAACAACCGGAATCCTCAGCACTGAGGAACTGGCTATCTTACCTCTAACTGCCGGAACACGACAATTTTTAAATTGCTGTTATGGCGTCAGACTCAGGTAAGATGGTGGTAAGCTGCGGAAGTTGAACAACAGACTGAAGTAACCAGTAGGGGAGCCCGTGTTGTCGTTATAAAGAAACGATCCCCGCTGTCCCACTCATAGTCGCGAGTCGCCCCCTAGGTACAAAGTTTGGTAGGAATAGCTGCATATAAAAAACACCACCAACCTGTTTTGGCATATTTTGCGGGAGCTGTATAACAGGAGACAAACTCTTGTCGTCGAAATTCTCGAACTCAGTAGGAATGAGACCGTTACTGTCGTCGTGGAAGAACTGTCGACCACTGTCTTATTGACGAGACGACTATTAAAGACGTTTATTAGGAGAAATTATGTAAAATAGTCTACTAACCTGTTTCGGCGGTATTTCCGGGAGCTGGACGACAGAAGACCGTCTTTTGTTGACGGCATTCTCGTACTCGGTAGGAGTGAGGCCGTAGTTGTCGTCATAGAAGAACTGTCCCCCGCTGTCCCATTGTCGCGAGTCATCCCCCAGGTATGAAGTTTGATAGGGGTAGCTACTCGAGTCGTAATACTCTTCGTAGCTGGGCTGCTGAGATATATTATGTGAGTGGTCCCTGTAAAAAAAATGTTATTAAAATAACTGTATGTTTATATTTATTTTCTATGTATGAAAATTTCAAGTTACTTTTATACAATTTTCAGTACAAAAATTATCTAACTTAAAGAACTAGTTGAAAAACAATTTTTTCATTGTCATGGTTCCGTCCAGAAAATAATCGCAACCACAAATTTATTATCTGTAACCTTAAAATATCTTTAAGGCGATCTTGAAAGAAAATTAACACTGTTGATGTAATGCTATAAGTAGGTCGCTGAAAGATCCTACGTTTTTGAAATTAAAACACATTATATTTTTATCTAGTCACGTATTAAACCAGAAACACTATTTAATGATTTTAGCTAGTTTGAGATTTAGAAATAAAACACTTTTTACGGATAACAGCGCGTATTCAGGTATTAATTCAGGTGTTAGAATCATTTAGTTTGGATTTACTGGTTTTTTGAATTGTTCTCCCGTGACCACAGCCCCTGGAAAGGTGTCGAAACGTCGAGAATTCAAAAACCAATAAATCCATATTAATTAATTCTAAAATCACACCTGAATTAATGATATACGTGCTGTAATCCGTAAAAAGTGTTTTATTTCTAATGAAGTACGCGCGAAAGTCTTAGAAGTGTATAGTTTGAGATTATTAAGAAACAACATAGGTATTCAAGTCGAAATTGCTTTAAATAACAATATTCACAATCGTGTACAAGCATTTCTCTTTATTCGCGTTCGATATATAGGTACTACAAATTAATTTCGTGATTTTTTTCGCCTAATCTCGCTTTACTGATATAGCGCTTTAATTTCGTAATTGATGATTCAATTTAATCTTAATGACGACAAGATTTGCAAGCTAATGGCGGATTTTAGCAGAAGTTCAAATTTGAATTTTGAACCGTTACTGGCAAAAAGCTCGGTATGATGTTTCTTTTGAGAAGAACCGATGAATGACAACATTCACTAACGTATCTTGCGTATTATAATTATAATAAATAAATAATAAATATAAATATTTGACAACATCACATACATTGCTCCGATTCCAAAGTAAGTAGCTAAAGCACTTGTGTTATGGAAATCGGAGACAACGGTGGTATCACAAACACCCAGACCTGAGCCAATATAGAAAAGTTCGTTTTCTAAATTGACCCAACCGAGGATCGAACCCGGGACCTCAGAGATGGCGACACCTTGAAAACCGGTGTACAAAGCCACTCGACCAAGGAGGTCGTCAAACTTACAAATTACAACAATTCAGCTATTTCATACCTAATGTGCGTGCTAGTGCTGAATACGTCAAAACCATAGCTCATCCCATCATCGTACAATGTGTTCTGGCGTTCGAGGCTTGGTCGCCGCTGTTCTTCTGCGAAAATTGAACAAAAAATTGTTACCTATATACAAGGTGTTACAAAAGTACCCCTAATGACGAATATGGTATATAGGGACCATCAAACTGAACAACTTTTACTATGGGACCAACTATCGAATCGCGAAAAAAAATCAGCTGTTTCATACATATTCATATTTTTTGTATGAAACAGCTGATTTTTTTTTTCGCGATTTCAGAGTTGGTCCCATAGTAAAAGTTGATCAGTTTGATGGTCCCTATCTACCATATTCGGCATTAGGGGTATTTTTGTAACATGTTGTATAACCCGCGCTCGTATATAGGATCCCTTGTTCACCACGTGTCCGCATAGGGAGACGAAATAGCATGGGGTTTCCCACGCCTAAACATCAGAAAACCCTTGTTCACTACGTCAACTATAGGTGACGAAATCGACTAGGCTTTCTCGCGTGATTTCGTGTGATTTCATTAGAAAACCTCGCTCTCCACGTCCACAATGAGTGAGGTTTCTGATGTTTAGGCGTGGGAGACAGGAGAAATGGCTACGTACCTAGTATACCTACAGTACAACAAAATCTTTCAGACTAAAAAGTCAGTCTAGTTTCAGATAGTGTGCCCCCAAAAGTGTTTTAAGTTAAAGTTAACAAGATTTTTTTTTATTAATAAAAAAGTTCATTTTTTACCTCCTGACTGCCAGTCGGTTGCGGTTCGCCATGAAATAGCGGACTCTACACTCACTTGAGCATGCAGCTGCGACCATGTCTCTATCCTGAAACACAAACAAAAAAACATGAGACTATTTTTAACTTTAATCGAAAAGTCTGTATCATGTACCAGTATTTTTTTATATGGCCTAGTCCATCGACACTGCTTCATGAAATGGAACGGAAAGCATATCTGTCAGCTAGCGCTTACAATAACAAGTCAGAGATGGCGCTAGTTTTAGTATGTAAAAAATATTTTTTTCAGGTCAGTGACGTTTAGTACTATCACAGTCTAATAAACTCTGTGGTTCTATTTTACAGTGTCTTTGGTCTTGTACTAATGAAAGTTTAAAGGCATAAATTTTTCGACAATAACACCCACATGTTGGGGTTTATCTCCTCTCCTGTTGGAATTGCCATCATTTTAAATTTTACTTGACGACCTCAGTGGTCGAGTGGCTTTGTACACCGGTTTTCAAGGTGTCGCCATTTCTGAGGTCCCGGGTTCGATCCCCGGTTGGGTCAATTTAGAAAAACGAACTTTTCTATATTGACTCAGGTCTCGGTGTTTGTGATGCCACCGTTGTCTCTGATTTCCATAACACAAGTGCTTTAGCTACTTACTTTGGAATCTGAGCAATGTATGTGATGTTGTCAAATATTTATTTATTTATTTATTTACTTTTTATTTAGATGGCCCAGCAAAAAAGTATTAATTTCTCCAGATATAGAAGTCTCAACTATTCGAAAGCTAATAATACACCTATCATGTATAAAACAACTTTGTGTAAACTTTCAACTTTGATACGTCATAAAAAACTACTAAAGTAAATTTTAATTCGAAAGTGTGCTTTTTTTAGTTTTTCTCACATATCTCAAAAACTAAGATATGAATGTGCAATTTTTTACAATATTATTCTAATACGCAGGAATATTATCTACAAAACGACATCAAAATCATTTCTTTGATTTGCAAATCTCGAGAGTTCTTGTTGTTTGAATATGACCCTTTTTTATAACGAAATATATATTTTTCAGCAGAGTCATCTAAAATAAAAAGTCAAATTTAAAATGGCGACCATTCCAACAGGAGAGGGAATAGATCCCAACTTGTAGGTGTTTTTGTCAATAAAATTAGGTGTACTTATTTAAAGATTAATTTAAAGAAATGATCGCTAGTACAAGGCCAAAGACACTGTATATATATTCTGTGGCTCCCTTACGCAAGTAGGTGACGCTTATGTTGTGATATAGTTTTCGTGCCGAACGGTTTTATGGAATTTTATTTTATATTATTTACCTATTTGTCCTCGGCTGACTGTTGTAATACAGAGGATCAGTGTCTCCGTGGATATGGTACTCTTCTCTCTCATAAGAATTCTCTCGTGACACCTCCAATGACCTCTGTAATAAAACAATGTCGTGTTTAACAAAAACAGAAAATTTTTTTTTAGTTACAAGAATAGCACTTGTGCCTTAAATGCTTTCGATACACTAGCACAGAATATATAGTACAGGAGCACCGCTCTCGAAAACTCCTGCTTTTTTTGGTTACTTTAGGAGCTTCTACTGAACAGACATTTACAGACAGCTCGTTCTGACATATGCCTGCCTGTCTGAAACTCTGTGTGCGTGCACGAAAAACCATGATAGTTCCGATCGGCTCTTCTGCCTATCTATCTTATATTTAGTGCTACTAGTATTTTGATTCCATTTCACAGTTCATAAAGCTTCGACATACGTCACAAGTCTGTCACCAGCATAAAGTGCATTTCTTAAAACATCTCCCCTATCTTTTCATTTTCACAACAATGGTTTTTTTTAATAATTACATTGGAAATTACTCTACATCTACTATGTATACCTGTGGTGTGTGCATTTGATGTGCTGCACTTCTGAACTGCGACGCGCTGCAGTTGGCATGTTGTCCCACGGGGTAGTTTAGGTCCGATGTGTAGTCGGAGTCCTCTGAGTAACCCGCTGTAACACCAAAATTACAACTCACATAAATATGCAAAATATTAAATCAAACAAAAAATATCAACCTCACAAAAATTGGGTGCGACGTTTATAATAGTAGGTCGGCAAAATTATCAAAAGACGTTTAGAAGACGATAGTGGTATCCAGTGCCGATGTCTTGAACACAAATAAATAAGATAATAAGCGCTCAAATGGTGGGGGTTGAAACTGTGACGTCATAAAGATGACGGTACAATACAATTGTTTTTTTCCATTTAAACATACCATGTGGTGACTCAAATGAAAGGGCTTTGTAAGTAGATTACAAATATAAAGCATACTTTGAAATTTTCATTGCTTGACCTTACAAATTATTAGAAAACTTAAAAAAACTTCACAATTCAGAGTTTACTTTGAACAGCTCTAGATTGAAGACAACAGAATGGATTATTGCAAATATTTGTGTTTAGAGTCATTGCGTCGTACTGAATGGATTGATACCACATTTTCTTTTTTCCGAAATGACTAACACCTTATAGTATAGTACTTTCCGTCCTCTATTATGTAACAAGGTAAACCGAAGTGAAATTTAACAAGCAATAGATTTTATTGCCTTTATAATGAACAGCTACTCTTTAAAAGCATAAGTTTTTTTTTTCTTTTGGATTCTACGGTATCCAGGACACCGATGACATTGATGAGCATACTTACAATGGGCAATATACTGCATCTGCCGGCGCGCTTGCTCCGCTCGCTCGGCGTCCAGAGCACCGTTTAATAGGTCCAGCTTGCGTTGGAGATCGGCACCGCCTGTACCCTCTGCATCTGTAATAAAACAAATTTCACGAAATTATAAATGAATAAATGATATTAGACAACATCACAAACATTGCTCTGATCCCAAAGTAAGTAGCTAAAGCACTTGTGTTATGGAAATCCGAGACAACGGTGGTATCACAAACAACCAGACCTGAGCCAATATAGAAAAGTTCGTTTTCTAAATTGACCCAACCGGGGATCGAACCCGGGACCTCAGAGATGGCGACACCTTGAAAACCGGCGTACAAACCACTCGACAACGGAGGTCTTAAAAAAATATTTTATTACTTTGTATGAACGAAAATGATGTCCCACTTAGTGTAAGTAGAAACTTATTTTAATGACATATGCATATGACCTTTGCTAGGTTAGGAAAGAAGTAGTTTTCTTGTAAATTGCACGTCTAATACTTCAAGTAAAACTTTATATTATGCATACTTTTTCAATAATCAAGGATCTCTAAAGGATATTGATCGAAAAACGGTTGAAATAAGCCCTACTATAACTTAAACCAATAATAGTAATTGTGATGTAATAAATACCCTAAAAGATCAAATTCATTTCTTAACGCTTCTCTGTGGTCTGTAACCGAATAATCTTCGTACTGGCAAGGCATTCAACCCCTATCTCCGGCGTAATGTACTCTTCCGGCGACCCAATTTATTATATTAAATTTATTCACAGCCCCCGGGAATATACTTAATAACCGCCACATAAAATGTAGTTTTAGCTTATTAGGTTTTATCCGATTATAGGTAAAATTGCACATCAGCCATTTTTATTGTCGCAACTGCTGGGGCACGGGCCTTTCTTACGTGTGGATTAAAGAAGTGAGCCATAACCCACCACACAAGCCCAATGAATCGGTTATTCCCAGTTATCACCATTGGCGTACTTACCACTGGTGACGAATGGGAAAAAATATCTCACTTGTTGCTAGTGTTTGTTTGTGGCCGCCATTAAAGCTTAAACCTTAAGATTTAAGTTCTAAACCTAATATGAAAAATGACCGTAGATATAAATAAAAATAAAATTGTATTCACTACTAGTGGCCACCCGCGACTTCGTCCGCGTGGACCCTAGGGAACGTTTGAACGTTTGAAGTAGCTTATTATAAGCTTATAAGTTAATCCAAGTTATAAATTATCCGTGTTATTCATTAAAACTTCAAACGCTTAAAAAACCTATTTTAGTTAAAATGTGTTTTGTCTTTTCCGTTCAAACTCAGTTCATAATACGAAAGAAAAAGACAAAATACTTTTTAACTAAAATAGGTTTATTGATCGTTTGAATTTTTATGAATAACACAGTATATGTGTGCCGAATTTCATCCAAATCCGTTCAGTCGTTTTTGCGTGATTGAGTAACAAACACCCAAACTTATTTATAATATTAGTAGGATTAAAAAGGTATTTAGATTTCATATTAAGTCAACCTCTAAAAATTACAATGTCCTATAATTCGCCAACAAACTTTATTATATATTTATTGCTCTTTTTGAAGACGTAAACTACCATTGTACCATAAAAGCGGATGTAATAACGGATCTTAAACCATCGTAAATCACGATGGCGTTGGGAAAAGCAATAATCGTAACGAGTATAAGAATAAAGCGGATTTTTATAAAAGTAATCATCTTCTCTTTTAACCTGTAAACCTGAGCTGTAAACTACCTATATGAAAGAGGTTTTATGGCTAATGTTATGGTTTTGAAGATGGGATCTCGTATGAGCTTTGTGAGAAACTATCAAATATGAAAAACTTTGTAGTGCAATTTGATTTTGTTTTTTATGCAATACTAAATAATAAAATTTAGTTTGCTAAAATGAAATTATTGAAATCTGTATCTAAATACCTACTTATAATAAATCTGTAACTGAGACGACTCCTGTACATTCAATATTTACTGGAAATTTTAATACAAAAGTCATTATATATTGAGTGTCGATAAAACGTTATATCACGCGATATATATCGTGTTTCGGTGGTCATACTAGGAAGGCTGAGCCACGTAGCTCTCTCCCGCGTCAGCAACGCTTAACAGTTTTTGTCCCAATCGAGTCTTAATTGACTATTCTGTTGAAAGTTGTACACCTATATCTTTGTATATTTATAATTTTTGTCATCAACTTATGCGGTATGAAGTCGCAGGCACAGCAGCTAGTCTTTAATAAATAGCTTAATAAGTTAAAGACTCCCAAAAGAAATGATTCTTAATTATTTTAGGTCTACGTATTTTAATATTACCAAAGCTAGAACAAGAAACAACAGTATTGTTTAAAATAATAAAACAAAATAAACAAACAGTAGTCCGAGGATCTTAAAACAAACATCACTTAACTCACTTTATCCACTACGCAAGTAAAGTACCAAGAAAATGAAATAAATCAGAGCTCGAAACCGTAGCAGGTCACGTAGCACGAGTCTACGACGTAGACACTATGCTTGCTACGACACACGTAGACATTACAGACTTTGTTGCACAACTGCCTCTAAAGCGGTATTATTAGAGACGGGTCATCGTGACAACTCGGAAGATGCCCCCATTTCATCATAAAGCACACGTCCAATTTCCCTAGATCCCTAACCATAGTAGCCCTGACTTTACCGCTATTGAAATAGAAGCTATTTCAAAATAACCTAGGTCAGGCTACAACAGTCGCCTGTCGAGAAGCGCGGGGATACGTTAACTTTTTTTGCCGTTTGCATTGCGTGAAACTATGTACACCTTTAATGAGGTTTAGTTTTAAAGAGCAGTTAGTTTCTTTCGGGTTCCATTATGGAGCCATTAACGTAGCAAATAAAATGTACATTTACCCCCTTACTAACAAAGATTGTATAGCAGTTATATAGTTACACAATGGTTACTCTCTGTCGAACTATTTAAGTTTGACATTAAAAAGAAAGGGACAAAACACTGTGTAACTAAACATCTGCTATGCAATCTTTATAAGTAAGGGGGTACGGTTGCTATTGTTAGAAAGAATTACAGTTTTTATATTTTTGGTAATAGTTTTACATTTTTAGCCGACGAAAGTACAATCGTAACTTTCATAATTCTAGACACCAGACAAGGCGACGTAAACATTTTACTGTTTCCAATATAACAAATCCCCGAAGTGTTGCGAAAGACGAAACTTTTATGATATATCAAAACAATCAGGAACACATTTACTTTCGTTCTGTTTTTTTTTTTATATGTCTGCCGCACATTTTGCTCGCGAGTAATTCTCATTGCGATTCAGGCTTTCCCGGTTTTTTATTGTTTGCCTCGCGTCAGCCGTGTGAACTGGGGCAAGAAAGAAGAGTATGAATACATTATAATTCCGCAAAGATATTTGTGAATTCGAACTCATTTCGAATCGATCCATTGTATTGTCCTGTACTCTTCATTTTTTTTTCATAAAAACTTTCATAATTTCACTTAACTCGGTTTCTTTTACGGTTAAGAAACTCTAGTTGTCCCTCCTTTTTAACCCCCGACGCAAAAAGAAGGGTGTTAGTTTTTTTTTGTGTGAATGATAATTTTATGCCGAGTGTTCCTAGTCATGTTTCAAGAAAATTTGTTCAGTCGTTTTTATTGTACGAACCCTGCAACAATTTAAAACAACTCATCTTAAAACAAACTGTCATTACTATAAAAAACTTATGAAGTGATATGTGACGGCCCTCCGTTACCCACTCCGTTTCCGTGTGTCCTATATTTCCCGTGAGAATTACAAACCTCGTCACGTTACCCATTGTTTGTTTCTTTGTGGAATCAGAAAATAACCGCAACCAAGTATTTGAACATTGTATGGTTAAAGCAGTTAGATACTGTTTTTTAATTTAATATTTTTAAAAGTACTTCTTTGTTGTCATGTCTATATCTATACAGATATTAATAATTTGTAATTTTAAATATCAGTCATTCGATTTAATGCCGGTTTCACACGCTCTGATTAGCCACTAACTTCTGGTTGAATTTATAAATGGAACAAAATTTATATGAAATTACTTGGTAAGCATATTAATTGGAACTTAAATGGACTTTCTGAATAATAATTCAGCTGCAAAGCGTAGCACAAAACAGTTTAACATTGCATTGTTAATAATACAATATAATGCTATATAGGTACCATTTTTTTTTATACCTTTATCTCAACACACGTTTGACAAGATGGCACACAATAGCTTGGAATATGTCATGGCATATGGAATTAAGTAATCTTTCCAGTATTTTCATTTAGATTAGCTCACAATTTACAAGAATTTTAGAGCGTGTAATTGCCCTTTCACGAACAGAGAATCCAAATAACCCACACAGTTCTCTGAAATTAAATAATTACTTGAACTTAAGTTGACATTCATACGTGTTTAAGACAATCTGGTTTTTTTTTCTTACTATATTAAATCAGCCTAGAAACCAACGACCTTTATATGCTTGTAATTGTAGCTTACAAAGTAAATGAGATCGCCAATTTTGATCAGCGGTCTGGTAATTACCGTTTATCAAAGTTGCTTGACTTCCACTTTCGTGTTCCCGTACAACATAGTGAGTACAATGTCCTCGCTCGTGATAAATGAACTAAAGTCATCGACCTACCGTTATCTTTCAAGCCAATAAACTTACGGCCTCTCTTAGTTTCTGAGCCTATAGTCCGAGCCAATAAATGTATCGTGCCTGAATGTATAATGATTAAAAGTGGAAAGAAAATCCTCATAATTATGACTGCATAGGAACTTGAACTTTACTGCTCTTTTAGTTTATGGTTGCACTTCACATTACTAATTACATGACTGATGATTTGCCCAAAAAAACTATGAGTAGTGGATATGTCTGTTTTGTCTTATTTGCACGAGCAAGGCAAATACGCACAAAATTCTTATTTGCTGTCGCATCTATGTGTGGAGTGTGTGTTTGAAATGTTTGGACTTTCAACGAATTTTTGTTAAATAAGGCGACGCCATAACACCACAAAAACAAGTCATTTTTTTATGTCGTTTTGCTGTCTGTCAGCAATATTTCTGTACAGTCACGGGCAGTCAAAAGTACACATCTTATATACATGACTATATTTTGTTTCTACGACTAATAACTAAATATAATATAGAATTACTTTAATCAATTATTGTCGTCGACTATAAAGGAGAAAATCGGATACAAGTGAACGTAGGTAACCTTTAATCCAATAAATATGAAGTAACGGTACAAGAAGATATTAAAAAGTTTCAATAAAGGCACAAGATAACATTGCTATATTGGTTTTATCTTCTATGATGAAATTTTCATTAAACGTTGTTTGAAACGATAAAAATAACACTAAAATTCTTGTTAAGCGACCAGTTTGCTTAGCTCGCTTATCTCTAGTGTAACAAATATTTACTTTGTTTCTTTCTTATTCAAAATTATCACTAAAAACAGGTATAATATAGCACTATTATGTATTCTGTGATAATCTAGAGGAAACAGTAGAATAAATGCAGGGTTAACTTAACCTTAAAAAACAATTAAAGTGAAGCTATAGAACAGCCAACTTCGTCGTTATTGAAAAAGCATCCAAGAGCTGGCATTGTTTCCTGGTTGAATAACTTTACTGCTTTTTAACATTTTACTAAATAATCGAACTGAACAAGAAGTGGCAGTGATGTGTGAACGAATAAAAATTACTGTAAACAATACTGTCAAGAGGCAGTAAGAATTTCTTTTCGTCAGCTTATATTGTCACCTGTTGCTACTTAAGAACACCCATGACACTTTCTATAAAATATATTATGTACAATAGGGACCACCACTCACATTAGTTAGTGTGGCTAAGGTGTTGAGCACTATTTGAGGTCCACTCAATGTACCGACGTGCATGGAATATCAGTTGACATTAGGTTGATATCATCGCTAATACATATCACAAAAAAGTAAAAAAAAACAAAACCTTAAAAAACAACAAAAACGGTTTTAAAGGCCGTAAAAATCAAGAATAATATTTTAAAATCTGCATTATTACTAACTCATGAGTACGCATATAATATTGAAAACGTCTTATGAATTAGGGTTATAAAACACGATTAAAGTTTAATTAAAAAATTACATTCGTCCCCACCTATTCTACTTCAAGAGGCGTTTTTAATTTATACCATTTTTATATAATACCAAATAATATACTAGAAAATATACGACTCGCACCAGATCATGTTCTCGGACGGGAATCGAACCCGCGACCTTTGGATATCCGGTCCAATGCTCTGACCGCTGTGCTACCACGTCACAATGCCATTTGTATATGTGTGCCAAGAACTTTATAACCATACTAGCGACCGCGCGCGACTTCGTCTGCGTGGAAAGTTTTTTGCTATCCCTCGGGAACAATTATTTTTTTCGGGATGATCGGTTCAGTAGTTAAGACGTGAAGGCGTAACAAACAAACAAACTTTCGAATTTATAATATTAGTGAGGATTCTTCTAAAATTCTTGATGTGTGCGTATAGGTTGCCATTATTAATATTGTAAAAAAAAACTTCTCAGAATATCTGCACAGAGTAAATAAAACTCTTGAAACGCCCTTTAATTACATGTCACGCTTTTTGCATCAACCAAAACAAAGGTAAATCGCCCGTGACGCGAGAGGTAAAGTCAAACAGGTGAGCAGAAGGGTTAAAGCCAAAAATTCTTTATTTAGTATTTTTAGTGATTTTGTGATTTAACCCGAATCTGTATGAACACACTGCTGGACCAGTAAAAATATTGAATAATTTTATATAAGTAACCTGATGTGTTCCAGTGTGTTTATATCAACTCATAGAACACAGATGCTGATGACTGGTATTAACCCTGTATTAGATGCTTGGGTCATATTTACCGAGCCGTGTAAATTCATTCAAGGGTCATGATTTACGTGACACACCGCTTTAATTATTTAGGTGCGGGCACAGCAATGGTGTTATATCACTATGGTATGCCATGATCTATAAGTACACACGACGGCACCTCAGACTATACATGTTGACCTTGAGACCGCCTTTATGCCCTACGTAATAAAAGCTGTTTTCGCAGTTTAACTGTATAACCTGACGTGCTGTCGTCTGTACAGTATAAGGTAAATATATAATGTTCAGGGACACGCGAAACACCTGATGTCAACCTTCGTCAGGGACGAATGAAATACTAATCTTACCAATTTAGTAATAGTAGCTTTAAATAGAGCCTTGAAATATGTACAATGAGGGGTAAAGGCAAATAATGCGAAAACTTCAATTTCACCTGTTAAAAAATTCAGCAATTTAATAATTTAGCGAAATCCATACCAACTTAGGTTACGCAACCCCATTTCACCCCATTAAAAATAAATGCCAATTATTTTTTTTTACAAAACTGTAAATCGCATTAATTTTTATTTGGTTGATTATTTTGGATTTTTTATTTAATAGAAACCTAGACAAATACTGTCTTAATCCGAATAACGTCACAAGCAGAGTTAATTATGCTCAAATTGCAAATCATTTTGTTATTACGTTTGTATGGAAAGCTCACTGTTCGCCGGCCAATCTTAAGAAACGAAATCAAAGTACCTATTTCCTGAAGTAAGAAAAAAACGAATAAGTGTACATCTTGTTCCCTGGTGTCACTTACTAAGTTAGATCTTGAAACTCGTTAAGTGAGGAGTCTCAAGGGTACCTTTTGCTCACTACGAGTGTCACTTCCTTTAATATATTTAAATAAGAATTCCGTGCACATTTTTAGAACAAGAATACTAAAAAAGACACTTCGTAACCAAATTTTATTACATTTTATATTTCGCTACCAATTACGTAGATGTATTAAAGTTTGCGTCGAGAAGGCAAAGCCATGTCGCATCTATGAATCTCTTACGTATTCTTATTGTCATTTTACACGCTGTGTATTTATAGAGACTTTTACTATTGTTTAATCTCTAAAAGCACTTTATTTCACATAATCTACTTCACATAATACTATAGGTAAGCGCTTTAGGGTTGATTTTGTATTTATTTAATGCTTTTAAATAATTTTACGACTTTCTCAGAGCTACAGAATATGGACAGTGGAGCCTTTAGCAAGTAAAAAAAAGCTATCATACTCACAATAATTTGCTTTCCTAACAAAGTCTACGGAGAATATTTTTAATTTGTAAGTATTAAGACACAGTAAAAGAAGCTTAGGACTCCGAGAGCTATTTTCAGCGAGGATCATGTCTTGAATTCTGAGTGGCTTGACACTGAAGACCTCGCTACGACCCTCTCGAATTGTCCAATTGAATTTACATTATTTTAGGAACAATTTTCGTTACCTGTTTTAATAAAAATTGATACCGCTTTTTGCGTTTCAGTTTACTTTTATTTTGACAGGTGTTTCTCTATTTATTGAATTAAAACACAGCTTTTAAACACTAAATTCACTGTTTATTTACTATTTTCAAAGCACAAAATTATTACTATGTGAAAATTTCTATATGTTATGTAAAAGCAAAAATCAATACATTTTATTCTTAAATAAAAGACGATCGCTGAATTAAAAACGCAATCGATAGCAATGAGGTTTTATATTATGGTTCAATGATCGAAAAATACTACAAACCAAACAACAGGTTTGACAGTTATCCAATTATTGTACGAAAGTAAATTGAACAAATAGTTATTTGTAAAATATATCATATTTTTACAATAAGTATCAAATAAGAGGTTAAGATGTGTTATGATAACGATTGTATTAATTTTTCATTAGAGTGCTCAGATCAAAACGTACATAATGTTTTCTTCGGTTGAAACCGTAGCTGTAGACCTTTTTTTATCCACTACGGGTTAGTACTTGGCCTTCATCTAACCTGATGTTAAGTGACGATAAGGCCGAAAGGTGGAAGCGCACTACACCCGGAATCCTCAGCACTGAGGAACTGGCTATCGTACCTCTAACTGCCGAAATACAAGTTTTTTTAATTAAATTGCTGTTATGGTGTCAGACTTAGGTAAGATAGTAGTAGCTAGCCAAGCGGACTTGAAGTAAGCCCTACCACCAACCAAACCGAGTAAAATGTACCTCCCTACTGAGAATCGAACAAGGGACCCCTGCGTCTTACACGGGTGGGCCAACCACTAGAACACAGAGGCGGTTAAACGTTACGTTAAACCTAATACTATTATGTGTATTCTGTGTCTATACAGCACTATTCAAATGCTACTTATAATCAGTTAAAACACCCATATTGACAAACATTACTACGAGATCTCGCAGTGGCCGCCAACGCACAGCGTCCCAACTGCCAATCACACGTAATACTTAAAACAAAAGAACCAATAACAGACCTCTATTTTAACGCAGTGTGTTCGCATAGGCAAGAGTCGTTTGAGTATTGTTCAACATTCTTCATCAACAAGACTTTCAAAACATTCAGTTGAATATTTTTAGCAGTAATTAATAAATATGCTTAACTACGTAATGACGAATTTACACAGTAAATAATCAGTTAAATATGTTCACTATTTAATGACATTTTATGTTTTTTTTGTTTCTATAAGTTTTGATGAGTAAAAGTGTTTGGAGTGTATAGAGTATAAGTGTTTAAAAAATTAAAAAAAAAACTATTTTAATTACTGTGTCAGTCTATACTACCAGTACCAGTACCAGTCTATACTAGTTACAGTTATAGAAATTAATTTCGTGTCATGGATTTTCAGACATCTTTGTGTAAATAAATTGCATGGCATTCAAAATAGTCATATGGTTTTCAGATGAAAACAAAATCTTTGCTATAGTAGGTGTTGTGCATTGCCTGCAGGTCACTGAAGCGCGAGAAGGCTTTGATGTCAGACGACCTTATTTTATACTCTGTGTTCATAATTGAAATAGGCACAGAACGCTATTAGCTATCTATCAACTGTCTCTACAAGGTGATACAAAAATACCCCTAATGCCGAATATGGTAGATAGGGACCATCAAACTGAATAATTTTTACTATGGGACCAACTCTGAAATCGCGAAAAAAATCAGCTGTTTCATACAAAAATTTATTACGAAAATATCAAAATGTATGAAACAGCTGATTTTTTTTTCGCTATTTCAAAGTTCCACGGTCCCATAGTAAAATTTGTTCAGTTTGATGGTCCCTATCTACTATATTCAGCATTAGGGGTATTTTTGTAACACGTTGTATTGATGATCTTCTATTTTTATTGCAAAAAAGTACCTACATATCAGTGGCGAGGGATGAAATTATGGCGAAGGTAAGCCGTTCTACAAAAATACTGTAATCTGCATAGTGGATCGAAGCAGTGGTATTTTTAAAGGATAAGCCGATGGGAATCAGCCTGCTTGGACCTTTCACTTCGTTATAATGTTACCAATTCGTAGTTTTAAGTCTGAAACATATTGTGAATTTATTTGATTGAATCAGGCATTACTTGACGGAAATCCCAAACTATTGGGAGTGCTTTTTTTTGCAGGCGGGCGGGCGGTGCATCCTGCATATATTTTTGCTTGGAGACAATACATTTTGATCATTAATAATAATTTAATAAATAATGCTTCGGTTCGATTCCCGTCCGAGAACATGATCTGGTGCGAGTCGTATTTTTTCTAGTATATTATATAAATATAGCATTGTGAATGCTAAAATCTCAGTATTTAAATAACATATATTGCTTTCTCATCTTAATCAACTGTTTAAAAATATCTGGAAAGATATTCAGTTGAATGTCGAGGTAGTTCCTTGTACATTGGTGCTGGCTTGCAGCGTAAGAGTTGATATACTAGAAGAAATTCGACGTTCCCACTCGGTAGCTCAGCAGTCAGAGCATTGGACCGGATATCCAAAGGTCGCGGGTTTGATTCCCGTCCGAGAACATGATCTGGTGCGAGTCGTATTTTTTCTAGTATATTATTTAGTATTATATAAAAATAGAATGCTAAAATCTCAAAATTTTAAAAAATAATGCTTGATAAAGTTGGTACTATCTCTTTTTTCCATAATAATGGTACGAGACGACACAACCGATAATCAAGCTTTAACATTTATTGTTGTTTTCCGTCTGTAAGTACGGATCGTGCTTAGGATGGAGGAGTGTTTACTTTGATAATATATTTATTATACTTCAAGAACAAAAAAAAACTTAATACCAAGTAATATACTAGAAAAAATACGACGGGAATTGGCCTTGTACATTGGTGAGATGGCGCTGGCTTGAAGCGTAAGAGTTGATATACTAGGAGAAATTCGACGTTCCCACTAGTGACTCAGTAGCTCAGCGATCAGAGCATTGGACCGGATATCCAAAGGTCGCGGGTTCGATTCCCGTCCGAGAACATGATCTGGTGCGAGTCCTATTTTTCCTAGTATATTATTTGGTATTATATAAAAATAGCATTGTGAATGCTAAAATCTCAAAATTTAAAAAAAAACTTATTTGAGTAACTAACAATTATAGTTCCAATATATCAGTATTTATATAATAGAGGTAAGTATTTTTATCTATAGATAAGAGTAAGTCTGGAACGGGTGGTAGGAAAATATACAGAATTCAAAAGTGCTTAAGAGCGCATAGTCTGCACACTAGCACCGCCATTGGAAAAAAATCATAGTGCTTAAATAAAGACAAATTGTGAATTATCTCTCAGTAGTGCACTCCGAAGAAGCTTTTTGGTACTTTTTATAGCTCAAACAATTTTGACTTTGACTTTTGACATTTATTGTATGTAGATCTTACTCCTAAGGAAGAGTTTTTTAGGATCCTCATTTACTACCGCTCAATACCTACTATAAGAGAACCCACTTTCCTGTAAGAAGTGCGAAGGAAACGCACCCGGCAATGTCATCGTCAACTTAATTACCATCACATAGAGTTCAAATTTACTTTTAATTCCGGGACCAATTTCAAAGCAACGCTTTCTCTTCGAGCTCTTTTTCCTCTTAAATCCTTTTGTACGCATTTTGTGAGATTTTAGATTTGATGAGAGGTTCATTATGTTAAATGCGCTGAAGTGGTAGCGTCAAAAGAGATGCGATGGAACTTTAAAAGGGTTTTAACTTAGTTTTGCTTTAGTCTTTACTTTTAAATCATTTTAAAACTCCTTTCTTCTGTTTTCCTTATTTCGTGTCTAAATTCAAATATTAGCAGCTAAGCAAATGCCAAGATGATTATATTACAATCATAATCACAGAAAAACTAAAACTTTGTTGAAATTCTCTCCCATCTGGCTCAAAGAACAATTTGTTTCAATCGAAAAAAAAAATATTGGCCGAAAATATAAAATCACGGCCGTTAAACAAATGGCTTTAGCCCAAACTACAAAATCAATTTTGAATAATTTGATCGCTTGAATACAATAAGGTACAGTTCGTTAACCACAAATTGCGTAGCGAGTAAAGTTCGATCAATCAATGTTGACATTCTGTGCGAGCTATACGCAAATGGGCAAATCAAATTTCTTATGGCAAAAAAATTGTTGCCAAAATTAACCAAAAATGGTACCTAATGGAAATAATATGTTTACGATATCCATCTTGTTCTTATTAGGTTTTAGTTTTCTAATTGTATTGGACGTGTCTGTTTAGATTCTTTGGGAGAAAATAGCCTAAAACAATATTTTCAGCCTCTACTTATTCAACATTAGGTGTAGGTAAATAAATATAAATAAATATTTGACAACATCACATACATTGCTCCGATTCCAAAGTAAGTAGCTAAAGCACTTGTGTTATGGAAATCAAGAGACAACGGTGGTATCACAAACACCCAGACCTGAGCCAATATAGAAAAGTCCGTTTTCTAAATTGACCCAACCGGTGATCGAACCCGGGATCTCAGAGATGGCGACACCTTGAAAACCGGTGTACAAAGCCACTCGACCACGGAGGTCATCAAAAAAAGGTAAGCTAGCACAAAAATTTTGCAGTATGCTCTAACACTGAAACCACTGACTTTCGGTAAAGTTCTCATACGTACGTTATACGCGCGTGCTAGCTACACAAGTGCTACGCGATTAGGCTGATTGCGCTGTAAAGGTAGACATTTGGAGAAAAAAACATAATTCCGCTCAGAATCACTTACTGGGTCATTCTCTTTGTTAACACGTCATCCGATACATACATGCTGTATACTACATGAGGTTTTGTTGAAAACAGGTCAGCTAGAGTCCAAGTGTTGTAAATAGAACAGCTCCCGACGAAACGTCTGCTACCGCCATTCATTACGATCTGCTGACCTTGCCGCCTACGTCTCCTCGCCACCCAGACGGCGCCAGAGACGCACAGTTGATTCAAAAACAACCTCCGATCGGTGTCTAGGCTTTACTGTAGTATTGCAAATAATAACACTAAAAGTAGGATTGAGAATTTAATATGGGCACAGAATATACAAGGTGTTACAAAAATACCCCTAATGCCGAATTAAGTATATAGGGACCATCAAACTGATCAACTTTTACTATGGGGCCAACTCTGAAATCGCAAAAAAGAAATCAGTTGTTTCATACAAAAATTAAAATCGAAAATATCAAAATTTATGTAACAGCTGATTTTTTTTCCGAAAAATGAACCTGTGGCTAGTCAGTTCATGTTCTGGTCACTTAACTCTTGTGTTGTGAACTGCGCAGCAAAAAATTGCCACAATCGTTCGATTAACTTATTCGTAAGCAAATTATTTCACAAAGCGGAGAGAAATTTGTCCAGTAGGTTCTCTTGCCCACTTTCAGCAGCTAATCAGTTGCCGGCGCCATAAAATAGGGCTCCACGCGCTTTCTACTAAGAAGTTGCTCTGCAGGCAACTAGCGGTTACACTCCACGGTCGTTCACATGAAGATAAAGTTTCTACTGTGTAAGTTATTCAGCGGGCAACAAATAAACATTTCATAAATATTTTTATCGAAGAATTATTTGTCATTCTTTTCCATCAGTCACAGCGAATGAATCATATCAATAGATCTTGCGCTGACTCAACTTTCTGACTTAAACCTTCGCAATTCAAGCTAACATAAATCTATTATACACTTCTAAGACTTTCGCGCGTACAGTTCATTAAAAATAAAACACTTTTTACGGATTACAGTGTGTATATTATTTATTCATTAATTATATAAAAGAAGAAACTGACTGAGTGACTGACAAATCAACAAACAGCCCAAACCGGATCATAGGTAAAAAAATGCACGTTGCCTTCCTTCAATGAAATGGCATAGGAACCAACTATATTCGTGATTTCTTTTAAAGCGACACATCAATAAACTATTTCCGTATCGCCGCTCAAACTCTCGCAAATTACACTTAACGCTGTTTTTTTATGCAGTTTGATATTTTCGGTTTTAATTTTTGTATGAAATAGCTGATTTTTTTTATCGCGATTTCAGAGTTGGTCCCATAATAAAAGTTGATCAGTTTGATGGTCCCAATATACCATATTCGGCATTAGGGGTATTTTTGTAATATGTTGTATATCATAGCGTCAGGGTTTCTTTCAAAACATTGCCTGTACTTTGTGAGTATGTATTCACCCATCTAGGTGAGGGTTTCATATGGCTTTTGAAAAAGTATTGTGTGGTTTGGTTAAATATTATAAAAACAATGAACGAAAAAAGTACCTTAGAACGAGAATACGTATTTTTACCGATGATCAGTAAAATGGAAAACCATTTGGGTGAAAATACACATTCTTTCAGAAAAAATAAGTGTTTACAAACGATAATGCGTTTTTTCTTTTAGCGACTAAATAAGTGACAGAGTTTTAAACTTTTGAAATTAGTTTCACAATAAGTAATTTTCCCTGTCTTTTGACGAAGTGATCATGATCAATACCAAATCAACCAGTTTACTTCACAACAAGCCGATTGAATTAAGTTGAGATTGTTAGTAATTTAGCGGTGGTTCATCAAAAAGAAATGCGATATCAATGCTTTACGAACAGGACATTTTGGCAAAGCTTCCTGAAGATCCGCGGCGCCGACCCGACATACTTCAGCCCAATGCCAAGTAGGACTTTAACGGAAACGCAAACAAAACCTTAGTTCCCCTCGACATTCATTATTTATAGTTGACCCAGACGTACTATTGAAGTAACTTAATAAGTGATTTTGCAGGAGAGCTGGACACTGGCCGTTCCCGAGGTCCATAACATTATCTACTTCATAGTATGATTATTCCAAACAGGTTGGCAGTGACAAGAACTTAATGTTATTCCCGCAGTAAAACTGCCTGGCATGAGTGATATGAGATTTAGAATAGCCCATCAAATTAAAATTAAAATCCCTAGTTTCAAATGAACTGATTGAAAAACTGATTTTCATAGGGATATTATAGGCATGTTTTTTAGATCAATAGAAAGGCTGATTTTCAGAAGCTAATTTCTCATATATCTACGGGTATATTAAATATTTGACAACATCACATACATTGCTCCGATTCCAAAGTAAGTAGCTAAAGCACTTGTGTTATGGAAATCGGAGACAACGGTGGTATCACAAACACCCAGACCTGAGCCAATATAGAAAAGTTCGTTTTCTAAATTGACCCAACCGGGGATCGAACCCGGGACCTCAGAGATGGCGACAAACCGGTGTACAAAGCCACTCGACCAAGGAAGTCGTCAAAATATTGTTTGTAACGTTTACTTTCAGTTGCATTGCTTTTTCATTTAGTATATAGTTAAAATATCTTACATTTATCTTTCCACTATACGCCACCAAAACATATCATATTATATCCTGCACCTTAACCTCAACAGTGTATCTTTGAAGTAGCTTCAATACGTGGCCAACATACTCATGACAAGTCATAAAAATGAATATTATTCTGTATATCGAGCGTGAGTTCTCATACGAACCACCGTAGTATCTATCCTTTCCTTAGATCCAGGAAATAAATCTGGCGAGACGAAGAGACGCCAGACGCCAATATACAGTCTCGTCCTAATAATATATGGGTACTGTTGTAACGTTACTATTCTTATTGTATTATATTATGAATTCAGCAACTAACATAGTTTTGATTCGATAATGGAACACATCAATTTCGAAATTATTTGCAACCAAATACTGTTTTAAATTAAATTTAAATAAATAGTAAGAGTACGTCCTTGCTACTATTTAGTTAACACTGTAACACTTATCTTGGCAACATGAGTGTACTAAATTCTATCGTGTCTACTATACAAAATAGAAAAGGTATTAACATAAGAACAACGAGAAAACATAGAATACAATATAAAAACAATCGCTTGGTAATTAGTATTAGGTTATTTCTATGGATAATATTTATACTCACTCGGCTACGACGACGTCTAAATGGCTATCGGTAGTTTTTATCATTTCGGTTACAAAACTCAACAGTTATTATGTAACGGTTGATATTTTCACAAACGAAAAAGTAAAAAATTGGAGTTTAAAAAACTCTACAAAAGACCAAGACTTCTTGACAAAAGTTTCTTACTGACGGGGCTCGTCGTAAAAATAGACATTTGATTCATTCGGGTTCGAGAACATTGACCATCGATCCTTCTTCGGCCTGAGACATAAATCGGGGACCGCGACAGCCGAGCGGCACACCATTTTGGAAAACATTACTTACCAGACAGGGGTTTAAAGCCAAATGTAACGAAAAATAAACCGGTTGTCTTCTTCTTTGGTACTAAAAATCTTTGTTTCCGCATAAGTCCCTGTCTATGGGTTAAAAATGCGCATGTCTAATGTGTTGCAAAATTGTAATAACCAGTTTTGTTATCTGAAGAAATAATATGAAAACGAATTAACGAAAGATGAAGTGATTCAATGTCAAAATCTATCGTCAATCAATGTTGGCTTAAAAATTCAATTACAATTTCTTATCGTACCGACCATTAGTAAAAAGATAACTTTTTTCTTAAAATGAAAAGGTTTAAAGAATTTATGGTGTTAAATTTTTAACAAGTGCTATCTTACGTTAAGAGTCCGGCGAACAGTGAGCTTCCCATACAAACGTAATACCAAAATGATTTGCAATTTGAGCATAATTAACTCTTCTTGTGATATTATTCGCATTAAGACAGTAGTTGTCTAGGGTTTTCTAAATCAAAATTAATCATACTAAAATTGCAAATTATTTCGGTATTACGTTTGTATGGAAATGTTCGCCGGACTCTTAAGTTAAAAAAAAGTCAATTAAGTACTTATTATAAAATTGTGAAAAAATTGTTTTAATGTTTTCGAAGCCATAGCAAAATACATAACATAACTATTTTTGTTTCTATTTCTGTGAAGGTAAATTGGTAGGTGAATATCAATTAGAAATACAACTTTCGTATTATAATTAAAGCCTTCCGTTCTCTAAATCATTTTGCGCAGAAAATATTGAATAACATGATAATGACGAGCTTTCTACGTAACCATTATTTGTTGACTACATTTTAGTTATTAGAATCATTATACAATGTAAGTTTTTTTTCAGAGAGTGGTAGGAAAAGCCAGATGTTTGGTACACTGGTTGATTGTATGTAACAGTAACCGCTGATCTTTTTAATAATTAGGTTAACAATTTATGAAAAAGTAGGTATTTCAACCAGCTTACGCGCACATCTGAAGCGAAAAGAAGGATGCCCATTTCTGATCTGTCAAAATGATGATTTTTATCAATTATCGTGTATAGAGAAATAATATAGCTCATAAAATTGCATTTTATTGTTACTTATAAATTGCTAACTAAAATAAAAATCTGTAATATAAAAATAGAGAAAAGTAATCATAAAGATTAGAAATAAGTACAATTTAATATAAACTAGAACATATTGATTTTATCATTTCATATTTTTCTGATTGCCAAATAAAAATTGAATAAATACTAGTGTTCTACGGTCTATTATACATCAACTTTTAATAGTCAATTTCATAATTAAAAGTTGATGTATAATTCATATCTGACGCATAATGAAAGGTATTAAAACACGAGTGTGTGTAAAAACCGAGCCGTAGGTTTCGTAACCGAGCCGGTTACGAAACCTACGGTTTTTTATAGTATCACACTAGTGTTTTAATACCTAGTTATGTGCAGTTTCATACACTACTTTATACAATTGTGAGTGAACCTACTAAATAAAAGATTAATGTTAAAAAGAGTACTTTCTCGATTTTTCTGGTAATACCTAGATTATGAGTCATTTTCGTCACTGCATCTAAAATATCAGGCGGAGTCAAATTTTCTTTACATTTACTGCTATTAGATATTTTTAAACAAGAATTTAAAAATCCTACGTAATTCAGTACAACAAAAAGTTAAAAATTGAAATCAAAACTTTTTAGTATTGCTTTAAAAATGGTGCACCCCGCTTAAGCGATACTCACAGACCATAGAGAAAGATAAATATATCACCATACAACAAATAATACAAATGAGAAATGAACTAAATCCATGGTCCCTGTATCGAAATGGTAAACTAGTTAGTGTTATAACATTATTTTGTTAGCGAAGCAGTGTTTTTTTTTTGCAATTTCGGTATTGCGTGTATAAAGTATGTCAATATAAACACGTTATGAATTTTATAATTCGAATATTAGAGTAAATGAAAAAGTTTTTTGACAGGTCAGTACTTGTATAGGAATTGGTCATTGTTCTTTGAAAAAAGTCGTATTAGTAGTAAATTAATGCAAGTTTACACTTATTTTAATAATTAATAGTAAGTTTATATATGCAGTATATTCATTAATTATTTATTTTGTTAATTATCGTTTTGTGTCGCAATCCATAATATCGAGCTTTACGTAGCAAGAAAAAGCTATCATTAAGCTTTTTAAATCCGAATGTTCTTAGAGCGAGAAACTGCTAGATGGAGCAGCGCAGGACCAATACCAATACCTAGCAGTACTACATTCGGCTGATATGAGGATGTACTCGTATGTTAACTCACCGAATGGCGGTTCGAACCGACAGTCGAGCAGCAGCGCGTGGCCCGTGGGCCCGGTGGTGCCGACCACCGCCCCGCCGCGCATCATCAGCTGGGCTTCAAGCTCTATCCAGCGCCCGCCACACTCTTGCTGCAAATAAAAAACAATACTTAGAAAAAAAACATCACCTTTATTAACTAAACCGCTTTGTAGATGCATACATTCATATGAACATGCATGCGACCATACCGGTAACCAATCAGGCCGACTGCATTACCCGTAAATTGCACACTCATCAATGTTTCAATCCCATCAATTACTCCTGCGTTTTGTAATGAACGGTAAGAGTATATAAGGACTTCTACAAACGAGGCATACAAACTAACATTGTTATAGTCTGTTTATCATATAGTTAGTTGTCATTCGTCTAGCCATATTTAACGACCTCCGTGGTTGAGTTCCTTTGTACACCGGTTTTCAAGGTGTCGCCATCTCTGAGGTCCCGGGTTCGATCCCCGGTTGGGCCAATTTAGAAAACGAACTGTTCTATATTGGCTTAGGTCTGGGTGTTTGTGATACCACCGTTGTCTCTGATTTCCATAACTCTATACAACTATTTAAAATTGTCATTAAAAAGAAAGGGACAAAACACTGTGTAACTATACATCTGCTATACAATCTTTATTAGTAAGGGGGATAGATTATACACAGCAGCATTTATTTTTACTTTACTATAAAAATGAATCCCTTTTTCCCTTGGTCACGGCATCACGCGTGAACGGCTGGACCGATTTCGCTAATTCTTTTTTTGTTGTGTTTGTTATTGTCTGGAGAAGGTTTCTATGTAAGAAAATATTAAGAAAATTGCGCGAAAATCAACTTAACCACCATATTAAATTATTTCTAATGTAACCTTAGCGCTTTTCACAATTTAAACTTTTTTAATGTAACCTTATGGCGTTTGACATAACATTGACAGAATGCGTGCTGCAAATATCGTCAGAGAGGATGTAACACAAAGTTGTTTCTGAAATATTTTTTTATTAATTATATCAATTTGAAATCAATATTCATAGTTAAGACAGGACAACGTCTGTCGCATCCGCTAGTCTATAATAAATAAAAATGTCTTATTATTTTCGTGGCCTTAGTAGTGATTTTGCGAATATAGGCACTACCAGCGATCGACTGCACTAACTAGCTTACCAATTATTAACCGTTTGCTCCGATTGGATTCTAAATTACTGAACTTGCTTTTATAGTGGCACGTGGTTAGTTCAATTGTGAGGGAATTCCATCAATAGTTAAAATGTTCTTCTATGTTTTGAAGTAAATTATTAAGTGTCTGCATCAAAATGATGATGATGGCTTCATTAAATATTCTAGCTAGACTAAAAATATACCTATTACATTTAAGCAAAGACTTCTATGTATATTTATGTATTATGTAGCCATCTGGTTTCGAATAGATATAATAAAATAATATCTAACCTACCAAACAGCACATAGCACTGCTTTTCAAAAGCAGTGTCAACCTCGTGGCTACATCTATTAGATACATTTTTAAACAACATACAATTTGAGCGAGGTCTACAACTCTCACTGAGCCAGTCAAGCATTTATCTTGCATTTCTCATGTCTCCTTTGTTTATTGATCAAGAGCTGAATAAAATAAAGAACCAAATAATAACAAAAACTAACAGTCCCTTAAGTATCGACCAATGAAATAGATAAAAAACTGAATACAAAATTCCGACCAAATCTTGTTTCCGTTTCATCACAATAGCGTTTAGGTATATAAGCAACAGTTACCTTTCGAACACCGCAAACGCAAATTAAAGTTGAAATCTCGACACAGGTGGCGTCCATCAATTTAGCACCCATTGTTTCACTGCCTCTCGACTTTTTTTCAAGAGCTCACCTTGATTTTCGTTATTCGAATATTTTCACAGAAATTTTCACGTTTCCAGGTAATACGTTTCACTGTAACGTTGGTGGCGTTTTTTCAACGTGGTTATTAACATTTATTACTTTTAGCAAATTAGGTTAGCTGGGGATTCGTTGTTTGGACCATAAACACCTCTTAAGAATAAGTTACTTTTTATTTTAAAACACTCTTTTAGACTAAAATGAAATAGGTACCTACTAACGATTTGTGCTTGACTAAATGTTTTAGATTGACTTAAAAACTGGTAATATATCATGTAAATGCAAAGAAACGAGTTAATTATATGAATACGATAAAATACTCCCGTCCGAGAAAATGATTTGGTTCGAGTCGTATTTTTTCTAGTATATTATTTTATTTAATTTAATTTCAAAGTGACTACGTTTCAGTTTTGCTTTTACCGTTCAAATGACCCCTGAGCTTGCCATATTTAAGGCAAGGCCAGTTCACGAAATCTACTCTTTCACTATCTCTTTAGATATGGTTGATTATTGCATAGCTTTAACTGTCGCTTCGCCAAAAATTTGACGAAATTTAGTACATTTTTATTGATTTCTGGAATACTAGATCATTTATTAAAAATGTACTCGGTTATTGTGTTAGATCAATAAAGAAGCTATCCTTTTGCTTAAATAATCATATCACTGTCGTTGAAAATTACGAAATCTGACGATTGGAAGTTTATTTTTATAAGTTTTTATGGTGTTATTCAGGATTTTTTTTTACAAAGCTACCAAGCCATTTTTCAGTATTATGTTCGGTTAGTGCGCTTCTTTGTTTTTTTTTCAGTCTACAGTATTTTTTGTGAAGTAGAATTCTACATCATTTCTTCACATTGAAAGAATTTGATCAATCTTTTCATCAGATCGTGAACTGGCCTTGCCTTAAATATAAATGCTTAATTTTATCACATAGAAGCTATTAAAATAAAACTGTTTACATTGGAAAGTACTGTTCTATTTAACAACAAAATATACATATGGGTCAAACTTTCCATCTCATTGGAAACACCGTGGAGCTACCGAGACCGTTGAAGTGGACTAATGTTAAACATAGTTTTCTCTTTCTTTCTTACCTCGTTATAGGCGACGGAAGTGAGAGGCAGGTAGTGGTACCCGAGGGCCCGATCCCAGATCACACCTTTGTTCCAAACCTCCACAAGCAGGCCCAAGTTGATGTCATTAATTTCACTGCCAACAAAATTACAATCGTCATTTAATGTGGATTTGTGAATAACAATTACCTTAACTTATTGTATCTAATTAAATACTTTATCGTATTTGGGTTTTAAACGGTTTTAATTTTAAGTTGTTTTGTTTTGATTGGTTTACTCATACCAAGCTTTGTATATTTTAAAAACTTTCGCTTATAAAATCCTGAATGACGCTTAACGATTAACATAATGTTAATGTTAAAGTCATAATGTGTAATGATAATACAAAACAGTTTTAGGACAAAAAAAGATAAGCATAGTAAGTAGACCTTCGTGGTCGAGTGGCTTTGTACGCCGGTTTTCAAGGTGTCGCCATCTCTGAGGTCCCGGGTTCGATCCCCAGTTGGGTCAATTTAGAAAATGAACTTTTCCATAGTGGCTCAGGTCTGGGTGTTTGTGATACCACCGTTGTCTCTGATTGCCATAGCACAAGTGCTTTAGCTATACTTACTTTGGAATCGGATCAATGTATGTGATGTTGTCAAATATGAATATTAAATTTAATTAATATTATTATTTTATTAAAGTAGCACTTTATTGATTAACAATATTTTCTCGGAATCATTTCATGCTTAGTGATCTCAGCCGCTTATCCATCTATTAATCATAGTATAGTTAATTATTTGGTGACTATGACAAAAAACAAGCTTCAATAATGGTAAGGACTGAAAAATTTTAAAAATAAAGAGAAAAGCTGGCCGGATGGCTCCTAAGTCATTCAATGAAGTATATATATCTCACGAGATAAGAAGTGAAGCGACCCACAGCCACGATTCCGCCACGCAAGCAGTCCGTAAAATCAGTTCACCCCACATAAAACCTCGCTTGTGAATATAAAAACTGGAAATCCCGAAAGGGGTATAAACAAATTGCGAACTACAGTACTTCTTAGTGATAGGAGATCTATCCAGGGCTGTGAAAGTTTATAAAGGAGTATTTATTTTAAAAAATATAGATTATGATTTGGTATATGATTTCCGCTCGAAGCTTAGCCTAAATACCCCCTACTCAAATGGCCAACATTCTATATGTTTGAACGCTAACCTTACTTTTAAAGCTTAAATATGAGCAATAGACGATTAAATAACATGTCGCGAACTTAATTTATTGCTTATTTTAAAGCTTTAATAGTAAACGTTGCGTTAAAACGCATAGAATGTTGGCTATTTGAGTAGGGGGGCTGGCAATATTGTCAAAACCATGAAAGTTACTAAGGGCCAGTTCCGCATGTTCTGAATAGCGCCTATCTTCTAGCGCATAGGTTCCCAACCAGTGGGGCGCGCCCCACTAGGGTTGCGTCGAGTTATCTAAAGGAGAGCGCGGCAAGCAGCTTCCGATAAACTATACATACCTAAAGTTAGTATACTGATAAAATTTATTTCACACGGTGCGAATTGTACCACCGATGTGTCGCGCACGTGCACCTCTTCTGTTTGATTGTTGATAAGTTACTTCGAAATAAACACACCCTTTTAAATTATCAGTGTTTGTGAATATTATCGTTGTCGGGGGAGGGAGGTAAAAGGTTGGGAACCACCGTTCTAGCGTAATTTAAATAAAAATGGAACGGAACTAATATCAAATTATCTGTAAGAGTTGATATCAAGTCAAGAACAAATTCAAACCTGTGAAACTATGCCTGAAGCAAGGAACAACGTTTGGCTTTCTCTATTTCTCTCTCTCTCTCTCTCTCTAATAATATGTTAAAATATTTTTATTCACACACATAAAAAATGTTCATATAATACACTAATTATACAATAATATAACACTAAAGACACTATCTATCACAAAATATTTTAGCAAAAGTAGAAACAACAAACTTATAAAATCCAAGTTATCCTGCTCTCGAGGTTGCACAACATTTTGAACTTTAAAGTCCGTTTTCTTGTTACCAAAACGAAAATCAAACAAAGCAATAAAATTTTAGTATTACTATCTTGTTATAAAACAAGATTAGTTTTATATCGTTCACTGAAAGCACGTACACATTTAGTATTGCATGTAGGTGATTTGGTGGATTTAAACTTTAAAGCTCATTTCTTTTATAGCAACATTTGCACTTTCTCGTAATATTTTGGTAATAACTTGATCGTGTAGATTCCGTTAGTGAAAATGCGCTATGGCACTTAAATGTTTCAGTGTAGTTATACATATTGAAAAAGGTATCAAATTAAATCTTATATAAGTAACTACTTATATTTTGTATAACTGATGTGTCTGCATTGCATTGTAATAATCTTGCCTAGCCTAGAGAAGCCCCAAACTTGAGTGCATTAATACAATCTTTTACATACTCACCAACAAAAGTCCAATGTAAAACGAAAGGAGCATAAATTTTTCCAACAAGTTTCATAGCTCCATCATCGCAGTTAATGCAATTTCAACGCATTTCGGCCATATGTCTCTGTTAGTAATAATGCCAGAGTAAAATTATGACCTCGCAATCCATCAGCAAGAGTGATCATAAATCTTCAATGTATATGAAACAGTAGGGGACCTCAAATACTGCCTTGTGGTAGACAAAAACAGAGAGCTTTGACGCCATGTAACATTGCAACAAATTATAAACTAAACTACAACTGATTATAGATGTAACAAGATACAGGCACCATTAAAAAGATGATCCAAGTAAAACAATGAGTCAGGCGCTAGTAACAGTTGGCGTTAGATTCGATCGGCCTTACCACAAAAAAAATTAATACACTGTTTAATTTAGACACTGTTTAAATGTGACGCTGTCTCTTTCAAACAATATTGTCAAAAAAGTGACAGCATCACATTAGATAGTGTCTAAGTTAAACACTTGCTAAACAGTGTTTTGTGGTAAGGCCGGATGAATCTACGAGTTTTAAGTACTGTGACTATAAAAGTAGTTTTACGTCGAGCAATAATAAATATATTGTGGTGAGGGTTAAATAATATACTAAAGTATATACTAATAATATAACATATAAATAAACATTTACAAATAGCAGAAATTTCAATATTCGTATCGCACATCCTCAAACCATACCGTATAAGCTTGAATAAAACAATAAGTTACTACACTACTAACTAAACTACTAAACAGTCGACATTACGTGCGCATCGAATCACTCTCCACACCAAGCCAATGAAAAACTAACTTCAGCTCTCATTAAAGAACACGTTATAGGACATGGAAACTATGCTTGATGTCGCAAGTACATTCTCGACACATTTACACGCTTTGATTAAGTATTCTTTAAGAATATCTTATGAGCACTCTAACGTAAATGACCTACTATAAACCTCGCCAATAGACGCGAAATCGCCACCTCTGAGCACCATGATATAGCACCTAAAACAACATGAGCACTTTTCTATGACGACCTCCGTGGTCGAGTGGCTTTGTACACCGGTTTTCAAGGTGTCGCCATCTCTGAGGTCCCGCCCGGGTTCGATCTCCGGTTGGGTAAATTTAGAAAACGAACTTTTCTTTTCAGCCGGGGGTTGGGTAAATTTAGAAAACGATTTTTTCTATATTGGCTCAGGTCGGGGTGTTTGTGATACCACCGTTGTCTCTGATTTTTCATAACACAAGTGCTTTAGCTACTTATTTTGGAATCGGAGCAATGTAGGTATGTGATGTTGTCAAATATTTATTTATTCTATAGTAAGTAATTGTATTCACAGCGAATACTATCTATTCTATTTTATACTGTCTCAATCTCGAGTCTGGGCATTTGTGGAAAGTGGAAGAACGAGCTTATTTCTTTAATAATGTATTTTTTTTGCATGCATGGCGTGCTGTGTGATTTTTTGTCTCATGCTGACGTCATTCTGCTACAGATGCTGAAAATGCCAGTCACTTTCACCTTTGATTGTAATGAAGTTACAAATGGTTTCGCTTATCACTGCGTAATATAATACACCTACTCAGATAAGTTGATTCGGCAGCTAACCTTTAATCACAAATTAATATTAAGCGATAATTTTAGAACGAGTATTATTCATCCATACAATACTAAATTTTAATGCTTGAGAATACTAAAATCTCAATTTCAATTTTAGTATTCGACAAACTGTGGCAGATTATATTACGCCATGTACAGTTTTTAACGACCGTAGTCTTATCTTAGAGTGGAACATAAAATGTGTGTCACTTAATAATAGTGATATAGATTTAAAACTAAAAAAAGAATGTGACGAACTTAGATTTAAGGATTAAAAAATATAATAAAAAAAGATGGCGATGAAGGCGAAGAAGTCTCTAATGATTCTAAAGAACAAATTATTTATTTATTATTATGTGAGATCTTAGATATTTACTATAATACCGAATGAATAAATCGTCACGCAGTAGTACTATTATTAATTTTGTGACGTAGTACTCGGAATGCATTAATTGTAGAGCAGCACTTATGCATGGGTTGCTATAGACAATCAGGATGCGATAAGCTTGCATCTGACGCAGGCTGTGACGCTAAACTTTATCTCTGAGTTAATTTCAAGTGCTCGTAACTCGTAAGTAAAAGTATTGTGGACACGAACTGAATAAGTGAAATAATATACTAGAGGCTAAAGTCAATTTGTGCTGCGAGTGCCGACTTTAAATCACGAACTAGCGAGTAGTCTAGAATTAAATCACGAGCGTAGCGGGTTAGAATCACCCGCTACGCTCACAAAGGCACGAGACATAACAAAAAATACTACTGAGCACACAAAGGCACGAGACATAACAAAAAATTGGTCTCGTGTTACACATACAACTGTTCTGTTCACCTCTACCAGCGAGAAAAGGGTTATAGGTAAGAATAGTTATTTTCACGTGACTTTCCTGTAAAAAGCTAAATTCAACATTAGAAACTTGTTTTCAGAGCCGAGTATGTAACTTTGTATTTTTCTCTTATTTAATTTTATTTCATTTTATTTACAATCATAAAACACTAATTTGTTATTATATTCCATTTTTTTTTTATTTCATACCGACCTCACTTCGAGCATTTCGAACACCAACCTTCTTTTTCAACAATCGTTGTTTAAAACTTCTTGGTATCTGTGTAGGAATTTCAATTTTTAATTCATGTCCGACAACATTTCAAAATATTAAAATATTTTGGCTTTCCTTTTCTCACATACCAATCATACAACTCTCATCCTTTTCACTCTTATTTCTTAATTATTATTTCAAAAAGTGGGGTAAAAAAAAAATCACGTTTTCCCTACGCAAAATCGATTATTTGCTGCGAGTTTTCGCGTTAAAAGCGCGCTTTTCGTGCTGGAGAGGTGAAAAAAAAAATAATATTAGAAATGTGCCTACTAGAGAAAATCGACTTACTAGTAGCACCTCTGTTTTGAGGTAACGTTTTCAAAACAACTTTTCATTCCCAGCCTAATAGTAAAACTTACCATACATATTTTGTTAGGCCATTCTCCTTTTAACAGTGGCCCTACCATTAGTTGATGCAAACTGTTTTCGCTTCCGTAAACTATCGTTTTCTCTCTTTCACTCGCATTGACTGTGAGCAGTATATCCGATAGTTTTCGGTAGCGAAAACAGTTTGCATCAACTCATGGTAGACCTACAGTTTCACAAGAAATACTGTTTGATTATAACACCACTCCCTTACTTTCCGGAGTTAAAAATTATCAAAACACACAAATATTTACTCACGCCATCCTTCTATAAAGGCGTAAATGTTTTCCCTCTGAAATTCACCATCGCCTCAGGGGTGCCGCTTCTTTTAATCGGAAAAACCTAAATTTTTAATGAAAAAGAAAATTGTAAGACGTGAAAGAACTCTAAATGAATTCACTGAATGAAATAAAATGTCTTTATAACCAATTTGAAAGTATGTTCAAAATCTTGATACCGATCAAAAAGTTAATGATAATCGGTATTGAATCTATTTTTAATTAAACCATGATACTGTGCTCACTTTTCATGTAATAACGAGCATTATTAAAAGTAAGAGGCTCATTAAATTAACAAATTATTATCACCTCTCAAGCTTACTAGACATGAACGGATACTAGTGCGGTTTTATTAAAATTACTTTGGTAATTAGTAGTATTTGGTTTGATTTATTTATTTTCCCGACGTTCGGCACCTTTACAACTGCCGTGGTCACTGGGGACTGAAGCTGCTCGTGAGTCTACCCTCAAGTGACGAAGTTATAAAGACGTTCAGAAATTTATACTCAACATATTTTTATATATATTACAATTACAAATAGGTACCAACAACAACAACTACAAATTACCAAATTACTTTCAATAAAACCGCGCTAGTAACCGTTAAAAAGTGTTTTATTTGAAATTAAAATCATTTACAAATAAACCTGTTGAACGACACACCGAAATGTTAAACAGATCATAGTGAAAAACCACTTATCAAAAGTTATTAATCTGTCGTTCACATCAATTAAAGAGATTAACGAAGCCTACATTTTTAAAACATTTTATTGACACGACAGCAAAATATGTTCAACTTTCCTAAATAATTATGTTATACTGTCAGTGTCTTTTCAATGACTGTCGTGATAATTTAATGGTCTTGTAAATAAAAAGGCCTCGTTAATATCTTTAATTAATTAATAACTTTAATAAGTGGTTTTTCACTATGGTCTATTTAACATTTCGGTTTATTATGCAACAGGTCTTTTGTAAGAAAACTAAATCAACAGTAGTGTGAGTTTTCATAAAAACTCAAGGTACTCTATTGATATTTAACAAATTACGACAGTGCTGAATCTTACTATTTCGGTACCCCAATCATAAAAATCTATCGAAATATAATCGAGCATAGTGTATTTATTTTTTCTTCGAAGTTTACCTTTACAGTGGAAGGAAGTTAGTGCTTTCAATACAAAATTATTCAGACGTCATCAATAGATTTGGTATTTTGAAATATGGGTTCTGATGAATTACAAGAAATACAAATATGTTAAAAATATTAGCTGTATAGATTACTTTATATGTTTATGATATAAACAATGTCAGCTATGATCAATATTCTTCTAATCCGATAAACCACTCCAATGATTTGGATCCTTGGCAAACTGTTGACACAATTAATTAAGCACACCATAGGTTTCGATTACCCCTGGTAATCCCATTGCGTTGGGACTGTATTCAAATGTGACTGGCGCCGACAAACAAATTAGTTACAAACTGACCTTAACTCAAACCAGTAGATATTTAAAAGTAAGCAAATCATTAAGACAATAATGAGTTTCAGTTTAAAAATGGAACTTTCATTATGTGAATTCTGTAATGACGTAATCATGCAAACGCATATTCGAATAACGAAGTCGAAGTACATTATTCGTTATGAAAAGCTGAATCACGATGGCATATCTACACCTGTATAATACGAGTTCTACCATTGAACTTTTAGAACGTGGTCTCCGAGCCTTGCTTGGCAAAAGTATTTCTGGCAATAGTAATGATGAGGCCTCTACAATTCCATAAAGTCAATCTATATCCCTCGCTACCGAGCTTTCGAATTATATTATGTATCAACTTTTGTAACTGATTCTAGTAACTGCCAAGGGTGTCAAGCCGATAATAGTAACATTTTGGCTGTTTTAGAATCAGTAAATTAATGAAAAGCTTACGGATTAGGTCACTTCAGAAATGATTTGAAATAGATAAAATATTTACAAGAAAACTGTAAAGATAAAGTGCCACTAATGGGTATTTAGAAAAAAAATCGATAGAAAAGAATTGTTATATTTTATGTAATGAGATTTCCAAACTGTAAATAAGCGTAACAATATACCTTAGTAACTTTTCAAACAATGTATATAGAAAATCAGAATCAAACAATGGCACAGCCTTGAATGAAAGGTGGAAAATAATGGTGTGAGTTTTCATAGCAAATGTAGGTAGACGAGTGACGGCGATGACACAGTAGAACAATGTGCAAAGTACCTACATATAAATCAGCGGTATAGTATCTATATACTATACCGCTGATTATACCTATGTATATCGTTGATTATACCTATGTATAATCAACGATATATTTAGTAATCAATACATTCATAGAATGGTCGTTATAACCGGGAACTAAAACAATATAAAAAATCCTTATATAGTCGGACTCGTAATTCGATTCAGTAAACTGAGAGCTCAAGTGTGACCACTTTAGAAGAAAATAAAAGTAATGACGTGACAAAATAATCGTTCATTCAATTAGCATTCAGTTAAAAATTCGTGAATATTAAATTAACTATTTAGAAAAAATACTATTTGTGTTTTGTGATATGCTATAATTTGATGATAAATAAAAGGGAGCTGGCATGATAAAATAATATGGTTATATACCTTTTACATTTTTAATTGCTATTTGTAATTAATACTCAAAATTAACAAACAATCATACGTCAAATATTTATCGTAATTCTGAAAAGTTTACGATTTCCTTGCTTCCCCCAAGTATCTTCAATATTAATTAATGAGCTAAACTAATAATTAATATACTAATTAATAACTAACAGCCTAAAATTTACCACAACAAACCAATCATGCCTCAACTCTCATGCATCAACCAATGTTCATATCACTAGTAGACATGAGGTGGCAACATAATTTTACGAACTGACAGTTTGAATTGAAGTGTCATTTTACTGAATCGAATTATAAGTCGGATATAGTAGATAATTTGTTAGGTAACTTTTCAACTAATGGGCATACCTAGGGGTCCTGTTTTTATTTATTTCTCAACAACAAATTAAAGAGACTTATGAGTTTTTGTTTTTCTGATAATATTTTACATGCAAAATGTTTTCATCACTGACGAAATAAACTTTTTTCTTGCTATAACGCACGCACGCATGCGTTAAAACGCACAAGGTGATGTAATAATCAGCCTCAGCCATTTTTAAAATTTTGGGATTCGCATAGAATAATTACATTCGTGATCCGTTAACAGACTCATGACTATATTTTAAGCTCACCTTTCTATTGCTCTAACTTTCTAAACTATACTCTCGCTGGTCTATGTACAAAAGTACCGAAGTAAGTGCCGAATATGGTAGATAGGGACCATCAGACTGAACAACTTTTACTATGGGACCAACTCTGAAATCGCGAAAAAAAAATCAGCTGTTTCATACATTTTGATATTTTCGATTTTAATTTTTGTATGAAACAGCTGATTTTTTTTCGCTATTTCAGAGTTGGTCCCTTAGTAAAAGTTGTTCAGTTTGATGGTCCCTATCTACCATATTCGGCATTAGGGGTACTTTTGTAACACCTTGTATACAATATACAAGTATACTCAACTTATATGTTTTTTACATTCAACAAAACGTTGCCAGTAACAGGGAAATATTTTTTTTATCAATTCTTATAATTAGCTATTATTTCTAATCAACACACAGATCCATTATGATATTAATTTCCCAGTTTAATCCCTTTATCTTTAAAGGAATAAAGCATAAGAATTATGTTACTATTATTATCTACCACCAATAACATTACAATATTATAACATTAGAAGATTTGTCTGTAGTTTAATACCCTTTCTTTTAAAGGTAAGCCTTTTCCCTGTCGTGTTTGACGTCACAGCTCTGATAATTCCTTTTTGTTTACTGTGACATCAGCGCTCGCCCACCCCTAGTATCAGGTTTATTTCGTACCGATCATTCATTTTAAATCCCTCCATTCAGATTGAGTTTAATGTTCAGGTGTACGACGATAAACTCCACGGCTGAATTGAAAATTAAAGGACTGAATGTAGTACTACTTTAACGGCGCATATCAGTTAATTATACTAATAAATAAGCTAACAAAATATCAACATTATTCACGCACTTACATAAAAAACTTAATAATCTTGGAACTCTTCAAATAGTTCGTAAGGACATGTATAAATAGAGATATAAGAAAAAATATAATCATCGCTCTGCTATAAAGCTCTTCCACAAATATTTCGTTAAAACAGAAATAAAGAGAGGTCTGAGCACAAACTTTGGAAGAGTAGAAATAGCCATTATTCTTCAATCCCAACAATCGGTTTATTATTTCGCAAACAATCCATAAATTATGCAAGTTACATAAAACTAAGTGAAATACACTTCTGTTATCATGTTTCTGTCGTCTGCCCTTTCAGATCAGGATCATTAGATATTCAAAAACAATAAATATTATATTTAGTAAACATGGAAAGAATCATATTATTAATGTGAGCTTTTTTGGCAAAGTTGTGCTTCATCATTCACCTTGTTGTCGTAAGTTTGTACCAACTATCTTTTATCAAAATATTACTCCAAAAAATTATACTTCGCACAAACTATGACCTTTAATGAACTATGAACATTATTTTATAGAGACTTTACTTCGTGTGCGTAGGTGTACTAACCCTTACTGTTTTTGGAAGAAACAAACTTGGTACATATTAAATTATACTCGCAAACAAAATAGTTCATAGCGATCCACTCTAATATTAATGGCGGGATACGATAACTTACTTTAGCTACATAACCTAATTTATTCAGCTTTCGTTACTCTCATATTTTGTATCAACTTTTTCATAAGTTAGATCTTATAAAATCTATATAATAAGGAACTAGATGATATACATTGATTTCCGAGAGATCGACAGAGAAATACTTGTATAAACTTTCAAAGAAAAAAAAACTTTTAATGTAAATAGGTACTTATTTTTCAGTCTACGATTAGACTCACTAACATTTGTTTAAAATTGGTGAATAGTGACAGTGATGAATAGTACACACTGGTACACACAATTATTATTAAAAAAAAAGATTGAATTTCTACAACGACGGAAAAATTGAACTCAAAACAATAGCGATACGGTACCATACTTGACATTTGGACACTACAGTGGTTAAAAGTGCTGAGTTAAGTGCTACATGCTAAGTTCAGTTGCCACATTAATGGAATAAATAATTACTATATGTTTATTACAATACAATGTAATTACATTTTGTCTAAATATATAAACTGTACAGTTGTACCTGCTCCAACTTAAAATAATAAATGCAATTTTTCAAGACAACATTTGAGCATCCCCACATTGGATGCTCAAATGATGTCTTTAAATGCTCAAAAGTTGTTTTATTTATGTAGCATGATCACAAACTAACGATACTCGACTGTCAAAATATAATAGATTTAGACAGTTAAGATCGATAAATAAATAAATAAATAATAGATAAATAAAATCATATCGTGTTTCGGCTGTCATCAATACAGAGACTTATACTTAGTAGTGGTCGATTAATGAGGACAATAAATGGGTTGATCAGTAGGTAAAGTGTAAACACCGTGCAATATACAAATAAGCATTTATAAAGTTAAAAATACTCACAAAAGGAAGTCTTGCTCCCAGCATGGAGTCGGGCCCTTTACTGTCACCGTCGTCGACTTGACATTCTGAAGCTTGAGTGTCACGTATGTGTTGAATTGTGTAGCTGCAAACGAATTGTCACTTTAACATAACGTAGCAAAGCGCAAACTACCTTGGATCCCGATATAAAAGCACCTGAGGACGTATGTTTTTGTATAACATCTGTGCATTTGCGCGTGTTATTGTTTGAGAGTAAAAGGGTGATGGTTGGAATGACCTGACATAATTTCTAAAGAGGCTTAAATATTTTCATTCTGAGGTATAATTTAACAGCAGGCGTAAGCGCTCATGGAAATTTTAGCGTACTTGGAATATTGTCTTATCATTAGATTTCAAGACATTTATATTATCGTAAAAAAATATTAGTTATGATTACATTAACGCTTTTTAAGTTATAATAATTTGCCTGATAATAAATTGCCTTACTTACTGATTTTAATTTCTAAATTAATATACAGAAATTTGCTCACCTGGTATAGCGACATAGCGCGCCTTTTTTACTGAAACCAATAAAAAAACTCATTATAATAATAATAATATAATAATAAATACTTGGACAATTTCACACAGCGCCATCTAACCCCAAACTTAGCAAAGCTTGTAGTATCGCTGCTAGACAACTTTACTGATATACTACTTATATACTTTTTAAATATATATTTATTGTACATAGTTGTTACTATGTCAGACTCGTCACAGAAATTAAAATTCATCATTTCAATTTCTGCCAGGCCGGGCATCGAACCCGGGACCTCTTGCGTGGTAGACCGGCATGTTAACCACTGCACCACTCAGTTCGTCGTTTATTATCAAAACAACAATATATTTATTAAGTCAAGCTCAAATATGCTTTTATAATTCAGTCAGTAAATCAAAGTTCCAAGAAAACATAACATGCTTATTAAAATAAACTTTTCGTTCAATAGGGGAAAATAAATAAAGAACCTATTAAACTTAAAATGCCACCATGCATTTCAACAAAAATAATTTGTATTGCCTTTATTTTCATCTCTATGTCGTCACTCATAAGGTTTAATTTTGAACACGCTTGGAAAGTAAGCATTCAAAATAGGCAGTGGACCTTCTTTCTTATTACATAGGCATAGAGTTCTAATCACTACAGCTTGGATTTAAGAGCCGTGCAGAAAAATAGAATTTGCACAATGTAGCTTGCGTGTGACACGTGATGACAGAAATAACCACATAGTCGATGTGGTGGTCGCCCCATAGAGTGATGGAAGCAATAAGGGCCTTTGTAATCCTTTATTACATTATTAGGAGACTACTGAAGCGATCTCTATACCTGTGGCTTCAAGTTGTAGTGGATTTTATTATAAGGTGATTGTAATCTCTGACCATTTTCTATTTTGTAACCGACGCGTTCAACTTTGAGGAGCTCGGTGGGCAGTGGTATAGCACCTGGCCCAGCAATTGCAGAGGTTAAGCAACTTTCGCAAGGGTCGGTCATGGGATGGGTGACCAAAAATTTACTATCTCGGGCTCCTCCGTGCTTCTGAAGGCACGTTAAGCCGTTGGTCCCGGCTGCATTTGCAGTCGTTAGCACTCACCAATCCGCATTGAACCCGCATGGTGGTCATGGCCCATCCTCCTTATCCACCCAAAAGGAAGGCCTGTGCCCCAGCAGTGGGGACATTAAAAATGGCTGATAGTAACCGAAAATTGTCATCAGATGAACTTACACATTAATGTTATCTAAACAGTTAAAGTTGAATTTCTTTAAGTTAAACAGTACTAGATTTTACCAAATATTCAGTCATAGATCTGTCTTTGCTATATAACTTTGAAATGAGTCTGTAATAAAAACAGTCACAGTAAAGTATAAAATCATACACCTAATAAGAAAACGCTGTACAACAGTTTGCCTGTTTTTCAACACTAAGGGACAGGCAAACTGTTGTACAGTGACAAACACTTAATTTAGGTAATTATACTCGAAAACGTCTTATAATAATTAATTACAACCTTCTTCTAATGATAGTCTCATTACCAACTAAAGTTGAAAGCTTGACCAGATATAACACGCGGTTGACAATATTGACAACTGTTCGGTTGTCACCTCCTCATGCAAACCGTACACCTATGAAACTAAACAGTTATCAAATCATCAAATTTCAGTCGTATTCTAAATCGAAAGCACCATCAAACTAATAGGTTAATTGAATAATGTAATAATAAACCGAGCTCCCATTGTAGGAAACCTTACCTTACAAGAAGGAAGATATGTGATGGCAACCCACTAAAATCAGAAGTATCTATACTATTACTTTAATACACTTCTGATCTATTACCTTGTGAGGTACTTTGTGGGCTAAGTAAGTAAGTTGCCTGCAATGGGATTTCGGACTATAAGCGCTAAATTAGAAATAAAAAAGTTTTTTCGGATTACAGCGCGTATTTTATTAATCCAGGTGTTATTTTAGAATTGTTTAGTTTGAAATTATTGGTTTTTTGAATTCTAAAAGTCGAAACGTCGGGAATTCAAAAAACCAATAAATCCAAAATTATTAATAATAATCCGTAAAAATCCTCTGTAATCCGTAAAAAGTGTTTTATTTCTAATGAACTGTACGCGCTGAAGTTGTATATAAACAAGCACTAAAGTTTAAATTAGATATCTGGTGGCACTGAGGTTCCGCAGATATTCCATCAAGATTATCTTTGTTTTAAGGTAACATTATCAATTGCGCCTTTCACTCTTTTATTGTAGTAGCGCGATGAGATAAACTTAAAAAATAAGAAAACGAATAAAATTATTAATTATTATCTTCAAGTAGGATCCCCGGATTTCTTAAATAGTGTCCGGGTAAAATCCGGACAATATTTGTGTTAGGAGAAAGGGTATCAGATTTTTATTTTTAAGTGCATCTGGGTAAAATTCTTTATTTTACTCAAATATCCGGGGCTCAAATTAGATGATGGCAGACCTACCTACAAGTAAAAATTACTTAACCAATTCTATATTGAGCAAGTATGGTAAATACCCAAAGTTCCCTTACAAATCAATGACTTCGAAAGTTGCGTTTTTGATAAAGCCACTTCAGAGACTTAATAATGTAGCGAATGCCTCTGAGTTCATTAAAGATAAGGTACTTGATAAAAAGTTTCACTTCATTAGATAGCAGACTACGTTATTCGAAGACAAGTTCTTTTAAAGCTTCAAAATCTCTTACAAATGAAACAAGATGAGATAAGCTGAAATGGAACCACAACTTTAGATTTGTGATTTTGTGAAAAATGTGGTTTTTAATTTGTTGAAATCTATCTGGAAAAGTAAAATATTATGTTTTGTTACCTTTTAGCACAAAATCTATTTCTTATTTATTTATTTTGTTTGGAGGCGAAAAAACGTGACTTTTAACGTGACAATAGTAAAACACAGATTTGCTAAAAAGCAGATCGCATCTTGAAATCGTTTTAGTTCATAATGGTAAATCGTGTGAACACGTGAATCAATTTACTGTCGTTGCGTAAATGCTCCACTCAAAAAACGTTTTTGATATTAAACATTTATATTTGAAGATTACCTCAATTAAAATTACAGATACTAAATAATATACTAGACAAAATTAAACTCGCATCAGATCATATTTTCAAGCGGTAATCGAACCCACGATCTTTGGAAGTCCAAACCAATGCTCTTCCAACTGAGCTACCGAGTAACTTTTGTAGCAACGTCGACGTTGAGAGAATTTGATCTGGTGCGAGTCCAATTTTTTCTAGTATTTTATTTAGTATTGTATAAAAGTAGCATTGTAAATGCTAAAATCTCAAATTAAAAAAATAAAATTACAGAGTTTAAGCGAAAGACATTCTCTCACAATTACTGTTTGATAACGACCTTTTTGTCGAGAACAACATACACGTTAAAAATGTGAGAAGTACACTTTGTCCTTATTTTGCAAGTCGCATATAAATAAAAATTACGGCGAAACACGGCACACAGAGGAGAATGTTCAGTCCGAAATGTAAATCTGGCCTTTTGGGGGAAAAGTTTGTGTAAATATAAAGGTTTGAGGCGGAATGTCTCTCGACTTCTTATAAACCTTTCTAAATGTTATAACAATTTACAAGCGAAGGTAAAATTCCAAACTCGAACTTACTTTAGTGAATTTCACGCCTTCCTGTAGGGACAATCTTCATCAATTTTAGTTAGGCACCTTTGTTGTCGAGTTTCATATTATTATCAATTGGATAGTAATTAGAAATGTTATATTAAGACTTTAAACCTACAGCAAACAAGGAAAAAAAATCAAGAACGTAATTAAAAAAACTCTGTAGTTCAAATTATAAACTTAATTCTAAGCTTGTAGTCACGTATAAGTAATATCCGAAAAGTTGAAACCGTTAATCTCAAATCTCCCCACGAACGGACTTTACTAGATGTCCCAAAGTTTCATGTATATTTTTTGTGATTCTTTGTTTTTATTAATAAGAAACGTATGTCCTTTCAGCTCCAGATATTTTCCCTCCATTAAGTGATTGATCGTTACGCCTTCTCACGCAAATCTATACATCCAAAGCCTAACCTGCTATTGGTATATTTATGGCTAGTTTTCGACAGAGAACCTACTATGATTTCTTGACCAAGAAGTTCTTTGATATCTAGTCAATAGAGTCTAGTGTAACAATTTATAGACGTAAAATAATTAACATCTCTATGTATTCAGCAAATAAACATGCTGATTTGATCAAAGCTGGCGACACGAATTCACAAAATGTTGACTTTTAAAGACACTAAAATATGGACATACTAGATATTAGAGTTGCTTTTTTGTATAACATTATACAGACCCGCAGACCATCTTTATAGATAACGTGATCTAAAGGCGAAGGCTCTAGATTAAGAACAAACAGAAACCATTAAGTTAATGAGATGCCCGACGCGTCGCCAAAGATTTATCTGTACCGAACGAATGATGGCTCTGAAAGAATTGGGGAGTTTTGTTTGCAAAGATAAAATCGAATTCTATTAAAGAAAATAAACGGTTTTTATAAGGCTTCTGAAATAATCTTAATAATACATAATATGTTACGTAGACGTTTATTATCGGGGGGTCCTTCGCATCGCATAATTTCGATTGTTCTAGAGTCACTTGACATAACTCGATTGGCATAATAATCACAAAGCATATTTTATTTAGCATAAATTTGGATACACAAACATTGTATTGCATAACTTATAAAAAGCATAATAGTAACAATTCCTAATTTCAACTGGCATAGTGTTTGTAAGCAAATTTTGTTATGCATAATTTACATAAGTACTAATATGCAAAGGCATACTATAAAAAAGAATAACTAATTTTAATACTAATTTATAATGAAAAACTTTTAATGCGACCACCATTGGTGAATTAGGTTGCGAAGCGGGTGGATCATGTTGCATGCTACAAGCTGCATGCTTGCTTGCATGTTGCGTGCTTGCTTGCATGCTGCGTGCTTGCTAGCATGCTGCAAGCTTACTTGCATATTGGGTGCTTGCTTGCGTGCATGCTGCATGCTGAGTGTTTGCTTGTAGAAAAAACGTATGAGTTTGAAAAATATGTCTCAAGAAATTAGGCCTTTTATGACTATGCGTAGTAAATTTATTTCATTTGATGTTTATGCTTTTTAGACAATATCCCAATTAAAAATAAAAGTTTTGATATTTATGCTTTGTGTAAATATGCTATTCAATGTTTATACTGTACTATTATGCGTTTTGAAATTGTGCTATACAATATTATGCCAAATGATAATTATGTCCTTTAACAGTATGCGTTTTATGTATAGGACAAAAAAGTTATGTTACTTATACGTTTTAAAAAAGTTGCGTTCTATTAGCTAATCTTATTATCGTTATTGAAAATTGGTAAGAAAGTCACTAGGTTCCAGCTAGAATATAAATCCAAAAATGTTCGGCTAAAGCATGTAACACTACTAACACTAAGTCTTTAGTTTTTGCTGTCAACTTTTATAGCAAAAAGAATCTATGAAGGAAAAAAAAACCTTTTTTTACTTATTTACTCCAGAGACCTACATATACTATCCTTTGTAGATGATGTTTGTATTGTTATTTAGACATCTATAAGTGATTGACGACCTCCGTGGTCGAGTGGCTTTGTACACCGGTTTTCAAGGTGTCGCCATCTCTGAGGTCCCGAGTTAGATCCCCGGTTGGGTCAATTTAGAAAACGAACTTTTCTATATTGGCTCAGGTCTGGGTGTTTGTGATACCACCTTTGTCGCTGATTTCCATAACACAAGTGCTTTAGCGACTTACTTTGGAATCGGAGCAATGTATGTGATGTTGTCAAATATTTATTTATTTATTTATTTTACTCTTGACGATATAAATTTTCCGTACAAATCCCACAAACATTTCCATTACTATTGCAAAAACCCGTCTTTCTCTTTTAATTAATACACTCGCTTAAAATTCCGTCGCAAGACGTAAAATAACTGTGAAAGCATTACCGTTCGGGCGCACGAGTGCCGCGAACCCCAAACATATTTTTTCTGCTTAAGGTTGAATTATTGAAACCCTTTCCTATTGGCCACAAATAACAGCTTTTAGATAAATTCCCGAGTCTTACAGCTCCCTCTGTTGATCGTTCGACGCAAACTGTATTTATTTTTGAATAATTAATCTCTCTGATCTTGACGATTAATTGGAGGCACAGAGTAAAGGATTTTTAATTTAAAAAGACTCGTTATAAAACCAAATCAGGTAAGTATTAGGTCGTTACCTATGTAATTGGTGTTTTTTTCTTACACACAGAGAACCTCTTTACTTCTGCAATTTTAAATATTTATCAGTTGCTGGATATTACATCAAATTATGACCATAGCCGTCAACTATCGCAGCATCATTAATGTGTACTTATTTTGTTTTCTTAGCATAAAAAAATACCTTAAAAGTGACTCCTTTTTTTGTCAGCAAAAATTACCACTATATTCGATGTACATAACTTAGCCAAAACTTATTTTTTTTCGCTTAAGTTATGTCTAAGTTAGCTTAATATTCAAACATTAGTACATAAAAGTTTTGTTACAATAGCATTCACGGTTGTTAAATAAATTATGAAAATGCTATGGAAAATGCAATTTGTTAAAAGTTCTCCATACAAAACGTCAATTTCATAAGTAAGGACCTAATATCAAAAACTATTTTATTGCAAATGCTAAATCGTAATAAAAGAGCCTTTAGATAGACCAATTTAGTTCTCCAATCGACTATATACTTAAAGCTATAAGAAGACTTACATCTATTTAACGAGCTTAAATCACAAATATTTACTTGAGTAAAGTCTAAGAATATTTCAAACGCAACAGTGGAACAAACAACACATAACCTAAATCAACAAAGGTAAGTGTAGAAAAAGTGATAAAGAAACTCAAACCTAAGAATACAGATTGCAAGGTCTATTTTTCAATAATTGGGCAGTAGCTTCAATGTAACACGTAGGTACTTGTACAGAAGCTAACAATATAACATAGCTTATTATTAAACGGCGGCAATTATGCCAACTTCACCTACGCGTGTCGCAGACAGCTGTGGTCTATTGCGCTATGCTTCCTAACGTTTACTGTTCTGGGCATTATTAAATGTACTTAGGCCTAATTTGCATAAATTACATTATTTTGTTGGTATATGTAATTTTATTGTGTTTGAGTTATGGCTGTAAAACTAAAGGCAGAAAAAAAATAACAAATAACAAAGTCACAAATTATCGTAGATTGCTAAAGTAGATACAATATAGCCCTAGAGATGTTAAAAAACTGCGCCGTTTTAACTTCAAATCTGAATTCATGTATGAATGGCACGTATTTTACTTCATTGCTAAGTAACAAGTTAGTAAAATTATCAGAATAGATTTCAAAACTTACCCATAATCAGTACCTACATCACTACATCTCTGTAATCATTACTCATTTACTTAGGCCGCGATATAAGTTTGTTTTCATCACTAGACAAATTATTTCGCTAAAGAAATCTGTTTTCATAGATCACGGGTGTCAATAGCACGGCCCTCTACGAAGTCTCCTCGGCCATCGCCTGCCGCAGACAGCGGGTCAACCTCATCTTTCCTATAGGCTCGCCTAAATTTACAACTAAATATTTCTACGTTTTTTTATAAGCAAGGGCGCAATCGCGTAAAATCTACGACAAATATAAACTTCAGAGCTTTTATGATATTTCCAAGAATTGTGTTTTAACAATTTGAAGCAATTAGCTGGCCCAGGTAGATTTTACAATAATTCTTTCGAAATTTAAGTATGCCCATGGAATAATCATAATATGACTTTCCCTACATTTAAATTGTACTTTAGTACTATCAATATCCTTTCTAACCGTCTGCAGATCGTTGCAAAGGCAGTTTTACAAAAAGCTCTCTTCACAAACGAGCCGGGTCGTTATACGGGTCCGATGGACCCAGGCTTCACATAACCCATCTCCTTTCACAAAAATTACTTCTCGTAAATCCATCTAGTTATAAATGAGTTAATTTATTCGACACGAGCCGTGCAAAAATAGTCGGCTTTACAAAATATTAATGTTAAAGCCATTACCGGCAAATTGTGAAGGTAACATGGGTTACCGACAAAGGGTTTCGATTGTTATTAGAACTAAATTTGCCATTCTGTGTACAAAATGTGTTTAAGCTTTAAAATCTAATAACGAAACCTAGAAAAAATTAAACCGTAATCAAATGTTTGGATTTCCTACAAATGCAGAATAAAATGTACACCTCATCACATATACGTACAAGACATGTAAATTTAGTGTACAGATAAGTTTACCAACTTGTGTTATTAAAATCGAAGACAACGGTGGCAATATCACAATCACCTAGACTAAAGAAACTACGCAAAAGGTTATTATTTCGTATTGACAGATCAATAGATAGAGCCTTGGTCAGAACCAAGGCTCTATCTAGCAAAGTCGAGGATTAAAATTCGTACTTTCGCAAAATTCCTCTTTCTGTTTTTGCTCGTTGTAACCAACAAATGAGCCCGTAGCTCGTCGACATCGCGTCCACAGACGAGCGGCCGAAGGTATTACTAATTCAGTGTTTAAACCAAAAGAGTCGTTGCCGGTTGAGGTTGAATTTTAAACTTCGCTCAATACTTTAATTAGGAGAGGGTACATATTTGACGCAAAAAATAAGACGTTACTTGGATATAAGAAGTAATGCCTGTTTAACCGCTTAGACTAGAGAAATAAGAGATATTATTATAATTTGAATATTTTTTCTTACTTTCCTCATTAATTTTCGTTTGTTCAGTTTTATGTAAGACCATTATCAAGCTTAGCCAGGTAGAATTATCCTAATTAAGGTATAAATTATGAAACGACAAAATTAAAAGTTCAACTGAAACAACTGTTCCTTTTTCATTATATTTTATCATAATCTTTTACTTACTGTTATTTAACTAAAATCAAGTGTGGAACAATAATTTTAGAATTAGATAATGAACTTAGTGATATCGCGATCAACATGATAAACTTTGACATAAAGACTTTTGTAACGTCTATTCAATGACATTATGATCGTTACTAATGACAGAAAAGAAAAGTCGTAGTCGTCTACATCGTAGCAGAAATTCGTAGCAAAATAATAAGCGTATATTCGCTTGTGATTTCGCTTAAGTTTTGTCGACAGCAACGCATCTTGAGCATGGCACGTCGTGAGACTTTAGTTTAAATGTTGATTCTTTGTTATATTCTACAAGCATGCATAAGATTCTTCGACACGTCGGCGTCGGCGTCCTAATGAAAACCATGTTGATGTATTTACAGATTTGATCTTTCCGCACAAATTGCTAAATAATCGAGTCAAAGATACTCACTTTCTTAATTCAATTATCCCCAAGTCCATACAAACAACCCAGGCACCCAGTCCTAATGTATTTTGTGAACTATTTTGTATTCCAAGTAACGAAACCAATTGAGACAATTTCCTTATTTTTTAAAGTCAACAAGGAAGTAAAAGAATATGGATACATATTTGATGTAATAAGTTACTACCTACTTTCAAAGACTCATGTAGAATTTAAAAAAAAGCTATGTAAATCATTATCTTACACATATATCATAACGAGAATACTTTGCCTGCCACTTCGTTTGCGTGGACTATAGAACATATTACTAGGATAAAAATAAACCAAACTATTTGTGTATATATCGCCTATTCCGTTATAGTTTTTGCTTGAAGAGATTACAAACTTTCACATTATAAACTTTTTAAATCTCGAAGTAGTGAGAGCTGATTTTCAATAGGTAATCCAAAATGAGTGAAAGAATTACAATTTTATCATAATTTATAATCATAATAATATTATTTTAGAAACTTTAGAAAATCATCCCTAGAACTAAACCAACAGAAACTAGATTCGATATCAAATGCTTGAACATCATTGTGTTCAGTGCTTTCAGACGTGACAATTCCAAACAATAACATTCAACGTATCAAAACATTTAAACGGCTATCGACTTCTCGGAATATATCGCTGTGACTTCAACATATTCTAAGACACCTCCTTGTTTCATACATACTATATATTATTATATTGTACACAAAACCCATAACTGTACGCAACCGGCTCGATTACTCGGTACGCTCAAACCTGCTTGCTCGTTTATATTTATGACAAGTCACTTCGTTGTCGTCGTTACCAATGTCTTTATATTTTTCTTTATGGAGCGGAACATAAAATAATTTATTTTGCCGTAGAAAACGGTTAATAAGTATAGAACGTTAAGTAAAGGGTACTAACGAGGCAATTAAAATAGATATTGAAGTTGCTACTGACAAGTTATATCTTGTTTATATTAGACCTCGAAAACGTAATGATATTGATGAAATGAAAATGTATTTTTTTAATTTTACTATTTTGAACAATGTTTCTTAAATCGAAGTACACACGACAGCACTGCAAATTAAAACAGTTGACCTGCAAAAACAGCTTTTATTACGTAGGGCATAAAGACGGTCTCAAGGTCAACATGTTATAGTCTGATGCGCCATCGTATGTGCATCAAGCAAGTCCGGACTCGTGAAATGGACGCAGAACCAATTTCGCAAAAACCTTCATTTGTTCCGGCAAGAAAACCAAAACCACGACTTTTATAAGTATTATAACAATAATTATAACCGCATAGCTTGATGTCACAGTATACAAAATGATGTTACTATTAATTACTATTGCAAATAAGATTGTTTCTAAAGATTGGACAACATTATTGCTTTGTTTCCAAAATTAGTTATCGTGTGTTAAAAAAGCGAACCGTCTTGTTAATATTCCAGCCAATTAGATAGAAAAGTACTTATTGTAACAAAAATAATGAAAAGTGATGTAGTTGTATTGAAATGAGATATTTTAACAAAGCGTAACAACTATTTGAAATTTTGAGATTTTAAGCATTTACAATGCTATTTTATATAATACTAAATAATATACTAGAAAAAATAGGACTCGCACCAGATCATGTTCTTTCCCGTCCGAGAACATGATCTGGTGCGAGTCCTATTTTTTCTAGTATATTATTTAGTATTATATAAAAGCGTAACAACTTTAATAATACAAAAAGATACGTGTGCCATTATCATCTCGTGAGTTTTAAATACACTCATGAAGCATTACGAAATCCGCGAGGGAAATCACATATAAAATATTTCTTTTGTATTCTTCCTTACATTTTTAATGAACCGCCTCACACAAAACCAGTTACCAATATGAGTTGATTAAAAATAAATCAATACTCGAGAAGATAAGACCAATTATTTTTATTATTCGTAGTCCAACTTGCAAGTGTTAATTTCACAATCCATATAGTTACTCATAAAATGATAAAACCCAAGCATGGAATCAATTTGATAATAATAGAATCCATCATTATTATGATGCGTAGGTTATCCAAAACTGATACTCTTATTCATTGCAAACCTTAACAGACTGGATATTAATGAGTGTAAAGTCAATTGAGGAAATTTAAGCAAGCATGCTGCTGTGTGTGTGTGTGTGTGTGTAGGTACCTCATTTTTAACCGTCTTAAAAAATGGAGGATGCCATCAATTCGTCGTGTTTAGTTTAGTTTTTATGCAGTTTTTATTACTATTCTATGTCAATAGCTTACAAATTTAGTTAAAATTAATTTAGTTTTATGGAGTTTTATTACGAAAAGTGGCCACTCTTAGCAAAAAAACAAAATATTGTTTAATCAATAAAAAGTACCACACAGCTTCTCCGGAGTGCACTACAGAGAGTACATAGTGGTATACCGTGGTCCTACCAGTAGGGCAAAACGGTAGGTCCACGGTAGGGGATAATTTAAAATTTCGTCTTTATTTAAGTACGTACTATGCTTAGGTACGTTAAGTACTTTTTTCCCAATGGCGGCGCTAGTATGCAGACTACGCGCTCTTAATAACTGCTTAAAAAGTTAAATAAGGTTCGATGGGAAAAACAAAATCTATTCGTTCACAGAACAATAACAATATCAACGAAACGTTTATGACCAAACTTGGCCGGGCAGGGACGGGACGAGCGCTAAGTACTGGCGACTTTCCAAATCATTTACCACATTCACTGTTGACAATTCCGTAGCAAAAATAACTTTTATAACCAGTCTATTAAAAAAATTAGTGAAAGTTATAGAGAAAAGCAATTCAACGAACTTCAAACCAGCACTTGATCAAATACATGACAGGTTAAAAGAAATGTTCTGTTTTTGTTAAATTAACAAAAGACCTTAACACACCACACTGATTTTCACAGTAACATTACTAACTTCTGGGCTTAACAACTTTGTCACCGGCTCAGCATACTACATTTGAAACTGAGCCAAAATGGGTTTCTAAAAAAATGAGAGTTAATTAGTTGTAAATGTACTTTTATTATTGCAAACTGATGAGCATGACTTGACACATAGAAGAAAAAACACAGAGTACAAAACAAGGAAAATATGTTATAGTATAAAAAGTACGGAATTCAAAAATATAAGTTAAAGTAAAAAACCATAAAGTAGTAAAAAGGAGGCCGGCTCGGCAACAACATTAATCGAACTATCAAACATAAAACATATAGATGCTTTGTCGCTTGGTTAGCCAATTAATGACAGATCATTTACAGTCGATTCAGAGCAGAAAGTTTCACTTTCCTCCCGTTACAAGATTTGTGGAAAAGCCCAAAAGCAGAAAGTGTCTTTACTAAGATTTCAAGCAGTTACACAACCCGCGAATCTCGAGGCTGCGAAGTTTATTAATTAGTTGAGACGAGGCGACCGCCAATTAATCTTACTCGCGTTGATCACATCTTGAGTAAGGTTTTATTCCCAAGTGAAATTATAAACATTACACAGAGGATTAGGGAGTTTCTCAAAGTAACGTGATTTAGGATTAGCGGTGATTAAAAGACTTGCTGCTGTTGTGGAACAACAAAGAGGTCAATAAGTGACTGAAAAATTCAAATTTTTCGGTATTCGATTCCGTATAATAACTTGCTAACAATAAATTACAATACAAGCTATGCAATTTTCCAAAAATATGACCAACGAATTGTAAAGCGTTCCCTTGATTCATAAAAACTAGGTTAGACTTATAAACTAAAAATTACTTTTCGTTTCAACGCTGCTAAAGTATTATGTTAAATAGGTAAACTGAAAAGCCCGCGTAACCCTTGAAAGCTGGGTTGGGTGTTTATGCAAAGGAAAATGCGTGCTTCTAATCCTTACTTAAAATAATCTTACCAACCGACGCACTTTTCTCCTCTGGAGATAAATTTTGTTTGTGAAAATCTCTGATGTAAAAATTGAGGCCGTTAACACACTCATAATAAATGCTAGAAGTTCAATTTATTTAATCGTAGCAATGGAGATGGTAACAAAAGGGTCACTGGTAATAGTATAATAGTGTAGTATAACCTTATCCAAAATTATCCCTTAACACTCGCTACGTTAAGCCACCTTAACAAAAATAATCCCCTAACGCAATTTAAAAACGGTGGATTATTCAAACGTCAATCCTGACAAATAAAAGTATCAAAAACTGTAAGCCGGAAAATCGGACAGATTATAAATCTATCTTTCTTGCTTGTCACGCTGTCCCTGGCATCCTTTCAGTCTATGAAAAATATTTTTATTTTACATATACGAGATACGAATTTCAAGCACAATACTTTTGTAAACCTTGGTACTCTCTTAGGCCCGTATGTACAAGTATGACAAGTCTCAACTATGAGATCGATCTTGAGATGTTATTTTTAAACAAAACTAGACCTCAAGAGCCATCTCAAGATTGATCTCATAGTTGAGACTTATCTATAAATACAGGCCTTGATTATTCATCAACGCCCGAGCGGACGCATGCGGCCGGATAACAATGGAATATCTATTGTGTCTCATTTTCCGGTTGAAGGGTTAAACTATTTTTTTTCTTTTAATTTACGATAACATTAGATTAATATACATTTCTTATTTAATATAAACGCACCAATTTTCCTGCTGTGATTAAACCATATCCAATCATAAATGTTTTATATTTTTATATAACGATGATGATGATGATTTCAAACTGACTATATCCTAGCAGCATTTATGTACTACGAGCATGATCGTATCATTTATCTACGAATTGAAAAACAACACAATTAGAATAACAAATTGTTTCATTTTCACATTCTGAATGGAAACGAAAACAGCACAATAACTGGAGTCCCGGCGAGCCAGAGTTTTGGTGCCGAAAATCGCGAAGTGTGGAAAAACACAAAAGGAATTGTACAAAAAGAGGCGTGCGCGTTATTGTGGAACCGGATGCGGCGCATCGGAATGCCGGCTTAAAATCGATGACGTTAAGGTTCAATATTGCAACAATTTCTTAGCAGGAAGTTTCCGTAATATGAGTGGAAGTTCATGGCGTGCTGCCAACAATGGACGTACTCGGGGCAGTTTGAGGCCTACTTTTATATTCCCTTATATTTATATTATTTTAACAAAAACGATCTTGCTTCGTTCATGTGGAATAAAACAGTACCTATCCTCTTTAGGAAATATTATACATTGAATACAAAGTCGGTGACTGACCATACGATTAGTTTGACTAAAATTAGATACGAGTCTAAAATAATTCTTGTTTAGCGTATTCTAATAAAACTCCCAAGTGCATATTTTGCCACTTGACAACCTTATGCGATAATAGGTTTTATGTTGGTCCTTTATAGTTTTGTAAAGAAGAATATACATGCAACCGTTTAAAAGGACCAAAAATAGGAGACTTGGACCTAAGTCCGACTCTGTCTCCAACAATGACGAACGAGGACGGTCCTGCGCGAAATCATGCCTGAATAAAACTTACAATTAAACCAAGCACTCCAAGCAGCACATTATTCTCAGGCATTATACTATCTCAGTTACTAATCTTACAAGTCTTTTGTGTATCTTAAAATGTTGTTTCAGTAAGGACTACCATATTCTATAAGTTCTAACTTGAGTTAATACAATTCCTATAGTTATAAAAATTTATTTCGTACTTTTTTTCGTCCTCTCCTGTAATATTGCTTTTCCTAGCTACCCAGTTACATTTATAACTAAACTTACCAGCATTATTATTGTTTATTTAGTTTAATACAGGCGCTGCTTAAAGGTCCTATAAAAACTGTTGTAACTAAGTTAATTTTAACAGGTTGGGCTAGGCATGCGGTTACCGTGGTTACGAAACCGAAGGGTTCAATCCCTGTAGATATGAAGTTTTGTGGAATATTTTGATATAAGTACCTATGTTTTTATACCTATCTTGTTCAAATATTTATACGACTATCACATCATAATGCAAAGGACTAACATAATATTTTGACAGATTTTTCTAGGCAGCGAACATTTTAAAAATCTTAGCGAACTAACTGACTTTACTTCAAGTTAATTCTATGTCAATATGTTAATGATTTTGATTATGGTTATTTTAGTTTGCAATAATTGGTTGAGAAAAAAATATGGGTAAGTGTACCCAAAGTTACCCACAATCCTTAGTCAGTATCGTTTATCTGATAGTTTTTTAAAAACTTTTTTTCTTGCGGCTAAAACATTGACATAAATTCAACAAAAGCATCTAGGCATGAACTTTTGCTGGAGCGACGCTTATCGATTACAATGAGAAACAGGTTTCTACAAATAGAACTTGAGCTGAAAGCAAGTACAATAAAACAGATTGATAGCATCGGCAAATAAAATATCAAAAGGTCTTTCATCATTGTTTACAATACGAGCTCTACACAGGTGACGGAAATGATTAATAAGACACAAACACTGTTTGTTCAAACTCTAGAATGGTTTATTTGGCACAGAAAATGAAGGAAGGCTCAGCTTTGATATTGATACAAACGAACCACACTACATACTTCAATAATATTGCATTACCAAAAAATAGTTTTTGACGGAAATACATAGAAATAAATCTGAATAAAACGTTGGATGGAATGTGAAGTTGTCAAAATTGTCATCTTGTGCTTAGATAAATCCAGGTCCTAATCTGTCTGTTAACCAAATTTCATCCAAATCCGTTCAGCTGTTTAGGCGTGCAAAGGTAACAAATACACACACACGCACTATTATTCATGATTCATCATAGAGGGATTCATATCGTAGATGTTTATTGTAAATGTGAGTTTAAGGATTTGCTATTTCAAATTATAATTTAACAACGCCCTTAAATCTTCTACACACAAGAGAATCGACCTACATAGAAAACTAATCATTGAAATTACACGAGTTAGGTACGTTCTCATCCAACTGATTGAACTCTCTTAATAGTTCACTTCAAAACTAAGCGCAAAGTACTCACAAGTTCTCATTAGTTCGCCATCTTCTATTTCACTGGATCTTGTGCAATTATAAAGTAAATAACTTGTTTTATGTATACCTATCACTTTCTTGGAGCCTTTTTACATAGTTTTAAATATTTATTAGAGGATCAACCTCCGTGGATGAGTTTATTCCGCATGCGGACAGTATTCCACTTTAGTTACTTGCATCTTGATTTTACCTTACTAGAAAATGTGATGAGCGGAAAATTAACATTATGAGGTTTTCATAATAATTTCTAATAAAATTAAAATTTTTGAAATAAAAATAATTTTGTCTTTTCCATACTATCATATTAGATTGAAAAAAAAGAGCAATCATCATCAACAAATTCGGCATTTTAACATTTCATATACATAATTTTTTTCGGTATCTTGGGGCAGCTTATGGCGGATTTCTACCTAAAGAACACGGTCGTGTAATAAGTAGTATATTATTATAATATACAACATGTTACAAAAATACCCCTAATGCCGAATATGGTATATAGGGACCATCAAACTGATCAACTTTTACTACGGGACCAACTCTGAAATCGCGAAAAAAAAAACAGCTGTTTCATACAAAAATCGAAAATATCAAAATGTGTGACACAACTGATTTTTTTTTTCGTGATTTCAGAGTTGGACCCATAGTTAAAGTTGTTCAGTTTGATGGTCCCCATCTACCATATTCGGCATTAGGAGTATTTTTGTAACACGTTGTATATGAGCTTAGGTGTTTTTACTGTACAAACTTTAGCATAAGAGTGACCTTGAAAAACAACTAATACGCTTTAAATGATTTTTACCTCCATTATTAAACACAAAAGCAGCGATCTTGATCCGTTACATAACCACTTAACCATTACCTCTAAACGAAGGTTGTAATTAAGCAGGTTGTAGCGCAGCCTAAGGTACCAAGGCCACATGCGAGCTATTTCTGTAAGGACCCCTAATATCCGCAAAAAATGAAAATGTTAGATTATTTTTACACTGTAATAGCTTTTACCGCTACTTACAGTGAATTCCACGTTATGCGTAATCATTTTTTATTACCTCTCATATAACTTTTTGAACTATTAAGCGTATGCTCGCTTTTGGAGAGCTCCAACAGAAATATGTTAGTCGTAAACCATTTTATTTTGTGAAGAAAAAATATGCTTATATCCATTTTTCTTAACTGAATAAAATTATGTTTAGTTATTATATTTTTATGCGAACTAAATAACTTATATTTTTAATTTGAGCGCGTTTATTAGTGTTGGACCGTTTTTATCATAAACGCTGCTGTCCGAAATGTCAAAAAAAATGTTGGTCAAAGTTTACGAACCAATATTACACTTATAAATTAAAAACATGTTAGTTATAGATATGTGGCTATAGCTAACAAAATAATTTGTATCTTAATAACTACTAGTGCCATCTTGAATGTGTGAAAGGAATTTTGTTTTGAAATAAAATGTAAATCATGACGCACAACTGACATTTTATTTCAATAGTGGGCAGCAGGCTTCCACTGCGTGGCTCCTTTTATCTACCTACCTGTGAATAACTGCTAATCTGTGAGATAAGAAATAATGAGATTTTAGCATTCACAATGCTATTTTTATGCAATACTAAATAATATACTGGAAAAAATACGACTCGCACCATCATATTCTTGGACGGGAATCGAATCCGCGACCTTTACAAGTCCGGTCCAATGCTATTACTGCTGAACTACCGAGTCACTAGTGGCAACGTAGAATTTGTTCTAGTATACAACATGTATGGCATGGCATTGTGAATGCGAAAAATCTAAATTTAATAATTATATAGCTGTTTCATCTTTATCGATTGTCAAAACATCTGGAAAGATGTTTCTTTCGAATGTGGGGGTATTTCCTCACATTGATGAAATTGCGCTGGCTTGCAGCGAAGAAGTTAAAAGTACAAGAAAATTTCGCCGCTCCCACTAGCGACTCGGTAGCATAATTGGTCAGTGCATTGGGCCGGAATCCCAAGGATGCGGGTTCGAGTCCCGTCTGAGGTGCTACGGGTGAGTCGATTTTTTCTAGTATTTTATCTAATATTATTTATCTTAATATAAAAATGGCATTGTGAATGCGAAAAATCTAAATTTAATAATACAACATGTTATAAAAATACCCCTAATGCCGAATATGGTATATAGGGACCATCAAACTGAACAACTTTTACTTTTGGACCAACTCTGACATCGCGAAAAAAAATCAGCTGTTTCATACAAAAAATAAAATCGAAAATATTAAAATGTATGAAACAGCTGATTTTTTTGTCGCGATTTCAAAGTTTGTCCCATAGTAAAAGTTAATCAGTTTTATGGTCCCTATATACCATATTCGGCATTAGAGGTATTTTGTAACATGTTGTATAACACTCTTACGCTTGTATTGTATAAGAAATAATGGTATCTTTATTATTGATAGATTGACAACTTCCATTCCTTCTACATAACTTGACGTAGGTAAAACTCGTCATTCAACATTGCGTCGAATTGTTGTCATTTGCCGCCAAATGATACCAAAAATGCTGATCGACATCAAAAACTCATATTGACTGGTATAGATAAGCACACATGATTCTTATGACAGTCATCACACAACGCTTTCTTTTGAACTCCATTACCCTAAATAAGAAATATTGTTATCACGTACAAGATGAAACTAAACTTGTGTTATGAAATAGCTCGTGAAGCGAACTACGAAGTTAGGCTGCATATTAGTCAAAGAAACTTATGGAATAAGTGGTGAGCAAAATTATCATAAATAGGAACTTGCTGCAAAAATGAACTGAACGGACGCAATCATGGGATATAAACGGATTTGGGAAATAAAATAAATCTTTGGTTAATACTGGTCGTAAAAAATCGTTTTAATAAAAAGTTATCGAGTTCCATCAAATCATATTAAAAATGATAATTTAACATGTTTTCTTATCATCCAATCTATCTAATACCTAAAAGTTCCAACCACTTTTCTTTGTTCTGTGGTTACAACCGAAAAACCACGGTAGCTTAAAATTAATTAACAAAACATAACTAAGCTACAAAATAAAAAAAACGGTCAAGAGCGAGTCGGACTCACGCACGGAGGGTTCCGTACCATCATTCTGAAAAAGTTTACTATTTAGAGACATCGTTTTATTTTTCCTGTAATCTTTACATAAACTTCTATCACATAAAATAATTTCAGATTTTTCTCTATGTAAGCTTCGGAGATAAGGGGTAAAAGTCAAAAACTATGTGGCCTAAAAAATAAAAATAAATGTTTGAGAATATGAGAGCAACGCTCTTTTATATGATAGCCCATATGCCATAGTAGCCTCACTTCGAATTTTTAAGACTCCCTTTTAGTCCCTATTACAAAAAACATATATATATTTTTATTTCTCTCTTATTTGGACGTAGTTATGCAAACTAGAACCAACCCACAAAAAGTTACTTCCGAGATAATTAAACTTTTGTTTTAAAAGTGAATTGAAAAACATATGCAGGTTATTTGACATATCAACTAATGAACTTTAAATTTAATATTGATCACAATCTTATCAAAGCTAGCAGTTTTATATTTTTCTTTGGTTTTGTATTTATTTTGGATAAAAAACCTGCTAGTTCCTTATTGCAAATTTACTCTTTTGTGGGATGGTTCTTTTTAACAATATTTTATGTTTTACGGATAACCAGAATAATTACTATAATAATTTAAAACACATATTATTTTCATCATATTTTTATTGTAACTTACTTGTTTTAATAAAAAATTGTAAAACACTGTTTTTATCACCCTAAATTACTTAATTACTAATATTATCCTCTTCTACCTCAAAATCAACTTTACCAGAAACCCGTCTAAGTTATCTTCAACCATTAGATTCATTATATCTCCCGTTAATGTTTTGTAAAAGTCTTGGGCATCTTCTGGGATAAGATGCAACAAGTTTTTAAAGTCATTCAACTTTGATTCGGGAATAGGTTTCCCATCAGGCCAAAGTGGATCCATTACTTCTTTGGTAAGTCGGCCTGTATTACCTGTTGTATTTTTCTTTAAATTTATTTCTGCATGGTCATTGATAGTCATCATCCAAGTTAGATATCGCATAGAAATCGAAAACTCGTCGTCTTTTTTTATCATTATCTCTTTAGTATTTAGCCAAGACACTTTTGACCCATCAGAAGCTTTCTAACTATTTATTATTATGTTTTCTAGGTTAGAACTTGTCAAAAAATCGGAAGATTTTTTGTTAACAGAATAAGAAAAGAATTTCTTATTCTGTTAACTAACTTTGGTTAAATATTTTGCGTGTCTGCATAATTTGCATGTAGTCTTCTGGCGGATACAATCTTTGCTGTAGTTTCAAAGCACATTCGATTCTGCCAAAATCTGTATCATTAGATAGGATTAGATTGATTAGAAACTGTGTCCGGATTCCAGAAAGCGAAGCCTAATTGTTTGGAGGGTTTATCCTCCGTAAGAGTCACTCCATAGTATCAGGTGCTTCACGTCGTCGCCAAGTCTCTCTTAATAGAGATACTTGGTGACGACTTGGGCAAAATCGCAATATAAAGCTGACATTGATGCTGAAAGCATTATTATACGAATACCAAACCCTACAAACAATCAGGCTTCGCTTTCTGGAATACGGACACAGTTTCCTACCTAATGATACAGATTTTGGCAGAATCGAATGTGCTTTGAAACTATAGCAAAGGTTGTATCCGCCAGAAGACTACATGCAAATTATGCAGACACGCAAAAAATTAGAGGGATTCAAGTTTACAGAATAAGAAAAGAAGATTCTTGACAAGTTCTAACCTAGAAAACATAATAATAAATAGTTAGAAAGCTTCTGATGGGCCAAAAGTATAGGGCCAAAAAGTAAAGGGCCAAAGGCTAAATACTAAAGAGATAATGATGAAAAAAGACGATAAGTTTTTAATTTTTTGCGATTTAACTTGGATGGTGACTATCAATGACTATGTAGAAATAAATTTAAAGAAAAATACAAGAGGTAATACAGGTCGACTAACCAAAGAAATAATGGATCCACTTTGGCCTGATGGGAAACCTACTCCCGAAGCGAAATTGAATGACTTAAAAAGCTTGTTGCATGTTATTCTAAAAGATGCCCAAGAATTGTACAAAACATTAACGGGAGATGTAACGATTGAAGATGACATAGACGGGTTTTCTGGTGAAGTTGATTTTGAGGTAGACGAGGATGATATTAATAATTACCTAGGTAATGTAAGATGATAAACCACAATGTTTTGCTCATTTTTATTAAAAAAAAGTTGTTTTGCTAATTTTTATTACTAAAGATATACCAAGATAATGAATATATATGTGTTTTAAATTATTATAATAATTATTATAGCTATCCGTAAAACATAAAATATTGTTAAAAAGAATCAGCTCAGAAAAGAGTAATTTTGCAATAAGGAACCATCAGGTTTTTTATCTAAATTATATACAAAACCAAAGAAAAATATAAAATTGCTAGCTTTGATAATATTGTGATCAATATTAAACTTAAGTTGATGTCAACTATACAATGACTTTTATTTTAACATGGTTATGTTTGAGGACATTTGAAGATTTTTGCAGTGGCTTTAAATGCTTATTGATAATTAAGATAAATAATATTAGAAAAAATACTAGAAAAAATCGACTCACCCGTAGCACCTCAGACGGGACTCGAACCCGCACCCTTGGGATTCCGGCCCAATGCACTGACCAATTATGCTACCGAGTCGCTAGTGGGAGCGGCGAAATTTTCTAGTACTTTTTAACTTCTTCGCTGCAAGCCAGCGCAATTTCATCAATGTGAGGAAATACCCCCACATTCGAAAGAAACATCTTTCCAGATGTTTTGACAATCGATAAAGATGAAACAGCTATATAATTATTAAATTTAGATTTTTCGCATTAGCATACCATAGCACCTCAGACGGGTCTGAGGTGCTACGGGTGAGTCGATTTTTTCTAGTATTTTTTCTAATATTATTTATCTTAATATAAAAATAGCATTGTGAATGCGAAAAATCTAAATTTAATGCTTATTGATAAGTTGAACATTTTGGAAATAGCAACACTGATAGTCTGATAGTTACCCCATAGAAGTATAACTAAAGCTATACATAGTTTATTGTTTTTCTACTAATCTTACAGAAAGTAATAATTTCGACAAAACTAAGCCTCATGGTTATTTTAAAAGCTACTTTATTAAATATGCGAAATAGAACCAAGTATCACTGGTACCCTTTAGCAGAAAAAAAAGACAAAATCAATGTATTTTAATTTTCAACGAGAACCATGTGGCTTGGTTCCATTTAGAGTAATTAAACTGCTTAAGACTTATAGGTACCATGCGACATGGATCCATTTAGTTTTTCTAAAGTGACTCTATCTAGTGTTGGTACCCTAAGCAGCCTTCTTTTTTTTTGTTGTGACATGGAATATCGGCCTGGGAGTTTTTTAAGGACGTAGAAAACGTAGTGGGGAGTTTATTAAAATATGTAACTCGATTTCACCTGAAATGTGGGTTGGTTCTTGTTTGCAAAACTATGTCCATTTGTAAAATAGTTGTGCAAACGTTATTTAAAACTATTCCGAATTTCAAGTTGATAGCATTGGTAGTTCTCGAGATATCCAGCTGTGACAAACAGACTGAGTCGCACCATAAGGGTTCCTTTTTACCATTTCGGTACGGAACCCTAAAAAGCGGCATTTATTTTGGTCAGAATTAGCTCATTAAAGCAACAGTGATGGATCGGACGGCGTAAAACTTATTTGATGAAATTATTTCATAACAAGTCAACGTTTAGATGCGATAATTTGTCTTTATTCCTCGACCCGAAAATTTATGAAATTCTGAAGTTGATTCATGATCTATAAACAAGAAGCGTAATTGAAATAAAACATTTGTGGACAGTATCATTTATTTTACTGTTATGTACGTTAATATTATCCAAATAAGCATTGATAATATTTATTCAAGTTTTCGATTAGTATTTGTATACAAAAAGTCTAGTATGATTTGGTTCTTTATTTTGTTTACATTACTTTGTGTATTTCAATCTAATATTAATTTACCCTTACTGAGAAAGCTGCGGCCAGGAACATATTTACAGAGCTTTGTTTACTAAAAACTACTTCTCATCATGGAAGTTGATATACTTACCTTTATTTGATGTTATTAATACATATAAGTAGTACTTTATTTAGGCTGTAATATAAATAAAATGTGGGTGTTGTTATATAAATCGCTCACAATATCAGCTAGCTTTAAAGCTGTTTTATAAATCTATATACCTACTGATAAAACAGAAACTATTATTTGAGAATTCTCTTTTTATTACTCTCATGCGTCTAATCTGAACTGTCTGAACAAAAACCGATCATCTCAAGCCCAAATCAGGATCAAGAGAACACTAGTCGAGGTCAAAGATTCGTATTAGCCACAAACGGTCCGTTTACATAAATGTGGATGCGCTATTCGACATTGACCTTGGCCAGGGGTGGTCCCGGGTGGGCCCGCCCCTCCATTTCGCCCTGGGTCCCTTCAAAACATTGAACGCCCCTGATTGGGATAAAGCACGTTCGTAATATACTCGGGATCACGAAAGATAATAGTGCCTATTAGGACGTGTTAGTCATTTGTTATTAAACTAGCTGACGCTTTCAGAGTTTTTTTTATATTCTGATAAGTCAAAGTGTCAAGAAAATTAGCAGGAAAGTTTTTCAGACAATTTTATTATTTAAGCTCAAAGAAGTACTCAGTGTTCTATTCAATCATAAGTTCATAATGTAATATTATATTATAGCGTTACGAAGAGCCGACCTTAATTGGATTTGAATTAGTTTGAAGTTTTAATCCAAATGCAAACGCAAAAATTAAGGAATTTTTTGAATTTAGCCTTTCCAAAGCATTGGGAACATTATCTTTTTCCTACCTAACAAATAGCCCACAAGCTATATGGAAAAAATAAAGTCAATAAATAAAATTGCATGAATTGTTGTTGATTGCAAGTAAATTGTTTGTCGTTTTTATCACAATCAGGGGACTACTCGTAGTTAAGCAACTACACATCTATCACGAACGCTTACTTAGATTATAACAATCTGTGTACATTTATCACTAGCTTAATAAAGACATTCGTCGAAGTTTATTTGTGTTGCCCCTTTAATGGATGTACAGTCGGCCCATGAAAATGTTGAGCACTTTAGTACTGTGTCAAATTAAATAACAGATAAGGCAAAGAGTGACAGTGACTTGTTAGTATAACAGAAGTTTCATTATGACAAGGTCCTAAGTATGCTCAACATTTTCATGGGCCGACTGTAGGTAGAGTGTGATTTCGATATCATACTGGAGTTACAAATTTAGGATTTAGAACTTATCAAACAACGACATCGTTGCGTTTACCTATCTTAACTCTGTAAATGCTTTAAATTAAATGTAGCTTCAAGTTAGTTTTCTTCATAAATAGAATTGGTTTCTGTATAGATAAACCTAGTCTTAGCTAACGCAGCTGTAAAACTATAGTTTAGTGATAATTTAACTATTTTAGTGGTAAAACCTCTGAACAAAAGCGCATTTATTTGCAAGACCTATATTTACAGGTTATATGTAGAATAAATATTCCCGTACAAAGCTTTCTTCATAAATAACGTTGGTTTCTGTATAAATAAACGTTAAGGCTACGTTAAGCGCGTAAGCCGCTGTGGGCGAAGTTTCCGCTCCTCAGATCCGACCTGAGGCTCGAAGCTTAAAGATTTATACGAATTAAGAACCACTGATTCCATCAACGAACACATGTAGAGATTATGTAACCAAGCATATCTATTATTTAATATTTGTTTAGTAACTTTAAGATATGTTTAAAAGTTAGGATGCAAACCAGACACAATAGAAATTTTACTGTTTGCCGGTTACTCGACAGCTAGCGGCTTTGGGCTTTCATTTCTTTGATTTCTGACGAAATAAAGATAAGCAAAATTAAAAACCATGTTGCGGCCACTACTTAAAAATGATTACGTAAAATCCCATTAAGTAAATACTATCACAATGCTAGGTTTAAAATAACAGTGTTGTTAACATGTATATGCATTTTTAATTTTCACGCAATGACAGAAAATCATTCTGTTTACTATCTATTTATTAGTAAAATAACTTAAACATTACATTTTTATTATTTACATATTATTAAGCTTTTATTATCCTTCCTCCTTATCCACCCATAAGGAGGGCCTGAGCCCCAGCAGTGGGGACATTAAAAATGGCTGTCAAGCTTTTATTGCCACAATCATAGTTTCATTTAAACACAAAAAAAAATCTCGTTCGATTTACTTTTATTCAATTAGGAAAGGTCTTTACAATGGCCATCTTTACCGCAACGCCATCAAACAAATAAAACTTGTTTTTCATAAAATCAGATATTATAACACGACTATCAAGTACACGTTCCTTAATGCAAAACAATATTAATGTGAAGAACGACCTACTTCAATCTTATTTGAGGTTCTATTTCCACTGCTAACTGATTTATGAGCTTCATACAACAAATTATCAATTTCATTTCTAATAATACTATCGCACCTTTGAAACTACTTTGAAGCACAGGCCACACTGCGAGCGGACGGGCGAGCAATTTTCGCGTATTTTCATATGCCCACATCGATTCACATACAGCCGGACAGTTTGGCAAACATGATGGTGAAAAAATTAAGAAAAATCGAAAACATGTTTTTTATTGAAAATCTTTATTATAATTTTAAAGATAAGCTATACTATAACTTATTATATAATATAATAAAATAAATTTTATATTATTTATAAAAAACACATTCAAACGAGTGAAGGTCACATAAGATCTCATAATTCATAGTGCTATTAAAGGTATATTTACATCTAACTTCTATCAATGTTTAGTAAAATTAGGTTTTTAAAATATTACCACGTTATTAAAAGCTATCCACAACTCAAGTTTCTAATTATAAAGTGTCTAATTACCGTTTTTTTTAAAGTAATGTGATAATAAAGCAATTGCCCAGATAATGGTTCAGAAATACAGATGATCAGACAAACGATTGTTAATTACTTTTTAAATCTTAATCACCTCAATGCCATAATTTGACTCGGGGTGATAACTACTTTTACTTTTTACTGTTTGACACAGGGGATAATCTTAATGCAAAGAGATATTTAGTCCTTCCGGGTTTTTTGTCCGGGCGGGTCACTGTAGGAAATTATTTTTTTCTATATTAGTTCTGCCTTTCTATTGTCTTATTTCAAAATCTATCGCAATCGCTTTCAGGAAAACACATTGATGCTTCTTTTTGGCACAAATAAAAACTTCCAAAGACATGCAGCAATGTGTCGGATCCAACTGTAAAAATAAAAGCGATAGATTTTTAAATTAGACAATTAGCCCCCTGGGGCCGTACCGGCTAACGCATCGAACTTCGGAAAGTCTGCCGAGCTTCAAGTTAAAACAGATAAATCGAGTCCCAATCATGCCAAAATGGCGAACCTACTTGACTAATTATTACTTTTGCATTGCTTGACAAATCAGAACCAAAACACGCGGTAAAAACACACTTGACCAATCGGAACTTTCTTTCTGCTTGACGAATTAGTTCCTAAATCCCAATGTCACACGAACATCGATATCTTCTAAATAACTTCCGCGAATAGTACAATACGAAACTCCTTACTAAGATTTATCTGTTTTAAGTTGAAGCTCGGCAGACCCGCCGAAGTTCAAAACAGTTAGCCGGTAGGGACCCTGGTCTGTTGGTGGTGTTACCGTCGTTGTTTACGATTTACATAAACCTAACAAGTACTTTAGCTACACACTTCGATCGGAGCAACGTAAGCTTCTGGTGGTTCAGCAATTCAAATTCGATAAATCCGAGTAGTCCCGTAGTCATAACTACGGGGTGACATTTAAACAGCGGTTTCCCGGCACGTGTATCGCGCGCTCCCACCGGCACCGTGACCTTCAGCTAGCTGACGGAAACTCCAAAATAGAACAGCATAGAAGCTACTGAGCGCCTAGTCAAATAGCTCATTTTCTATTCGTTCGCTATCTTAAAGCTTAAAAATAACATTTATCACATACGTGTCGCACGCACGCTTATACTAGGGGCTAAACCGAGAACATAGCAAAGCATACGCTGCTAATCATAAAATATTAGATAATTGTATTGTTTTTAATAATTTTTACAATTAAAATTATACCATAAGTTTTCAAAATATATTTTTCAAGATTTTATTCTACCACTTTTTTGGCGTAATTAATACACACATGAATGCTAAATTACAGCTTTCTAGTACTAAGGGCCTCTAAGCTAAGCCGCGGACGAACGGACAGACGGACACACGGACATGGCGAAACTATAAGGGTTCCTTGTTGACTAGTATGGAACCCTAAAATACACAGAACTACAAGTACCATTAGTATAACAAGAATTTATGCCAATTGTGAGTGACATTGACCGTCGTATTGTAATCTCATCAGAAATCTTGTTAACCTGTAAAGGGCTAACATATTCTACAAGTTCACTGTATTCTTGGAAGTGACTAGTCTACATGTCCTTCTATGGTTTCTATGATAAATATAGTTTCTATATAAATATCAACGTCTAACTGTTTTATTCTAGACTCTAGCTAGTAGAGATATAAAAACATTGTGTGAGAGATAATTAAAACAGCAGTTCCTGTTACTATCTTCACTCCTTTACAATACTCTACATTAAGCTATGAAACACTTTTTATTGAATCATAAAAAAATATTAGAAATAAAACACTTTTTACGGATTACAGCGCGTATATTATTACTTCAGGTGCTGTTTTAGAATTATTTAGTTTGTATTTATTGGTTTTTTTAATTCCCGATGTTTCGACACCTATCCAAGGGCCGTGGTCTTGGATAGGTGTCGAAACGAGGACTAAAGCAAATATTATTATTAATATATGTAAATATATTAATAATATATGCGCTGGAATCCGTAAAAAGTGTTTTATTTCTAATTAAATGTACGCGCGAAAGTCTTAGAAGTGTATATAAAAAATATATTCAATTCCTTAAAGACCGTTAATCATTAAGTTAATCCACTTTGATATAAATAATTAGAATCTATTTATTTAGCATAATATTAATTGAGGTTTAATTGCTTCGCCATGTTAACGCAGTATTTAATTAGAGTTACACTGCTAACACTGACTTTTGTTTAAAAACGTTTATGTGACAACTTAAAGTGATAAAATTTAGAACCATTTATAAGTTTATATTGCTTTACCGAGAAAAATCTAGGTATTATCAAATCATGGTAATAGTTCGATTTATTTTACACAGTTAAAAATATCATGAAGAGTCAAGAAGTCTTTTAAGAGAAATTATCTTTTTTATCTTTCCCAATGCGAATAGAGAGGTTGTAACAGCAGATTGCATGATCGCAATATCACGTAGCATCTCGTAGTAATCGCTACGCCGTAGCTCGTAGTAATAATTTATGAAATGTGCTCAGGCGCGTGCCAAAGTGTCGCTACGAATATTGCGTTCGGTTGTACAACAGAATTTGTTTCTTCCTTTAATTTTAACAACATTTTACTTATTGTTGTGGAATGGAAAATTGGAATGAATTTTACGATAGCGTAATTTTAATATTTTTATGTTTTTATTTAAAATATGTAGGACCTCTTTATTTTTAACATTGAAAAGGTACGGCTAAAATAATAGTAGGTCTACATCTCTGCACGCTCCAACTAGCACCACATTTAAATTTATTAGTCTTAAACCAGGTCAATATATAAACCTGAATTATTATTTTTTGAAACACGTTTTTCTTTATATTTTTAGACCGACTTCTTTACTTTTTAGGTTGTTTTTATTTCAGGAAATAAGTGTCTGCTTTTTAGTCATATCAGAGTGTTTTTTTTTCTGTGGCCTTCTTCCGGCTCCATCATTAGACCCTGGAAACTGTTTACCAACAGAATACTTGTCAATACGAATCAAACGAGCCCAAACTCGATGAGGTTGCATGGTTTCAATACAGAGTTTCAGTGGCCTTCTTCCGGCTTCATCATCAGACCCTGGACCTCGTCTCAGATCAGTTCCATGACACCATAATATTGCATTGTCTTTCAGTTCTGACCTAAGTTCAAAGTTTTAAGTCTCTAGCTCATCGGAAAGCCAGTATAAAATCGTTTGCAAACATTGTGGACAAACAAAAAACAAATAAACGGGAATGCATCTACCTAATAAAAATGTGTTAAAAAAGGAAACAACTAAGTTTCTTTCCATATCACCACAATGTGCAATATAGATATCCGAATGGATAGAAAGCTGCAAGATAATCCCAAGGGATGTGAATGTGATTTGAATTAGGAACGTTCAAATTTTAATGATTTTTTTTTGAAAACGAGTTTTTATTTCAAAATCAAACTGGCCACCATAAGCAATACACAAAAAAAAGGCTTAAAAGAATGTGCTTAGCGTCTAGAGTCTTTCGATACACGCTAGGCGACTAGCGAAAGCGCCAAGCCCCAATGCGGCCGGTTACGAACATTCTTTTACTTTGCTACTCGCAAGGCTCTAGGGCCTAAAGCCTTCTTAGCTCTAAGCAAGCCGCCTGTCAGTGCGTACGTGTCCTTTTATTAGTGTGTTGGATGGAATGCAACCAGTGTTGTGATATTTTTTCAACAGTTCCGTCCAAAAAAGAAGCTGGTAAGACACTGCTTTATCCCCTTGATTAATACATAATCTACTATTACTATGTTTCTATTTACTGAATAATAACTCTCAAAACTTTCTATTCTCTTTATTGTTTTAAGATGGATCTAAACCAAAAACAATAATTAATTAAAAGTCTCTTCTATATTCATGTAGTAATACAATCCAACCTACCCCTTTTTACCTCATGATAATTTTGTTGCATGGACATGATATTTGTGTCAAGCGGAATAATAGATGTTATTGATAAAGCTAATTGCACGAGTGGATTTATGGTGGGTGTTAACTGAGCACATCAGCGCCTGGCGTGAGCTCGCAAATTAATATAACGTCAGGCCGAACATACGGCGGGTGACGGCTATTGTGGCATGACACAAGGAAAAAGTGACAGCGGCGGATGATACGCTGATACTAATTTGGTTGCAAATCCAAACACCACATTGCAGTTTGCAAACGCCTTACTTAATTCTAAAAATTCAATTGATACCGATAATTTTAACTTATACCGGTTCTCAAGAACTATTATTTGAATTTTGCAGGGATGTTAAGGAGCTTTGTAATCGTGACCGAAACTATCGCATATGCAAAATAAAAATCTATCCGGAATAATATTATTTCTATATCCGTATATTTCGCATCCGTATCCAGATCCAAAATTTGATATCCATAACATCCCTGCAATTTTGTAGCTAATTTAGATTTTAATGCGAAAGCATTAAAAGGTAAATGGAAAGAAGCAGGAAGCTACATTTGCTATTCTCGAATGCTACGAACGCTTGAATTATGAACACTTAATAATAATTTGCAAAATAAATGATTGAAATGATACATAAATGATGATTGGTATTAAACAAACACCTTTTTAAATTAGACTAAGATATGACGAAAACTATTTTCTTACTTCATTTCCCATAGCTGCTACAATAAATCTTATTTCAAAAACAAATTATTTCAACCGCTAAGTTCTTTACTTTTCACTGCACTCTGAAGGACCGCTGCGCAGGGCAAGGTCATTTGCTCGCTGCCTACACATGCATTATGCTATCACCACTGAAGTGCACTCCAACAGGCTGTTTATTAAATGGCCGGCCATAAAATTTATTATGCCAATGCCACAGACATCCAATGTCAACTTATTTAGAAATAAATCGGTGGGTAGGTACAATGCCGTACTCATACACGAACTACAGTACTAATACCGGCGCACACGATTGTGTGGACGCATTCGCCTAGTCTTCGGGTGTAGGGCCTCCTGTCCACTGAACGCCCGTCACGTCATATTGAACTCAACCAAAAATAATCTCGTACTCGATGACACTGGCGTGGATGTGCGCACGATCATCGAAGATATAAAAGACGACATCGGCTATTGTTTGTAGGGCCATTCATTATTACTACCCAAAAACGTCTCAAACATTATAAAAGAAAATAAGAACTTGTATTATTTATTACTAGCGGCCGCCCGCGGCTTTATCTGTGTGGACTGTTATTTTTGTACCCCTCGGGAACAGTACTTTTTATGTTCTTGCATGTACCCCTGACAACGTGTATGCTAAACTTCAAGATAACCAGCCGAGTAGTTACGACGTGAAAGCGTAAAAACAAACAAACTCACTAAAGTTAGAATAACTCAAAGCTGCGGATGAAGATCTTTTAACGAAAAAAAGTTTCCGTCACAATCATAAAACAATAATAATCATAAAACAAGGAAAAGGAAGCTTCATATGCTCAGTATTTAAAATATATTCGCAATCACTGAAAAAGTGAAAAACTTCACATTGAAATCACTTAATCAGCTAAGAAGTTACAAAGCCACAATAGATATAGAGAAGTTCCAAACTCAAAGCTTTTCTCGATATTGGAGTTTAAATATGCATGTTGTTAGAATTTTCTAGGTAACTGTATTCTGTCTGCAATATTCAAGTATAACAGAAAATTTCATCCATATTAAATTACTTGCCTGCGATATCAAATAAAAATATTAACTTCAATAATGCTTTATTATTAAAAAGATGTGCCTATTAAGAAGGCATTTGTAGTTATGCCCATGCGCAACCACCCTAGCATTACCACTGAAACGCGAAATGATATAACGATCATTATTAACTGTTGAAAGACAATTGATTTTGACACTTGAGTTTCGATAAAAGGATATACCTATATCTGTAAATAATAAATTTATAGAGAATAACAACAATTGTTTGATTACTGATTCATTGTAAAGATTTTAAACATTTACCTAAAAAGATTTTTAATTAGAAATTATCACTTCGATTTAAAACGTCGGTCGTTCCTTCCTCTTTTTCAAATCTCTTTTAAGTTAAACAAAGTAATTATAACTTGTTGATCGCATATTGACGGTTTTCCATCACAAAAAAGCACAGTTCTCAAAAGATACGACACAAGTCGGTTGGTTTCCTGACCCAACTCAACCCCTCCCATCTACAGAAAAGGAAATTCCTGTGTTCCTTATTCCGGTGTGAGATCGCTCCTGTAGATCCCCTTTAAAATACTGATATTCGCAGATATTCATATTTCGCTCAAAACGTCGATTCATTCAACAAGTTCTTGCAGGAATAATGTTTAAGACAAAATAAACAGAAATCAATATTTCCCGAACTGAATATTCTGTTGATTTAGCTAATGTGTTCACTGTTTTGTATTCATATTTTCTGTAATTAATTACACAGAGAAAACTAAAATATCAAGATGTTTTTACCTATTACTTTAAGTTACTGAAAAGTATTAGTAAGCTCTTCAAAAAGTTGTGCATAGGAAAAAACTACGCATGTTTTGTCTCTTTAAAATTTAAATATTAAAATGCCATACAAACTGCTCTACCTATAGAATACCTTTTTAGAGCGAAAATTAAAGATAACGGTAGTATTGTGAAAGACACAGCTAGTGGTCAGGAAATTAAGCTATGAATAATAAATTATGGGATCGACAAGCACTGGCAGACACTGACAATGCAAAGTGTAGTTGGCATAAAGGGGTGTCTTCTCACAATCGTTGCCCGTTCCTCTTGCGCTTTCAACGGCATGCCTCATTGCATTCAATAGCGCCTTTATCTCCTCAAAAAACGTCATCACATCACATCAACGTTAATGTGGCAGAAAGTTGAAATTTCCCTTTCAGCGCTCGGCTTGGAGGCAATATGATTGCTTGCGCGTCTGACGCAAGTTAAATTGAAAGTTAAAGCTAATCGGTGAAGACAGATCATAACATATACAACAAAAAGTGTTTTATTTCTAATGAACTGTACGCGCGAAAGCCTTAGAAGTGTATATTTACAAAGATGTTTTGCTTTGAAAATTAGAAAGGAAAAGAAATATGTGACCAATAACGGAATAAGTTGTGAGTTATAATTATAATGGTAACCTTATTTTATACTTTTAAAACAAATCATAAAATATACATTTTAACAGCCACATCTTTGACAAACGACCGGCAAATGTGGAGAGGAGAAGAAAATTTGATTTCAATCCGAGATTGCGATAATTGGTTCTTACAATAAGAGACGAACAAAGCCCTATTGAAAACGCTGTATTGTTAGAGAAAGTATAGCCGGTGCTTAAGTACGTAGATTCAATCTTATATTTGTGTATTACGTTATATTGAAGACTGGTGGAATATAAATTATGAAATAACTGTTACAATAGGTGTATGATTGGGTTCGGATAAGTGAAACCAATATAACAGTATAAATATTAGTTTTTTCAAATATATATATACTGTGCTAATATTCTCTGATAGACAGCATGCTTGTCCTCTGACGTCATTCTATTTCAAAACCTTAATCAATCACCGAGGAACACCATTAATATAAACAGAGGTCGAGACTCTGAAGTCTGATATTAACCCATCAAGGCCCGTAAAATGAGACACAATAGATATTCTATTGTTGTCCGGCCGCATTCGGCCGCTCGGGCCTCGATGAATCCTATAATCCTATATAATATACTATAATCCTATAATCTATAATCCTAAATAATATATTAGAAAAAATAGGACTCGCACCAGATCATGTTCTCGGACGGGAATCGAACCCGCGACCTTTGGATAACCGGTCCAATGCTCTGACCGCTGAGCTACCGAGTCACTAGTGGGAACGTCGAATTTCTTCTAGTATATCAACTCTTACGCTGCAAGCCAGCGCCATCTCACCAATGTAGAAGGAATTAACCTCAAACATTCAACTGAACATCTTTCCAGATATTTTTATTCGACGTTCCCACTAGTGACTCGGTAGCTCAGCGGTCAGAGCATTGGACCGGTTATCCAAAGGTCGCGGGTTCGATTCCCGTCCGAGAACATGATCTGGTGCGAGTCCTATTTTTTCTAGTATATTATTTAGTATTATATAAAAATAGCATTGTGAATGCTTAAATCTCAAAATTTCAAATAGTTAACTATAATCATTAGGTTATCGTAAATTTTACAATGAATAAGATCATTTTTTTATTTATATTACAATACCTTCAAAAAGTAAATTCGCCTATCCTCATTGAAAGAGGGAACTACGCGATCAATATTGATAGCTCATGATATCCCACTCAGCACTCTTAACAGCTAGGACGTGACTCGCCAAAGGCCTTCTGAAAGAACTTAATGTGATTATAATGCCTATAAAGGCCTATAAAGTAATATCTAATGCGTCATATCCGCCGTACACTCTTATAAAGGAGATCTAATATCGTTAAAGGATAGAGAAACGCTTACTTACTGATTCTAAAGCAATACCAAAGAGATAACTTGTATTCTGTTATACAGAATACATCCACAAAAAATTATATAATTATACCAACATTTATTATTGCTATGACTTCAATACAAATAAAAATTTAACCATGCAGCAAAAAAGTAGTTAAGTTTTTATAAGTGAGAAAACCTAATACTTACCTATTTGTTGTTTATAAATAGAGGTAATTACTATCCAATATTGAGATCGCTGAGTATTTTAAAGGTTTTATGTGTGGTATTTTTACCAACTAAAGACATTTAAGTTCATTGCAAGATATTTTATTACTATTTGTAAACACTGTCGCTATCGTTAGTAGTAGGTGATCATTTGTTTATCACGCATCGTCACTTTATCAACTCATTTGTCATCATTACTACCTTTTCAAATCAATCATTAGGGTTCCGTACAGAAATAGTAAAATGGAACCTAGTCTGTCTGTCACAACTGGATATTTTGAGAACTGCTAATGCTATCAACTTGAAATTTGGTATAGTTATAGATGACGTTTGCCCAACTATTTTGCAAATAAGAGACAATTAATAATATTTATATTTTGTTTGCAACAGGGACTGAAAGGGGGTCTTAAAAATTCGAAGTGAGGCTACTAGAGCATATGGGGTATCATAATTACGTAGCTTTTTTTTTTCAGAATGATGGTACGGAACCCTCGGTGCGCGAGTCCAACTCGCTCTTGACCGTTTTTTTTCTTTGTCAGCAATTAAGAAGTATTTAATATTATAAAAAAGCGAACTAAACCATTTTTTTTCACAGTAAGGAAAGTTAACTGTGGGCTTAAAATACTCGTATCCGCAGGCAAGCTGCAAAACAAACAGCTAAAATGTTTTAAACTTTCAGTTTGCCACCGCTCAATATTTGAGTTTATATTTAACTGAAACTTTGCTAATGGTCACTCAGGATTTTAGTATTTATAAGCTATTATTTTTATCTCAAAAAGGTCATACTAAGTAAAATATCTATTTTATAATGAAAATATAAGTGTTATACAAAAATGTATGTTTGGCAGAAAGTCGCTTTGTTTTCTTGAAATCTGTATTTAAGAAAAAAATACATTCACGAAGCTCTGCAACTTCCAAGGGCTTATTACGGGGAAGGGGGGCAAATATGTTAGGACTGTAGGCGAGCCGTATCTAGGCGAGAAGTGATGTCTGCCTAGCCTAACTGAAACTGAGCTAGAATGGGTTTCTAAATAATAGTAGTTTAAATGTACTTTTTTTATCTGACAAGTAATAAAAAACACAGAGTACAAAACCGAAGGAAAATATGTTATAGTATAAAAAGTACAGAATTCAAAAATATAAGTTAAAAGTAAAAAACCATAAACTAGTAAAAAAGAGGCCGGCTCGGCAACACTACCCTATGGGAAAAAGCGAGTAGTAGCAGTAGTAGAGTTTCATGTTTTATTATTTACCCTAATCTAACCTAAACTTATTATTTATTCTGTGCCTAAACTAATATAATGTTATTTCACATTAACTCACAAATGATTCAGAACAATATTTGGCGAGTGTTAAGCACTGTTATGTAGGGGATCGACTCTCTTTGCATCAGCTTTGCATTCATGTACCGCTTTTAGAACTCTTTGTGTATTCCCGTATGTTCGTTTCAAAGCCAAATGGGTCACTGGATTTGCACTTATTCCGGTATTAAATTGGACCAGACACGAGCTTGTTAAGTTCATAATAACGTTGGTTTCGAACTAATAAAATAAGTTAAGAAAGAAAATAAAATGTAACTTTTTTACTTTGGCATAATATTTGAAAGCAGCTTTGTTATTCTGAAATATTTTTGTATGTTTATACTCTATAATATTTACATTTGGTTAAATAAAGAACAGTGGATCCTTTTGATCAGCAAGTAAAGTTATACCTACCTCTTATGTTTAATTTTTTTTATTCGGTTTCCTTTGTATTATAAACTTCCAAATCGAGAATATAAATACTAAACCAAACAAGGAAGTGAAGTTTGAAATTGTTGTGTGCCAAGAATAGATTCTTTGAATTGAATTTCGTCTTCCAACACAATCTTCTGGTTAATTTACCAATTTTACTACTTAAAACAAATTCAAATCGCATAAATACGCCGTTGATATATGTATCGAACTACAATGCAATATATGACTTAACATTTAAAGAAATAGGAACAAAGATGTACTATATGGTCAGCAATATCTTGAAAGTAGCTTGTGTCTGTGAGCTGTTGCAAACGGAGAATAGAGACTTGTTTGTCTTTATGTCCTTTGAAACCATTCTAATAAAGTCTTGTTGCGTTGTATAAAAATGCGCTCGATAACAATAAGTTGTTGATATATAGGCTGATGCTAATAAAAGCTAAATAAGAAAGCAACCCAATAAAAACGTATTAAAATAGCTAGACGTGAAACATATTTTTACGGATATTAAAGTGAATTTAAAAAACCCAATAAACATTTTAATAAAATAAAATTACAGCATCTGTAAAA